>OX382261.1:40313967-40913967 GCA_947507595.1 Pyralis farinalis | reverse complement strand
TACTCCAAAATTCATTGTAACTCTATTCGCGTCAGCTAATACTTCTTTCATATAGTAGTAGTTTAATGTGAAGGAACCATGTGATGTGAATATGGGAAAATATCGCTCCTCCTTCCTCGGAATATTATTCTAATAATGGCGATAATGACCGCGACGAAACTATGACCTCAGTTAAGACATGGCTTCACCAAATGTATATGGAATGGAATTGGAAAGGAAGGATCGGTGAGGAAATTCTCAACATAAAAAAAGACAAAAATAGGCGAAGACACTAACAACTGTAGGTACTCTGTAACTGTATTTTTTGTGTGTTTACGAAGAAAGATACAGTTCGTTTGAGAGCCCCATATTATTGAAGTCTTTTAAAAGACTCGCACATGCTTTTTAATAGCATATTATATGCGTATATAATAGGATATATAGGTTGTATATATAGGTTGCGGACTCGTGCCCGGAGTAGGTCCACCGTCGCTATCTTGACGATATATTTGTCATCAAGATAGCGAGGGTATACCTACTCCGGCCACGAGTCCGCAACCTGGAGCCATTAATGTGGTCAAAATATACACAAATCCTAAACATCAATAATGGGTTAGTATTTAGGATTAGTATATGTACACCTAACAGTCAATTAATCGTGTAATTAATAAATCATTCGGTAATGATCGAATAGCTCATATAATTAATTTATCACTATCAGAAGGAATATTTCCAAATATTATACATCATTACGTTTAGGTACCTATATAAAAAAGATCAACAGTGCGACATGGATCATCAAAGGACAGAAACACCGGGTCCAGTCCTTTCAATTATTTTTCAAATGATGTTATGTTTAGAATAGTGAATAGTGTGAGTAGGTATGTTTGATCTCATTATAATCAAACATACTCATTGAAGAACAATATAACTTACTATAACTATATTAAAGACGTCTCGGAGACCATTAACGAGTATATTCCAATTACTACTTTGTTACTGAACTTAAGCAATGCATTTAACGTTGTTATCCATGCTAAATTATTGGATAAACTCTCGCGTTGCGGAATTAGGGACCACAAAGAACCATTGGACTGGATAAAGAGCTTCCTCGATAATCACTATCAATGTGTCGAGATAATCTCAGCACCAAACAATCATAAAATATGCACAAGATCGGAATTCAAAACGCAAAACAAATACAAGTCCCTCAAAGAAGCGTTTTAGCTCCATTCTTGTTTTTGAGTTATGTTAATGATCTACCCAAAATCAGAGATCCTAAATGTATCCTATTTGTAGACGAAACTTGTATTGTGTAAAGAAACCGAAAATGCAAGCAGCTGTAACACGATGATTAACTCTACTTTAAAATGCAATTTGATCTAACCTGCTTTGCGTGCTTCCGCCACCAATTAGTTCATGCGGCCTAGCGCCGGCCGGCACCCACCCACTACTGTTAGTACGTAGTACATGGCCGCATGAACTAATTGGTGGCGGAAGCACGCAAAGCAGGTTAGATCAAATTGCATGTAGATTTGACTTTCGCAAAATAACGCCTGAATCTATTAACTATCTACTTTAAAAGGTGCCAACGACGAAAATAATTTTAAAATAAACACAGACAAGCCCAAAGTTATACAATTTCAAACTTTGGTACAATAGGAAATCAAGTTGATAACTCATTACTCTCAGGTTTACCATTTGACAAGTATGAGACACTCATATTGACCAAATTATTATAAAACTCGGCAGATTTGTCGGTGTTCTAAAAATATGAAAAGATACCGTTCACTAAACTTATCTAGCTTATCATTATTATATCTCACCTATTCTAAGATACTGTATATTGATGTGGGGAAACTAAGTTGATTTTGATAGAGTATTTAAAGCCGTCAAGTGAGAGTTCGACTCGTGCACCGAGGGTTCCGTAAAGAATATTTTCGCAAATTATTTCGCGCGGCTTTTTGTGTCGTGACTACAAATTTACCATTTTCGGATTTTTTCCTTTATCTGTACTACATGATATTGATTTTTACCAAATTTCATAGTTCTAGACCAACAGGAAGTACCTTATCCGTATCTTTTGATTACGTCGTTAGAAGTTTGATTTTTTCTTGATGTGGGCATTCGCTTCCGTTCATTGGCGCAGGACGATATAACACGCTACTGGTGTGACAAGTATATTTTGTTATGTAGGGAGAGAAATTTAAAAGCTAAAATTTAATTTAATTTAACTTTATTTTAATTTTAATTTTATTTTATTTTATTTAAACATCCTGTAAGAATTTTATTTGCATATTGTAGGTACGTATTTTTTTAACACTTTTTTATATTTTTAAAGTCGCAAAAACAATTGCAACTATCATTGTAATAGTCACGTCGACGTGCGAAAAATTATATTACATAAAGTACTTGTGAGCGTTTTCATTTCATTTTTATTTGTTCCAAGTGTTTCACCCCGACATCTAATAAATAAGAATGCGAGTGATATCCGGAGAGCAGACCGGCGCTGTTATAATGCTGGTGAACAACTTTTGACGTGAATAAGTCTTTAAACTTGCTTTCATAATGGGAGGAAATTCAGAAAACTGGTAACAAAACCGGGACTGTAGTTTGTTAGTTGCAGCTAGGCAAGTTGACGCCATTACGGTCGGCCCCGCCGCTTGTCATATACCTACATGACAAAAACTGTCACCAATATAAAATAAATAAAATACCCATTCGTAAAGGTTACGAATAGGTATTTTTTGATGATGTTTTATTAGACAGTGAGCGCATCGAGTTCATCATCAATGAGTAGGTACACACACGCTTAGTAAATTGGCAAATTTAAATCTACAGATGTCAAAAATTTTGTCACCGACATCGTCGCCGTGGAACGAATCGAGATGTAATTTACAATCGAGTCGAAGTTTTATGCTTATTTATAGATGTAGTTGTTGACCAACTTAATGAGCAGAAATATGACGTCGAAATTATGTTCAAATGATCCCAAAACTTGGGAGTTTGTATGTCTCTGACAATGTGCGTTGTTAACGACTCGAGTGTTGGGAATGTTGGAAATTAGAAGAGTCGTATCGTGAAACGTGAGTCTACCGCGAACCGCGCGAGTATCTTAAACAAATCAATAACTAAATGAAATAACTAATAAAAACAAACTAAATCTGTCGACAGACAGCGGAGAAGATGGTATCGATCATTATATAAGTACCCATAATTGCAATACAATGAGTAAGTATCACTCGTGTATTACAGCAGCACCTCAGGTGCTTACAGCTACCAGTAAGCACCTGAGGTGCTGCTATAATCTCAGTCCACTCACACGCAGGAATACAACAAATCTGCAAGAAGTTGTTATTTGCCTACGGTTTTCTGTGAAGTGGAGGTGCTTCCCCAGTCGGGTTGCTTCAGTTTGTCCTACCTCTCTTGAAAACACCCAGACCAAGAGAGATAGTGTTCGTGCTCACAAATGTTTGCACACGAAATGCTCGTGTTAAAGTAGCAGGGCTCACCAGTCTGCGACCGGGTTTGTCAGTTGTCGAGATGCTTGTCAGCCGAGTCACGTGCTGGGTATAGAATTCAATCGGCACGACACGTTGTGTGGTGTGCACAGTCGGCCTCGGTTTCGAAATCTGGAGAGTTTTATAAAACACGAAAGTTCCTTTCAAGTGCAGTGACATGCCAGCTCGCCGGCGCCGGGCGCCCGCCGACGGTACACCAGCCCGTATGCGCCCGCGCCGTCATAATTAACTGTACCGCGGTGCTATATTTCAGCGTTATCTAATCGGCCGTGGATGGCACTGAACCCCGCCCCCACCGCACACCTCGTCATCTGGCACTGACGACAAACACGCCAACTCAGCACGCGCACGCTGTTTTTTGCCGTGCAACATGGTGTCGTAATATGCCCTTCAAACGAATGCTATGTAAACTGAGAGCCCTACATTAACCCACGTTGCGGCGGTCTCCGTCGCCTCGCTCGGAGCCTGCTGCGCCTTGCTCTGTTGCTAAAGGACAGTGTTATCGAGATGCCCGCAATTATCTGAACGCATGTGCAAACTCAATCTTATATCCTAATCATAGTAGTTCAATGATCCTAATAGATAATTTACGACAACTCGCGACGAATTTAATTACAAAATAACAATTCTCTTCAGAATAAACATTATTGTTCGCCAATCCAATCTATAGGACCTAAGAGATCCGATTCTCGATATACCTAGTCCGGCCATAAGTTATGTTACAAATAAATATGCATTTATTTTTAGGGTTCCGTACCTTAAAAGGAAAACGGAACCTTTATAGGATCACTTTGTTGTACGTCTGGCTGTGTGTCTGTCTGTCAAGACCTTTTTATTCAGGAACTGGTGGAGCTATCTAACTGAAATTAATATCAAATACTCAGGACTGTAACCACTTCGAGCAGTGCACTTCAACGCAATCAAATGATACGGTTGTTTATGCCTCGTTTATGCGCATATTTTGACACTCGCAAGGAAATCAAAACCTATAGGTTACTTCCCGTTGACCTAGAATCATGAAATTTAGTAAGAAGCAATGTCATGTAGCACCAGTAAAGGAAAAATCTGAAAACCGTGAATTTGTAAAAAACTTTTTGCGACAATAATTTGCGAAAATGTTCTTTACGGAACCCTCAGAGTGAGTCGGAGTCGCACTTGACGGATTTTTTTATGAAGTAATGTAATTTTAATAAAAGTTATATGTATATTTATGGAAGAAAAAATAAAAAAATATATTCTATTCAAAATTAATCACCCCTTTGGCTTACAGGCCTTTAATCTGTCTGGCCACGAATCTATGGATTTCCGCACTGTTTCCATGGGAAATTTAGCCACTACTTGCTCCAGAGATTTCTTAAGAGACACAATGTCGGCGTGTCATTTCGGGCAGGCCATGTCGTCTACGACCGACCATAATTTGTTGTCTAAAATGTTCAGATCTGGGTATAATGTGAGACAAATCGTCCGTAATGAACCAACATCTCGCCATCATCGCTGCACGTGTTTAGTTTTTGCGATGAAAAATATGTTTAGGTGCGTGAGAGTGGTGGCGGCGGGTGGAGAGGTTGCACCTGGGCGGCACTTGACACCACGTGCGCGGCCACTCGAGGACGGCGCCGGCGCCGGCTGTGGGAACTGGGCTGGCGACCGTTATGTCGAGGGCCCGAGACAGACTGACAGCACATTCTTCTTACTGGAAATGTTCTGTACAGTTTTTTATAGTGCCACGGATTGTAAAGGACCGTACGTACGGCCTACGTGATGCGAAAGATTTACGATAGCATGAGGGCCAGAGGTTACTTGCAAAACTTGGAGTATCGCTCGTGCATTTCTATCCTGGTTCGCTTCGTTTCTTTCGTTACTGACGCAGCCCCTCTTCATTACCTTTTTGGTGATTTCACTCGTGCACAGTCTACCTCCGAGATAATTATCGTTTCAGTGCGGCCTTCCGACCATACCATGATCTCCATGAGAAAATGTGACTACTACTTTAAAATACAACATATTCCCAGGAAGATCCATTTTTAAATGTAGGTATTAGTTTCAAATTATTATTATTATTTTTAAAGATTTACATTTGTTTTTCATTGTAGTGTAGTTCGAGAAATTGTGCGTTGAAAGTAGAAAGAAATACACGCTAATATTTTCCTGGTTTTTGCTGCGATTCCAGAATATAGAACTGTTTATGTAATCTGAGGCTGCGACTCAAGACGGTTACAGAATTACCAAAGATTTCAATTGGCGTTTAGCAATGAAACCCCATCCATAATACTGAGGCAGGTGACGAAGCCTGCGTATTACTTTCAAACAGAAACAAAAAAGCCAATGATCAGTTTGGGTATTTCCGTTTGAAGTTTTGTGAAGGTATTAAGCTGAAATTAATATCAAGTACTCTGGTCTGTAATCCCTTCGAACAGCGAAAAAATCAAACTTCTAAGTCAACGCAAATGATGCGGTTGTTTATGCCTCGTTTATGTGCATATTTTGACACTCGCAAGGGAATCAAAACCTATAGGGTACTTCCCGTTGACCTAGAATCATGAAATTGGGTAAGAAGAAATGTCATGTAGCACAAGTAAAGGAGAAAATCCGAAACCGTAAATTTGTAGTTCCATTACAAAAAAAAATACTTTCTTGTGACAATAATTTGTGAAAATATTATTTTACGGAACCCTCGGAGCGCGAGTCGGACTCGCACTTGACGGTTTTTTAAATAAAGTAACTGAAATATTAAATTTAATTTTTAATCAAATACAAACTTTTTATGAGTCTTGAACTAGCAGTGAATGTAAAGCGAAGTCATTGAAAAGGTCCGTAAGAAAGCTACTTTTTACAATTGTTTCAGCTTATATAAAAATAAAATAATACGAATCCGGAAACTTTCAGTATGACCTTATGTATTGCAATATCAGAATATCCCTGCGCTGGTTTGATGATAGAGATTGGTCGAAAGTTGTATCAGTGATGGAGTCTAAGGAACTGACTCTCAACTACTTGTAATTGTATCACCATGTAACTTAGTGCCGAGTACAGAGCCGAAGACAGTGCTTTAACATATCATCCACCGAAGGTGAACTCCTCATGGTTAATAGTAATCCATCGAGATCAGGCGACTGGCTTATTGATGAAACCTTTGTCAATGCAGTTAAAAAGAAAAAATAAACGAAAAGCTTTGTTTTTTAGGGTTCCGTACCCAAAGGGTAAAACGGAACCCTATTACTGAGGCTCCGCTGTCCGTCCGTCCGTCTGTCACCAGGCTGTATCTCATTTCACAGATGATGTATTTCTGTTGCCGCTATAACAACAAATACTAAAAAATAGAATAAAATAAATATTTAAGGGGGCTCCCATACAACAAACGTGATTTTTTTGCTCATTTTTGCTCGATATTGATAACGGCAACAGGTAGACGCTTGAAATATTCACAGAATATTTAGTTATATATTCACTTTAAGAATAAATAATTAAATTAAAATAAAACAAATATTTAAGGGGGGCTCCCATACAACAAACGTGATTTTTTTGCCGTTTATATATATAATGGTACGGAACCCTTCGTGCGCGAGTCCGACTCGCACTTGGCCGATTTTTTTAATTAGGTATCTATCTATTCTCTCTGCGGCTATTCTCGACGCCTCGAATCTGTTATTTCGTGTTTTCAAACTGCCGAGAGACTTAACCTTGCGCATGATAAAAACCATTTAGTCTAAAGTGCCGACACCTGTCGATTATAACACTTTCGCTTCTCATAAATACATAGTTATAAACCTCATGAACAGTGGTAAAACGATTTCGATTACGTATAATCGTAACCATCGATTATTAATATCTACGATTGTTTAACGGTTACCTATTAGTTACAATATCAAATGATTTTAACGCCCTTCATAAACGTGATAAACGAAAGAATGACGAAACAGATATACAATGCAAAAGTCGAAGGATGTAGGAGCCGAGGAAGGCCGAGACTAACCTACCATGATCAAATTGGTCGTGTTTTATCAGAAGGTGATGTCAGAAGCCCCAGGAACCGGCGAGCGTGCATGAAAAGAGCTATGAATGTCACAGAAGCGAGTGAAGTATGCAAGGACCGCGTCTTATGGCGCTCGGTTCTCTCTGCCTACCCCGCAAGGGACTTGGCGTGAAGATATACATACATATACATAAACGTGATAGTTTACGTAACTTCTAAAAAAACCAGTTAATATTTATTGTTTTCGAAATACTCTTCTTTACATTTAAAAACAGTTTTTATTCTGTCGAATCCCTTGTCAAAATACGCGGACCATTGACTCTTCTGACTTCGTAAGACAACCAATTTTTTTATTTTCTCATCAAATCTTTGGTTTCTTGAAAATTATAGAGATTAGGTACACTTGATCTGAACTATGTGTAGGTAGAAAGGATCACATTGTGCAAACAGGATTCGTGTAGAAGAAAATTGCAAGTTTTTTATCTACGTTTTCATTTAAATATAATAAATGTTTAGGCGGCAGTCAAGGTCTCGGGCCCGCTCCTGTTCTGACGTTAGTCTGTGAGGACCTCGACGACAATAGTTTTTCTTTATAAAATTTTTGAACTTGGCGCATACCGATAATTCATGCATCGGTTTTCTTCAATGTCGGCCGTCAAGTGGGGCCGACCTCCACGAAGGTTATCATTTAAATAAACATGTCTGTGTTCAAATTTCAGGCAAAATCGTTGCGTTTTAAAGACGAACAGAGCAATTTTATGGAAAAAACAAAAATGACAACTCTGAAATTTTTAAATTAATTTAATTGTGGCTGCGGACGTCAAACTCGATCAATGTATCATAAATAACAATTGACTAATATGCTTCAGCCATTGTTTTAAAGAAACAAATAAGATTTTGTGTTTCAAAAATAGTTGTTCTTAAAATCTAAAGGCTTATGACCAGACGGGGCGCAATTTTTTTACCGCAGCTCGAGTATAATTTTCTACAGTAATGTATTTCCAACGCAACTTTATCTTTTTACGCTTTAGGAAAATATCCCACCCCATGGACTCCAAAAGTTATAACATTTATTTTCTATATAACGGGAAGAGACAAACGAACATACTGTACTGTAATGAACGAGTTCTCATAGCCGAACGGTTGCTACAAAAAGTATTGGTTGCGCTTTGCCACTACCACTGCTAACTTGTAGCTTAGGAGCTTACTGGTGACCTCACTCACGAGAACACATCAACCTTCCAATTTTTATTTGTAAAAACAGAATACACAGCACATGCCATTTCAGTTGACACATATACAATTTTCAGTTTTAAAATACAGTTCACCAAATATTTCAGCTAATCGATTTACAACAAAGAAAATTAGCATCTTACGAGTATTAATAATAATTCCTATACATTGACAGTTGTAAGTTGCAAAATAATTATAATAACATTAAATGTTATTAACAGACAAATTTTGTCGGTTAATATTTTGTTTAATTGACGCTTAAATATATTGACCGGAAGTTCTTTTAAGACTTTGGCAACCTGTTCAAAATCATGGATCCGACAAAATATACTGAGGTTGGTTTCATAAATATGAAAAGAATGTTTTTATTTCCAAATACGAAATAGAAAAAATCCAGAACTTCCCGTTCGATTCGTGTTTAATCTGTATATATATATAATTCTACAGTACGTGCGTATGTGACTGAACTCCTCCTAAACGACTGGACCGATTTTGATGAATTTTTTGTGTGTATTCAAGGGGATTCGAGAATGGTTTAGATTCATAATTGGACCCGGTAGGTGGCGCTGTAATCGGGTTACAGGATTTATTGTTTTTATTTTCGGACAGCCAAGGCGGCGTCTGTCGGGTCCGCTAGTAATATACCTACTCGTATATGTTTCTTGGACTAGACTAGACTTGTATGGTTTTCATGACAGTTTAAAATACCAAATTTTAAATGTAAACTTGTAAATTTAACATATTATTTATTCAGTCGCGGCCTTCGATATGCACAATGGTCGCCTTCATTTTACACAACCAAACGAAAAGAAATACAAAACAATGTCGCGTAATACATTGAAGAAAATCATTACCTGCCACTGAGTAGATGTACGAGTACATAGACCACCGACAGTAGCGAACATCAAACAACACTCGCCCGCGGCGTGCGCGCTACGAGCGCGAGATGAACTGCAGACGTCTGACATCCGATCTGTTTGATGGAAATAGTCGGCCGGCGCACTCGCCCGCCAGCGCCGTGATCGACGGCACGCACTCCACTCCGCCGGGCGCCAGCACCAGCACCAGCACCAGCCGTTCGAACAGTATCGCAACTCACACTAAATTAATCATTTATCGCTTGCTAAAGGGGCTCACGACGCGATTTGAGGAATTACCACACAAACCCATTCGTAACTGCATAGGTAGGACATGTATGGAATAAAAAAATAATGGGCTATCTGGGTGTCATGTAACCAAGCGGCGCGCGTGATGCGAAGTGAGCTCTTAATAGTCTTAGAACAGTAGTTCAGCAACTTCTTTGCTTCCCTTTGTGTGTTCTATCGACTCTACGACGGGTACTAAGAATGTAAATAATCGGTCCCTGCAGAAATCTTGTTGGTAATAATTTATAAATGTAGCTGGAAAAGCTAAATCCTTGCTTTGTGCAGTGGAAGTGTCTGTCGGATGTAACGGAATGATTCTAACGGAGCTACAGCGACAGTTTACAAGTGCAGGCCGTTGATTCGTTTAAACCATCGTTGTATAATACATATTTCTATACTCATTATGCCACTAACAACATAAGAAGCGGTTGGACATTTTTAAACCAAACTTTGTTGTTTTGGTATTTTTTACTACATGCGCGCCACTTGGAACTCCATCTGTTGGGAACCTGAGTATGTTGAATACAAAAAAGTGTTTCGTAGCGAACTCCATTTTAACCTTCCACAGCTTGGACCTCGCTGTATACCTACTGCGTATTCGACATCTATGTATTTTTGATACCAAGAGTATTTTGTTTCATAATATTGGTACTTCTAGTAGTCGTGAGGATACTCGACGTTACTCTTGTCTCGACTGGAGAGTTACAAAAGTGGACTCCCCTATCGAGATATCGGTCATGTTGTCGTTAACGTGCTGAATGGATAGTGTATGAAGTTGTGATGCTGCCCGCTTCCTTGCGGTACATTAGTGGCCAGTCGAACAGAGCCGCGAGTGCAGCCGACGGCCCTCGCCGCCCATCCTATTCCTGGCGCAGCAAAGTGCCGGCGCCGGTTCAAGTGGCCGCTGCGAGAGCGAGCCGCCGCGCGCCGCTTGCCCTAGGTCACACACTGACTGTAAACGATGTTTATTTTAAACTGTTGTATATTTTGTAATCAGCTGTAAGTGTAGGTCTAATGTAATGTATTAATGGTAATGATTTTTCTAATTAATGGTTCTAACGATTTAAATCAAATTTGATATATTTTTTGCTTATTAAGTTTATATGTATATGTGTCTTCCATGAAAAAGCGATTATACAAAAATAAAAGTGCAAGCGGAACTCAGTCGGCCAGTACTCGTGTACGCAGAAGAGTGACGCTGTGTTTGCAAGCCGACGTCTCGCCGGCGCCGCGGCGGCTCTCCTGCGCACGCAGCGCCTCAGTACTTAGAATTCATATAATTACGAGTACTATATATACTATTTGCGTTTGGAACACACATTAATATTATTGATTTATGTAATATGAAATAATGGACAGTAAACATTTTTATAATCAGTAAGATAGCATTCTGCTTGATGGGCTGGTCTCCAGAGAGCTATCAAATACCGTCCAGGAACACGTCACGGCGAGGACTCCCTGCCGGCCGCGGGCCCGGACACTGCGCGTGTCTCTGTGGCCGGGGGACTCGTCAGCCTGCCGCCGCGGATGTGATGTCAATAAATGAATTCTAAGTTAACTTCGAGTTGCTGCACGGTGTCCACTGCAACCGCCGGCACTGTACGTACTATTACTGTCAGTAGTCAGTGTACAGTCAGTGTCCAGTACACTCACAGTACACTGCACTGCATGACGCGGGCCATTGTCGACGGCGGCTCCTACGGCGGCCTACTCGGCGGTGATGGACTCCCGCAAGACTCTATCTTGGCTACGACGCTACTTCTACTGCATGGCAATATTTAGGGATGTTCGATCCGGGTGCCTTGTATCGATATTTCGAATCGCAATGGATCGTAATACACTGTATCGATCCCAGAATCGATCCAACTGATCAGATACGATTTTTTGGATCGATCCATGTATCGAATCAAGTACGTTAAGAAATAATAGACATGTTAATTAAATCGAAATTTAATGTCATAGATAAAACATCTATTTTTTTTTATTTCTAAACTTTAAATTTTAAATTCCGCAAAATCTTTTAAGTACTTTTGATAACCACTCCAAATCCAGACGATTACGGCTTTCGTTTAATGTACGATCGATTGGCCAACGAGAAAAGACGTTCGGAGGGCACGGACGTTCCTACTACTGACAAATAACGTCTATACGTAGGGCTATATCGCTCATTGTGCCCAAAACGACGTGCTTTTCTTGCTGATTAATACTTTATAGGATCAGACTTTCTCTCCAACAAAGGTTCGGATAAATATTGCTTAAAAAAAGTGTGTAAACCTTCTTGTGGTCTGCTTCACAGCCAACTTGTGTTATGTACCATGGCTGTAAAATCTCCAAATTTCGTAGCATTTGTCATTAATATTTTCAGCTACATTGACATCACTTGTGGTTGTAGCAAAAGTAGCTTCCAGTTCTAATTTTATCATGTCGGAAATGTCATTTATAGCTTTGGCACATGACTGCGTATCGTTACATTTTCCTCCATTATCCGCTTTTATAAAAAAACGACCACACATTAGATTTTTTTGGCGGAGCCATAGTTAACTCAATTTTGTAATTAATTATATAGTATATGTTGCTGATGGGCCAAGCGAACACACAAAGTGTACTACATAAAAATAGAACGTTCTCTCATTAAACTAAACAAAGTAATAAATACGCGGAAATTGACGGTACCTACATTGAAATATGTATGACAAAACTGTTACTGTTCTAACGTAATCTACCGCCACAGAATTGTTTACATTAGGGTAATATAAATCCGTTTGTCAGTGTAAGGCTAAGCCCGTACTTTGTATTAAGGAATGCGGTATTAGTATTACGAATAAATATTTTGGTTTAAGTAATAGTCTCTCTAAGTTAATAACAACTACCTAATACGATTTTTTCAATTCGTGCATGTATATCGACCCACCAACGGATCGAATGCTATAGTATCGATTCAAAAATCAAGTGGATCGTATTTGATTGTATCGATCCACATAAGTATCGGATCGGATCGAACATGCCTAGCAATACTCAGAATACAGAATAAAGCAGAAGGAGCCTACAGCCGCTAATACATGCCGTCCGCTGTGTCCAGAAACAATTCGCAATCCCCCGCACTCCTCATTCTTCCCACCCGTACAGTGTTGCTAGCTTAGTGAGAGTTTGCCTCTTTTAGGGTAAATTAAAAGTGTAATATTAATATTAAAGATGTTATATTAATATACTGTTATGCATAAATTAATGTTTTAGTAAAATAAAACACGAGTAATTTACAAAAAATATGTCTTTACATTTTGTTGTACTGCCGTTTTGATTCCGAGGTAATCAAATACATTTTTACGTTTCGACAAATGAAGAAGTCTTGCTCTTTGCTTTTATAATTTCATCAGTGGGGAACTGAAATTCCACATATAATAATTAGAATAGTTTTACACAAAACATTTTTGTAAAAATACTATTATTTACACAATTTCACATATGCAGACTATATACCAAAAACATTAGTTAAAAATATTTCAATCATTATTATTAAGTCAATAATTATTATTTATTTCAGGCAATATTTATATTAAAGCTCATATCGTAAATACCTTAAAATTAAATAAATGTATTTACATATTTTACATTAAACAAACTATTTTTTAATTACTTAACATGCATTTATTATTTATTTCATCAATGTCAACTTAATAAAAAAAGTCTCTATCTATAACTTCACGCCAAATCCCTTACGGGGTAGGCAGAGAGAACCGAGCGCCACGCGACTCGATCCTTACATACCTCACTCGCTTCTTTCACATTCTTTGCTCTTTTCATGCACGCTCGCCGGTTTCTAGGGCTCCTGACATCACCTTCTGATAGAACACGACCAAGTTGATCAGGATAGGTAAGTCTTGGCCTTCCCCGGCTCCTACATCCTTCCACTTTTGCATTGTATATCTGCTTCGTCATTCTTTCATCCTGCATTCTTTCTACATGTCCCAACCAACGGAGCATGCCTCTTCTTATTTTAACACCGACGCTCTCTTTCAGACCAACTAATAAAAAAAGTAGGGAAAAGAAACCAGTAAAACTGGCAACATGAACAAAATGGACTCGCCCAAATTGTTTACCACTATCAACGAGTAAAAGAAATTCATTATTTAAATAAAATGAGATGTAAATGCGCTAGTTACACATGAAATGTGATCCCATCTTGTTTTTTTATGCTTCTAACTGCGTTCTTGCAGGTGGGAACCGCACAAGACGGCATTATTTAATAAACACTATCGAGAAATTTTTACGCGTAAGAGACACGGTGGCCAAATATATACTAGTCGTCCAAATGTCAAACTACTCTCATTGAGAGTAGTTTGTATGGCTTCAGTTTTGGGCGTGTTCGCGGTTTCTGGTTTATTCTGTATTCTGAGTAGCAATATTACGTTGTCAATTGATGAGATTCATTGTTTGTGGTAGTGTACGGTGTAAATTCATTGTTTCTAGTGGAGTAAGGGTTTTACCAGAGGGAGGCTTTGTACAAAAGTCGTCTGCTTGGGTACCTCTGTCTCACCTATTTCTACCGCCAAGCAGCTCTATTTATATAGCTGTGTTCCGGTTTGAAGGGTGAGATATTGCAGAGAAATTACTGGGCACTGTGACGAATATTCTTAGGTCACAAGATTGGCAGCGCGCGAGTAACATCGCCGTGGTGTTGCGAGCGTCAATAGGCTGCGGTGACCGCTTACCATTTAATGCGGGTGCCGCATACTCGTTTGCCAATCTAGTTGTATATAAAAAAAAGTGATGTCACAAACTACTTGAATCAGAAATTGAAAGCAGATACTCTGAGAGCAACTGAGCTTGATCCAATTAAACCGCATCAAAAACGAACCTGCACACAACTAAGAATACTTATTAGATATATTATCTGTAGATTCTGTAGCTCTACAATTCCATTACCATTGATACAAACATTTTTTTCTTGTTGTTGTTGTTGTTGTCAAGATTTGTAGCGAAGTTCTGTTTCGAAATCACCGGGAAGATAAAGTTAAATGGACGACTTATTAGAGTCTCGCAGTGCTCAACAGAGCAAAGCAAGATAGCTAAATATGGTCGCGTATTGTTTTTTATACCACTAACGAGGCAAACAAACACTGCCTGATTGTAAGTAGTTACCGTAGCCTATGGACATTGCAACCAGCAGTCGCGCCAGAGAAGTTCTCTTCCCATACGAGCACTCCAGTTGTGAGGTGGTTGTGGATTGAACTCCCTACAGAGGATTCTCCGAGGGACTACTTACGTAGATAGTGGGATCACGATGTACAATACTGTATTTATAGAGGTATTTTTTCTAAAAGTACCAAAAAGAGGTAGGGTGCATCAAAGTAGCCCGATTGGAGAAGTACCATCATCTCATAGAAAATCGCAACCAAATAACAACTCCCTGGAGGCTTGTTGAGTCCCTGCGAACTGGAGATTACCAATAAGTTTCTAAGGAGTTGCTGTTCTATAACAAATAAGCCCTAGGATAAATATTTTTGTTCATTAATATGATGTAATTTTCGAGTAACACGCTAGAGTAGCAAAGAACATCCTGACACAACCGACCGACATGTTTGAGACAACATCTCCAAGTTTTCCCAAGAGAATACAGCATAAATTTCTTCAACACGATCCTAAAGATGTAATTGGATGTTGTATGCAATGAATGCCAACATCGTAACGTAATAAAATACTTTAGACTGTCGAATATTTTAATGGGCATGCGATGAGTACAACTCCCGCCTGCGGCCTGCAGCGGCCCGCGCGCGCTCGCCCGCCATGGCCAGCGAGCCGGACCGCCATACTAATACAAAACATAATTTGAAGCCGTCAGTAATATATCGGCCGGACCTGGCCGGCGCTAATGCACCGCGTAAATCTGCCCGCGTGAGAACCGCCCGCACCCCCCGCTCCCGCTAAAACCTCGTCATTCCCCGCAACGAGCGCGATGCATGTAAAGTATGCATTTATAAACCCCGCGACAAGCTCGCATAAGTTTGCGACGGAAACTGTCGGACGGCGGAGGGCGCGCGTGGGCACGATGCACGTCGCCGTCGCTGCGAAGGACATTGCCTGCAGTGGACTGCAGGTAATTGATATGGCGCGTTATCTATACAACTATTTGCTTTTAAATGTAACTGAATTGCGGTAGGTGTGTGCGGTAAACTTAGGCGTCATAAAAAAATAATCCATAAGCTCTACAATACCCGTAAAATTATTATTATTACAAAGCAGGTAATATTCTGCGTGTAAAACTAATTATACCGCACCGTTTTGACAATATGACGGCCTGTGTCAAACTTGAACGTGTCAAATGATTCCAAGTTCGGTACGAAATTCCATACCATTTCTTGAGATAGCGATAAAAAAGGTACAATATTCTCAAAGCGGCTCACTATGATTTGTATTCTTTTGTCAATTAAGTTTTTGTTTTATGTACAAAAAGATTTTCCTGCGTATAAAATGCATTTTTTTTTCATAATTGAGTCTCTTTACGTCAGTAAACTTCGCTGTCGTAGCGACGACGTGCAGTATATTCATGATGTATATATACTTAATTCCAAGGATCCCGCTTAGTGGCTAAATTACTACCTAACGTAATCAATCAATGACAATTTCGAGACTTCTACGTCTCCCACCGTCTGAACTCGAATTGATAATGAATTGATGTAATTTACTACAAAAACATCAATTCTTGTTATCACATTTACTGAAATAAATTAAAACAACAATCCGCGCCACATATTTGCATCCAATCCAAATTGAAATTGAAAGTGTTTACTTTCAATTTTATTTCATTACAAAGCGTGAAATTTTTATGAAATATCTAACAAACGTATTTATTTTAATCCACAAAACCACGTTGTTTGGTTAATACGATACGCACAAAAACTTTGTGCTCGTGTGTACCGGCGCGGCGCTGCTAATTCTTCCGTTTTTTATACGATTGGAAAACTAACCGAGGAGGACGCTGTTTCTTATTTTAGTATACTTCCTAGCATCGTTTATATTATGATATGAAGACTATCTGTCCATACCTTTAGGCCAAGTCCCTTGCGGGGTGGGCAGAAGGGACCGGGCGCCGTACATAATGTAGTTGAGAGACGTCGGGGCGCACTCACCCGCTGACACTATTTTTATAAACTATCGGATATTCGGTACATACAAATATGTTAGCTAAGTTATATAATAAAATATCTCACTTCGTTTGTCGTGCGTGTCTCTAGCCACGCTCTTTAGTTTCCGTCAAAGTTCTGTAGGTTAAGTCAGGTTATGTTTTATGTATATAGTAATACATAGTTATAGTACGAAATCAATATGGACATACGACAGGAGCTCCAAGGGTTACCGCGATATCGTGTCTGTTTCATAATTTTACTATCTGGTGTATCCCGACAATGGTTTCATTTGAATAAACATTGCCGACGACTGTATACCAGTTCAAAGTTTCACTTGAGCCACTTCAAATCTAGGCGCGACGTTGTATTGATTGAGACACTGTTACATCGTCAATGGTTACAACTTGTCGCTGCACTAACAGCTGTCCGTTAACGTTAAA
The DNA here is from genome assembly GCA_947507595.1 of Pyralis farinalis. Lineage (NCBI taxonomy): Eukaryota > Metazoa > Arthropoda > Insecta > Lepidoptera > Pyralidae > Pyralis > Pyralis farinalis. The sequence goes on along the minus strand of OX382261.1, from coordinate 40,896,552 downwards.
CGTGCCAATTTCAAGTGTCTCCTCGTCGTAGTCCAGCATTGTGATGAGCGGTCAACAAGTGTCATTAATAAAATTATTAATAAAAACACTTCTTAAAAAACAAGCTTTGATTCAAAAATTCGGTTGTACTAAAATGAAAATAATAATTTTATTAGGCAGAAATAATTTCATAAGCCTGTATCGCGCAAGAAATTTATTTAATTTAAATTCTTGTTTTCTATTTGCTCCACAAGCTTTTAAACTTATGAGAGCCTAATAATAATATTATATTCATTTTAGTACAACACAATTTTGAACAAAAGCTTGGTTTTTTATATTTATAATTTTATTTTCAACTTTTTAGTTTTGTCTTAATCTGTGCATTGTAACGCTTCATTATTGCAAGGCATTTTTCCTGTTAGTTTCGAACTAACTCTTTGATGAGCGATCCTTTGTATAATTCAGAAGTTTCTATGTTTACCGTCCCTCTCCATTTTCAGAACGTGGATATCTTGTAGGAGTGTGTGTTTGCCTACACACAACAGGAGAGTCCCTCTGTGAATTACGTCCCTTCCGGTGACGTAGTAGCGGCCCACAGGGGCAACATAGTCAGTGAAAAAAAAAAGAATTACGTTTCCTTTGATTCATCGCCCGCAGCTTGTTATGACAAGTTAATATCTAGTTGTTAGCCTTTCATTAATTAACCCCGGTAATTAACACGATGTGGCTAATTCATCTTCTAACTCCCGACTTAACGAGCTCGATGACATTTGACCGAGCAGGAAACATGAACACGAATGTTGATTTGTTGTCATTGTCACAGTGCATTCGGCCGACAGTAAATGAACTCCATACAGGCAGTCGATTAAACACTACACTACCACCACCGAACTATTACGAACGCAAAAAAATTCATCTCGGTGTTGAAAGCATGAACCACGGCGGTGATGTGAACTGATTATTGGAAGTTTGCTTCTCGCAGCCCTGAATACCGACATGAAGCGTACTCTCCGCACATTCCAGAAAATATACAACCTTTTAACTTCCTTTATGACTCCCAGGAATAGTGTTCACGATTGTATAATCTGACTGTACCATTATGTTTAAAAAAAATAAAGTAGGTACTCTATAATAAATATAAATATTGTCGGACACATTACACAGCGCCACCTAGCCCCAAAGTATGCGAAGCTTGTGTTACTACTAGACAACTGATAAACATACGTAAATATAAATACTTTTTTTTTTGTACATACATACTTATTATATATAGAAAATACCCAGGCCAAGACAAACAGACATGTTCATGCACACAAATGTTTGTCCTGTGTGGGAATCGAACCCACGAGCGTTGCTGTCAAAGTAGCGTAACAGCGCGTTTCACCACTGCGCCACCGAGCTCGTCGTTTAAACCCGAGTATCGTTTTTTTATAATAAGAAGGTTATAATTGCAAATCTATTTTTAGAGTATGCAAAATAGTCTGATAAGGCTTGCAGTTCTTTTTACTTAACTTCAATAAAATTTGTTTTATAAACTTCAGCAGTTTGATAGAAAATTCGATGCAACTTGTGTTTACGTGCTCACGGACTTAGAAGTGTACATTTGAAGAATGTCCAGACGTCGACCTTCCCGAGGGATCCGTCGACGACGGTGACGGCCACGCAGCGAAAACTATGAGTAAGCTAAGTAACAATCTAAAAGAATGGAGTGATTAATGGCACAGCTAATGGTGAATTTCTCGTTTCGTTGACAACGATTACTCGGTAGTTGCACATTGATTTGTTTGTTTTGAACGTCGGTTGCCGACGACTTCCTCACAAAGACAACTTGGTTCTTGGTTGTAAACTATTGGTATATATTATATTATATTATACTACTACTAAAGTTTATTTACCTACTATAGTAAAAAAGGGTTAAAATACAGAATATGTTATTCTGTTTGAATTCATCGTGGCAATTTTTTTTAATATAGGTCAGGGGTTTAACTGTAATAACGTAGCAGGTATACAAAGTACTTTGGCTATTATAACGTAATGTATATTTTTTGCTATTAATCTAGACAAGAAACCATAACAAGATATATGCTTGTTGTATTTTACTTGTTTAGGTATTTCCGTGGCCGCGGTAGGACAGCTTCTCCCTTGTTAGATTACTGGAGTGTGTGTCCTTGCGTTATCTCTCTGGTGTAGGGTGTTTAACTTAGAAAGAGTTTAACTTACAAAGTTATTTATAAATAATATTATTTTAGTCATTTTGTTCATGTTTGCATTTTGTATGAGGATTAAACGTAAAAATATAAAGATATATTTAGTCTGGCCATAAATACTGTTAAAATTAAAAATAAACAAAATATTACATTTAAATTTGGAATCTGTCATTTTTATATGATTGTTCATTGGGTTTTCTCATTTTCGCGCCAATACATTGTACAATATTTTGCGATATTAAAATGGAGAAGGGTGATAAAGAGAACCGAATCGCTGTGATTGTATTACACAAAGTAGGTATGGAGCATAATGCAATTTTTAAAACTCTCCATACGCTTGGTATTAGTAAAATGTTTGTGTACCGGGCTATTAATAGGTACAATGAAACCTCCTCTGTTTGTGATAGAAAAAGATCTGGCCGTCCACGTAGTGCTCGTACGAAAAAGGTGGTCAAACCAGTAAGGGAAATAATTCGAAGAAATCCTATCCGAAAGGAAAAGATTTTATCTCAGGAGATGAAGATACTCGTAGCACCTAGAACCATGTCGCGTATTTTAAAAGATGACTTAGAACTTGCAGCCTATAATAGACGTACTGGTCATTTCTTAACTGATAATTTAAAAAAGAATAGGGTGGTAAAATCGAAACAACTACTGAACGCAAAGGGAGGTCACAGAAAAATTTTGTTTACGGATGAAAAAATTTTTACAATTGAGCAACATTTTAACAAACAAAATGACCGTATTTATGCTCAAAGCTCTAAAGAAGCTTCCTAATTAGTCGCCAGAGTGCAACGTGGGCACTATCAGACTTCAGTGATGGTTTGGTGGGGTATTAGCTATGAATGAGTGACGGAGCCATACTTTTGTGAAAAAGGTATCAAAACATCGGCACAAGTGTATCAAGATACCATTCTTGAGAAGGTAGTGAAGCTCCTTAACAACACCATGTTCAATAACCAAGAATGGTCCTTCCAGCAAGACTCGGCGCCGGGCCATAAAGCTCGGTCTACGCAGTCTTGGTTGGAAACGAACGTTCGTTTTAAATGTGGAACTAGGACGTGGTGGAACAAGCCAGACTTTGTTCCCTTCAATCACGAGGTCATGAGAAGCGACTACCGTAGGTTATACGCAGAACGATTGCAACACGCGACGTAGCCTTTGTTAGCATGTCTGGAGAAGCGAAGAACGTCAGCCGACTTTTTGTTCGATTCGATGTTAATTCTAGTTGACATGCTGTATGTTTGTATGTTTTGCGGCATGCGTCGCGAGCGGGGCGAGGCGGCGGCACGCGCGGCGCGTCCTAACGACCGGCGTACACGGGGCGACGGTGTAACGTGTCCTCGTGATTTACTGCCGCCACCACAACCCGTTGGACCGACACGTGTATAATGGAGCCCCCTCTAGTTCTGAAACAACTGCCGCCGGCAGAAATGTTTGGAATTTCTTACATGAGACAGAAATAACAACTCTCCATAGATACAGTTTCAATATTATAGAGAATTGAAAATAATTTGCTTTCGCTGTATTACTATAGAAATGTTTAAATGTTTTAAATGAGGTGTTCACTTAGTAGTTTATTACTTAGCTGGTAGATAGACGCTATACCGCGACTTTACATATATATTATATTATTTATATTTATATATTATTTATATATATATATATATATGTGCATATATAAAATATAGGTATTACAAGGGTTCTCGACAGGGAAGCGGGGGTCGCAGGTTCAAATCACACCTAAGTGGGTGAAGTTTCAGTTACTAAGAATATTTAGTAATATATGGTCAAGTTGTGTTAATATCGGTACACACAGCGTGCGACCAAATATATATAATAATTAAACATGTAACTTATGACACAATGAGTACGTGAGACGTAACACTCAGGGGTGAACGGGATCAGCTGGGCTTGCTGACACGTCGCTTGAGAAGTTTAGATACTATTACAAAAATATGAAGGCTCTATTTCCAGCTTCATATATTTCATCGAAATAATAGATTAATAATTTGGGACCCAAGGAGTATAATTACATTACATGTAGCCCTTGAGTCCCAAACATTGTTTCTTATTTTAAAACGTCAAGTAGCCTACAGTTCGGGGTTATATTCACAGAGCGTTATTTTTGAATCAAAGCTAATTGAAAATAGGAAGTGTCTCGTAAATATACTTTTATTAGTTAATAAGGTCAGAATGTTGTAAAAAAGTGTAATGAAGTAAAACCAGTCATGAGTACCTATTAATACAATACATTATATAGTATTTTGATTGGGGTTGCAATATTTGTACTTTATTGTAAAATGATGTAATTAAATGAATCTTATTAACAATTTCTCAGTCATCTGGAAACGTTCAAATTAATTAACTCGCTTAAAAAGTAAACAGTAGAACATTATACTTATTTTTATGTTTAAATATGTGAGGTATGTAAGGATCGAGTCACGTGGTGCTCGGCTCTCTCTGCCTACCCCGCAAGGGATTTGGCGTGACGTTACAGATAGAAATACAAATCTGTTCGACGCCACTTTTTCTTGCACGAAAACAAAAGCCAAACATACAACGTGTTTCACGTGAACAGAGCCCCAAAGCTGCCAATGTAACCCCGGTGTACGGCACGGCACGGCCGGCTTCCTAACAAAGATTTAACTTTATAGTTATTCTCTTCACTTGATATAATCACTTGCTATTGACCAGCGCTGGTAAGTCCCTATTAAAGACAATGAGCGAATACTTTTCTTACATTTTTCATATATTTGTATGTATCTTAGATTACATAGGTGCATGGAATAGTGTGAATGGAACTTTGGAAGAACTTCTTAGCGTTAAATACTTAGAGCCCAAAGGCACAGCTCGGTGACAACCCAGTGATGATCCCGACTGTCTCAAATGAATCTAATGACGAGCTCGGTGACGCGGTGGTTAGTAACGCTACTTTGACACCGACGCTCGTGGGTCGATTCAAACACAGGACAAACATTTGTGTGCATGAATACGTCTGTTTGTCTTGGTGTGTGTATTTTCTATGTATCATAGGTATGTATTTACGTAGATATGGTTATCAGTTGTCTAGTACCTACCCATAATACAAGTTTCCTTACTTTGAGGCAAAAAAAAAATGTATGTAATTGCACATCAATATTCATTAGGCTTACAAATTGTAAGCACGTGGTTGTCTACGAGCGAAGCACGGGTGGGCTCCTCCCTGGCCGTCGGCCTGGCCCGAGTGTTAAAAAACAATTTAGAGTGGCTGCACCTCACGTCGGAGTCCGTTTTTTGTTGGTGCACATAACTCGTGCCTCCCGGTGACACCACTAATGGCTACAAATTTCTGGCGAAGCTGACATGTGGCCGCCTCTACAACTTATATTAACCAGCAGTTAAAGCTCGTTACACTTTGCATTGATCGAACAAATTAATGTATATTTGTTCGATAAACGGATAAAATCTTCGATACTCAATTCCCGTGATGGACGAACTATATAGCAACAAGTATGTACAGAACCCTCGGTGCGTGAGTCCTATTGGCACTTCGCCGATTTCTTTATCATATGTTTTGTGTGTTACAATGTTGTTTATTGTTGATCGAAGTATGTGAGTATGGTTTACATACGTCTAAATGGTACACACGTAAACGTACCTTCGTAGTCATTACATGCCCAGCATGAGTTTGGATACCTGTTGATCACGAGCTGAAAGATAATACTCAATTATAGTAGCGTTAGTATTACGTCACATATTTAAGTATACGTATACGTTATATACGTACGTATACGTTACGGTAAATTCTCACAAAAACTACGATCAACAATAAGCATTTGTTTATCGAAGCACACAAATTAAAAACGAATCTAAATTTAAACTGAAAGTTATCGACTGGCAGCCCCTGGCTTTCAAATATAGTGCTGTCTAACACTGTGGATGACTAAATTCTCAATCGTGAAGTTTACTTTATAATTTTCTTCTAGGAAATCGTAAGCGTCATACCTTAATGACAGGAAACGGATGATATAAATAACAAAAATACGCACGAAGGCAAAGAAGGAAATAATTTGCACTTACACACATATAAGTGGAATATTAGAAGGCCTCTGGAGACCTATATTCATTCATTCATATTAACGATCTTCCTACAATAGTAAACTATCTTCTTCCTAGCGTTATACCGTTGGCTAATTCATTAGGACTGGCGGAGTCTATTGCTTGAGGCTTTAGGCTAGCTCACACGGCTTGCGATATTCAATTTCTTGAACGTGCTAGTTTTCTCACGGTGTTTTCCTTCACCGTTGCCCCCCAGTATTCGAACCAGGTCTAACCGATCCAACCAACTGGTGGTCTGTAGCTGGTACTTTACTCGCTGGGCTACCACTGCTCCAAAATACTAAACCATCATATCATCTTATTCGCAGTCGATAGCACTCTCCAGTTTATCGACAAAACAATAATCTTTAGAACTGAAATTAACAATACTCTAGCTAGAGCGATGATAGTCTAATTCAAATTAAGTAACCTCAACATTAATCTACAATAAATAATTCCAAAACAATTCAAATGAAATCAACTTCTCCCAACAATTACTCAGCAAACTAACGTGGTGAAGCAGAACTCACGTTTCCACGTCCACATAAAGACAAAGGCTTGAACTGGAATATTTGTAGTCTAATTATAAAGTACGTTTTCGTTGCCGCCCATGGTGCTTACTCTGCGTTTTGTAGGTCCTTTGGAGAAATTACCCACGCGCAGACCACAACCAGATGTAGCTGTGCCTGTGTAATAAACTCAACCAATATTCATATATAACACAATAATATTGTATGCGCTAGGTAACATCATCATGTATTTGTAGCAACTGTACTCAGATAATATTTTGGGGGAATCCCTCACAATGAGAAGCAGTGCTCACAGCGCAAAGATATGTGTATATGACACAAGAGACGCAATTGACGCTCGCAACACCACGGGAATGTTACTCGCACACTGCCATCGTGTGACCTAAGTATGTTTCGTCACAGTATCCACTAATTTATCTGCGATATCTCACCCTTCAAACCGGAACACAGCTATATAAATATAGTTGCTTGGCGGTAGAAACAGGTGAGATAGAGGTACCCACGCAGACGACTCTTGTACAAATTCTCCCTATGGTTCCTATCTCCTACTATACAAAATAAAGATACCATCTTACTCGTACTAGCTACGTCCCGCGACTTCGTACGCATATATCCCGGTATCCCGTAGGAACAACTTTTTCCACTTTCTTATTCTTCGGCTTTTAAGGTTTATATCGTGATGTTGAATAACATAACCTTCTTTAAGTATTAGGCTATCAAATGCAAAAAGATTTTTTCTGAGCCGACCGCTAGTTCCAGAGATTAGCGCTGTGACACACAAACAAACTCCTGCGCTCTATACAGTATCTGAATGGCTTTTTTGTAATAAATAATATAAACCGATTGGAAACGCTGCACAGTAACAGGCGACCAGGAGCTGATACTTTTACAAAGATGTTACATGCAACTTGACTTGTTCACTGCAACACTAAACTAACATCATGTAAATATTACATTTGAATAAACTATACCTAAAATATCTCAGATTTAACCAAGGGAATCCTTAAAGCGAATAATGAATCGGATCGGCCATTAAAATCAACAGCACTTACTTCAGGATATATATAGTATGGTTTTACAATGAATAAGTGTAGGTAGAGTTCCGTACCAACTCGTTGAATTAACGCCACGGAAGGAATAATATAATAATTCAAACACGCAACTGCAGTACCTATCCGTACAAAATACAATAATTAACATAAACGACTTTGCTTTCAAATAGAGAGATAAAACGCTTATTTACATAAAGTAAACCACATATATATATATATGTACAAGAATTTGTTAGTTTAAAAACATATGAACAAGTTTCTCCTCGCATGGATTGTATGATGGATGTGTCAGACCATATTGACTGTGATGTATTAGTGTCGTTATAACAAACTAAATGAACCTAAATTCGTTGGAACCTAATGATGGTGTTGTCACCGGTATTTACATGTGCACAGCCCAACGGGCACGACTATTACGAGTCGGTTAACCTCGACTCCCAGGAGTTGTTTACATTGGAACTTCGGGTTGCAGTGAAGCGACTACAAGCGTGTTAATGAGTTACCTGCGGATATACATACATTTAGATAGTAATACACAAAATTGTAATGTAATTAACAAATTTTGCAGTAACACGAAGGGCTCACAGCTCAGTCGAGCCGTATATTAAGTCTATCTACTTGTTAATATGTTCATGGCAGGTCCCCGCCGGGGTGGGCAGAGAGATCGGAGAGCCACATGGCTCAATGTTGGCACACTTCGCACTCAAAGCTCTTCTGATTTAATTTCGTACTAAAATTTGTTACTGAAGACATACAGACATACATATCATCACGCCTGTCTCCCACTGGGGTAGGCAGAGACTATTGAACGCCAGGTGCACCGATCCAAACATACCTCTCTCTCTCTCTCGCCTCTTTCTTTACTCATCAACGTCTTCAAGCATGCTTTTCGGTTACCGGTGCCTTTGATTTGGTCCTTTTCAGCACATCAGCTATTTGATCCATATGTGTGCGTCTGGGGCGGCCTCTGCTGATATCTTCACTTACTCTTACTCCATATACTTCTTTCGTAACTGTTTTGTCATCAATTCTTTCACAAATGACGAGCTCGGTGGCTCAATCGTGGATGACGCGACTTTGACACCTACGCTGGTGGGTTCGATTCCCACACAAGACAAACATTTGTGTGCTTGAACATATCTGTTGTCTTGATCTGGATGTTTTAAGAGACATAGGGCGAATCAAAAACCGCAGCCAAAATAACAACTCCCTAGAGGGTTGTTGTGTTCCTGTGGTCCTAAGGAGTTGCTGTGTAAGCACCAGAGGAAGCATCGTGCGAGTGGTACTTAATAATGTAAAAAAGTTACCGTAGCCGTTAACAAGCGTTAATAGGCAACGGTAACTGCTTTACATCAGGTGGGCAATATACCTTATTCAATTTAGCCACTACATCATCTTTCATTCCACATAGTTCTCGTATCGTGATATTTCTTACTCTATTCATCGTTCTCACTCCACTCATACTCCTCAGCGCTTTCATTTCTACACCGTTGACCCCACCTTCATGGTCCTTATGCTATATCCACGATTCACTACCGTACGTCAATGTTTGCTTTAATAAACCCTGAATCCAAGGCTAGGTTTGTTCTCGTCAAAACCGAGTACAACGTAACATTGATACTGTTCCATGCCTTCACTCTTCTTTCAATACCTCGCTCACTTCTCCCAACTTGAACTCTTCTATTGGCTCTCGTAGCTAACAGATCATTTCATGCTTTCTTCTTTCGCTATCATATAAAAGCTTAGGAATTATCAGGTGTAAAAAAAATAACCGATATGCAGATTGTCAGGTGTTTACTCCACGAATGTCAGGATAGAAGTGAGTCTATGGCGGTTCATTCCCACCGCCATAACTCGCCTCTTTCCCGCCAACAAAAATAATCAATAGATACATTGTCTTTCAAATCATAAACCGGAAACAGACTTCATAAAGCGTTAAATAAACAAATGATGATAAATACTAAGAACCATATTTCTAATCATAATATCTTAACACTATTGTAAAAATATAGTCCAAGACAGGAAGAGTAAATAATTATTATCAGAACAGGTAGTTACAACTTAACAAATCTAACACATATCTCTCACTTCCCATCGCAACATTCGTTCCTAATCATCTTACCATTATTTACTTACTTACTCCACATACCGTTGTCACGGTTTCCATCACATCCTCTTTTAACTCCTTGCAAATTCTTCTACATCAGTACATTCTTCAATGAACATTCTGTACTGAAGGGTCGGATAAAAACAATGCGTGTCATTTGCGCGCTTCTGATTAGGTAGTATAAAATGGTGTGTGTACCGCCGCTGGATCTAGGCCAATGTGGCGCCGGGCCTGATTGATAATGATGAGCTAAAGCCCAAAGAGTAACGTCGATACTTCCAATGACCGCCGATAGCGAGGCTGGTGGTGAAGGTCAAGTGTCGAGAGTGAAGCTACACACGCACACATCTAATAATAACCTCTTTTATATTCGTTGTGTACACGACTCGGACCGACAGACGTCAAAATCGTTTAGCAGAAGTAACGGATATATCATTATATTCATATTCACGTATAAACATTGTTTAAGCTGTGTAATCGGAGTCGACTCTGAGACTTGGATCCTTGTCGTCTCGGGTTCCCAAAGTTAGCAAGCCACCCGGCGAGAGAAGGAGATTTCTATGTTGTCGACATTGCCCTCAAACTCACCTGGTTTTAAAAACCAGAAGGTCGCATATAAAGGAAAGCAGCAATAATGTACTATAACCAGCAGTAGATGGATACGGGCTGATGATGATTGAAGGAGCACTTATATTGATTCTATGTATTATACTTAAATGGCTGCACTAACTTCAGGGACAAAGTACGGTGTGCAGTAATATTACATCACTAATCATTGTGTCATAAAATGGTTATAAACCGAAACCATGCGGTTGTGAAATCGGCAAATGATTAAGTGCTTTTATAAGCTACTTGATCTCCTCGCCGTGGTAAGAAAATCGCCCAATAAACCCCATCCCCTCCTCACCCCTCCCTCTGCCCATTACGCCTCCATTTTCAATGTAATAAAATATGTACTATTCGTAAAATGTCCTGTACTGATCGTTCATGCATAAATACATATAAATTTGATCGCGTTAAAGCAGTATTTGAACAAGTATAAATAGACTATCTACAACAATTTTTTTTTGTAAGTAGGCAATAATAATAAGGTAGGCAAAGTATGACCCTCGGTGCGAAGGAGGACGGTCGCGGACATTCCACCTGCACGACGCGGGGCTCCGCCGCCGGCCCGCGACCAGCCTCCGGCGGACATCACGGAGATAACGTTTTCTATAAACGGCAAAAACAATAATGGCGGGCGCACACGACCGCAGTCCGCACTCACGTGAATTAGAATAAAAATCGAATTGAATACGAAACACACGCGGGAAACATAAACTGCGTAAATACGGTCTGTACTCGTGCGTTTTTTTAGGGTTCCGTAGTAAACAAGGAACCCTTATAGTATCGCCATGTCCACTTGTCCGTCTGTCCGCGGCCTAGTTCAGAGAGTTTTTCTGTGCCTTTCACCTGCGTATCGGGACGAAAGAGTTTTGATCGATCCACTCTCTTGTAACTCTCTCTCTCTCTTAACAATAGGGATTGATTTAGGGCATATCCTTTACATCAAAGATAAGCACCGAGCTTCAGGTCTTGTTTTATTATACGTGACAGAGTCCTAGCGGTAATCTTCATTGTTCGCTATAAGATTTTTTGTTTTCTGATGGGTTTCGGCGAATTCTGGCTTTAACAGCATGAACAGCCAGCCGCGTGCTTTTAGAACTACAAAGTTCTAAAAGCACGCGGTCGCCCTGATCTTTTATGGTCTTCAACAGAGGAAGTGTTGGTATATCTGTGGATAGCAGCAAGCAGCTGATACCAAGCTTTTGAAGTGTGAATATGATCGACGGCTCCATATCCACTTTGTGCAAGGCAATCACTGCAATCCTATTTTCTTTAACACCCCGTTCCATATTATAATTTTGATAATAAACACGAAAAAAATCGAAAGTTTTTTAACATACTAAGCGCGTTCCGAATTCAAAACAATTAAAGAGTTGAAAAAAGGAAATGTTTGTATGTAACAGTATCTATGGCCAGGCTGGTTATAATTATTAGCAATTGATTGAGGCTGTGGTTTAGGCATGTACCTAGTCAACATCTAATTATATTAAAGCTTTTACTAGGCCGATGAGACAATGGACTTATTCCGAACCGGGGCACGCGGCGTTTCGCCGAATTCCTGACTAATTATATCTGTTACATTGTCCTCTTTCAGTTCTTCTTGACTTGTTTCATTCTAATTTCCAAGAAAAACTCGTTCACAAGTCTAATATAACCAATTTCTGATAATATCAGACAAAAGTTTTCTAAATACAGTATGTTTTAGTTTCTGTATTGTAGAGTCCCGCTGCACACATTACCGTTTCAAATTGCATATTTTAGAACTTTTCGAACCCGCTACCATTTTCTGACAGCTATCAATATGTATACGAACTCATATACCAACAATGTGTCACTAAGTTTACCTACTCCTATAATCAACTCCCGAGCTGTGATAGCTGTGAGGGTGGCAACGCACGACGGTTACTAATTGTATTACTAGGCATTCATGCATTCGTAGGACGTCACTTTACATCAGGCGGGTCGTATGCTTGTTTGTCCCCCAGCCTCGCATAAAGGAAATACATACTGCCATATTTGTAGACGAATTATACACGCCACATCCGCACAATTTCACCAGCTGATATAAAATGGCTACCGCAGTCCACGAACGCATGCAATACGACAAGTACCGCTCGCACGCTGCCACCCTCGCTGCTGATCAGCTACTCCTCAGGTGCTTACTGGTAATCACGTTCACCAGAGGGTTGTTATTTAAGCTGTGAGGTATTAGACCTACCTCTCCTCGCCAAATCCTCCTTTCAATTACCATGTGCAGAAGAGATTGACTTTCGGCTCTAAGATATCGAATCCCTTATAGGCCAAAATGATGTAAGTCAACAGTTGTCACGTCTTGAACGACCCACCGAGAAGACCGATTTGGTATCCAGGTTTTCCAGCTTAAAGATTTCCTAAGTATTTCATATTAGTGCTGTTCCCAAGCTCTATGGAGCAGGATATCTAACCCTCTTCTCCTAATAATTTTGAGAAAGAACAAGCGTATCCTTTGATGGGTTGAGCTACCGAGATCGTCAGCCTCAGAGTATTCTCAATGTCAGACACATGTCACTTGCGGCCCCTGTGCTCTACAAGGAACAAGGAACGTTAATACGACCTGGCATAACAAGCATCCCCGGTGCTAACGTCCGCATAGTAATGACTGTCATCAATTGAGAACACATCATTGATACGCAGCAGACATAGCGTCAGGAACAGCATGGTCTGACTAGTCGCTAGTCCATCCATACTATCTGAGATGACAGCACATAACCAGCTTATCCAGCAGATGTATAAAAGCCAGGCGCTTTTACACATCTGCTGGATAAAGAAAATTACTCGTTGAAATTAATAGGCAAAAAGGTGCGAAAAGATAGTGCTGTTAATAGGGTTTGAACCTGGTGCCTGTGTGAGATATACGTTATAAGATAGAGCACACAAACGGCCGCACCAAATACGAATATAAATAATGTCCAACAGCTGGGACTGGTGTTTGACACATACACAATCCGCAGCAGAGCAAAGCATTACAATATTACATCGAAATCATTAGAGCCGTTTTCGATACACGAAACATATTCAGATTTCAATTATCAAAATATGCTGAATGGCGAATCGAAATCGATTTTAATATGATTCATTACATGTTTTCAAATGTGACATGTGAGTGTGCATGTGTTACCTGTGGTGCGCGCGCGCGGAGGGAGCACCGCGGCCATTGTGACTGCCCACAGTGCCCACGTTCGGCCAGTAATGGTGCAATACTCCGAAACCGCTAAGCTTCGCCTAGTTGATGGACGAGCGCGCCGCGGCTGTCCTAATCATAATGGCGTATTTTCCACACAATTGCCTTTATCACGCATTGTTGCGAAGATTACAATATGTGGTATTAGGTAACGGAGTCACTGTGGCAACGCGACGCACTCGGATTACACGTTTATAATCTAATGGATAGATTACAAAATCGCTTGACAAATAATGTGTCGGGGCGCGTGCCGTATCTTCGTTGCGTGGCGGCTATTTTCGTTATAATTGCGTCGTTGGTAGATACGCGGCCGTCACTGTTTTGAATAAAGGTGTTTGCACATCCCGTACGACTGTGCAAGCTTAATAGTCGATTATTAATTTCGATGTATCGATATCATAACACCAGCTATTATACCTATAGGTAATATTTTGTAACTTTGTGTTCGCTGTCTAGAAACGTAGGTACTATAGTCCGCATTCAGTTAGTCGGGCCGTGCTCTACATCTTGGACTAAACTGCATATTTGTGTGTTTTGATAACTGTACCGCCGTAATAACTAGCTCGCATACCAACTAACTACCATGATATATTCTTATGTAATAATGCCCTAAAGTTGTCATTTCGGACTATCGGAAAGAAATAAGACTGTGTAGTTACAATTAGATAGAGCACACTTCGGGGGTCATCAATGCAATAATTATTGAAAACATGATACTTTATAAAAAAATATATAAATATATTATAAAAAAATATAATAATATATAACATAAATAATAGGTATAAAATCAACCCTTGAACGCTCGAACACAAAATCCATGACGATAAGTTCAGCTATTCTTCCTACGAGGGTTTGTTCTACATACATCCACACTTTTATTAATCTATCTACGTCTTAGAAAACAGAAATTCCACTGAATTAAAATACGTGCTCAAATTCCAATGACCTCTTCTAAATTTCATGGTCGCTGGAGAGTCTGATCTGATCAGAATGTTTTTCTCACGGTTTTCTTTAAAATTATTTCGTTTGATTTCTTATCCGTCGGGGTGTTTCTTTCCAATTTTAAATAGTTCACGGTCAGAGTGTTGACATACGTATTCTGGTCGTTGCAGGTACATGAGCTGGTCGTGACCGCTGGCCGGCTGCCCCTCGGCTCTGCGATGTTCGGCGGCGGCGGCGGCGTGGGCGGCGGCGGCTACGGCGGCGGCGACTGCGCCGAGGGCTACGGGCTCGGCTACGGCGGCCGTTTGCAGCAGTACGCGCACTTCCCGCACCAGAACGTGTGGCACCACCACGCCGCGCACCACGACACCTACGGTACGTTATCACCCTTCACGGTAACTGCACGCCTATACATCGAGCGCAAGATAAGGCATGTAAAATAGCTTCCCTGGAACAGACTTCCTCTTCAAACTCTAGAAATTTTAGATGAATGTGACGGAACTTGCCTGATAACTTGTGGATAAAACAATTTGACTAGAGAGCTTATAAGTAAAAGAGGTTCGCCTAGGAAATATATACAGGTTAGGGATGATAGCAAACGTCGAACCTTGGATACACGGTTACCAGAATTGATGACATATGAAGAAATTTGGATCCTAGGCTACTATAGGCTGTATTGAGTCCAACTTTGCTGATACATATCAAGTTATTTTTGACCATTTTTCGACCGCAATTAAAGGTTTTAGTTATCATTGTAAGATTGACCACCTTGACGCCGTCAGTTCGTCTGAGTATTTATGTTATACAACGTCGGAAGGCATACAAGCATATGACCCGCCAGACGTTAGTGGTTACCCTAGCCTATGAACGCTTGCTACATATTAATACAGAAATGCCACCGCCGCTGTTAACACAGCTACTGCTGAGGAGCTTACTCGCTCACTCGCAAGGCCCTCTAGGGAGTTGCTATTTGGCTGCGGTTTTCTGTGAAGAGAAGGTACTTCCCAAGACGGGCAGCCTTAATGCGCCCTATCTCTCCTGTAAACACTCAGACTAAATCAAACAGAAATGTTCATGCCCACAAATATTTGTTCTATGTGGGAATCGAACCCACGAGCGAGTATCAAAGTAGCATTACCAACCACTGCGCCATTGAGCTCGTCATGAAGTTGTATTGGAGTAGTGTAGACGGGATGCGCCACGTACAGATGAGGTGTTATTTTACTCTATAGTTGATGTAGAGTTCTTATTTTTTAATATTGTTTTGGTACATCAACCAGGCTGGTAATTGTTGTGTTCCAGCGGCTAGCAAGTCGTCTGACCAAGCGATACAATCTGGCAAGCAGTGCTTATCAAGTCCAGAAGCACAACATACACATTAGAAGTCTATTGATTTAAATAGAATTGAGCTCTCTCCGTAGAGTGAGACTATTCTGACATAATACTATGATACTAAATATTTATATTTATGCAAACAGATGCTAGTCGAATTAAAGTCCCAGATAAATATACTGGCATCACCACATCAACCCTTACTCATCCCACTGCAGAGATACGGGTCTCCCTTCAACCGGAGGGGGTTTAGAGCATACTCCAAGGCCAGTGTTTTCAAGCCGCCCGAGGACCACTGTCGTCTATCGACAACAGTCGGGACCGACGGCTTAACGTGCCCTCCGAGCACGAAGAAACTCGAGATAGATAAACCCATCCGTAGGCAGGCAGCGGTCGACGTTGCTTAACCTGCGTTTTTGGTTGGAATGAGACGCGCAACGACGCCATCGAGCTCTCATACCGGCACCGCACCCATGTATTTGTTTCTGATTGAATATAAGTCCGGCAGTACTTATTGAGAGGAGGCAGTCATTTTTTTTAATATTTCTTTTTCTTTTCTTCTCAGACATTTAGCCATTTTGTTACACGTGTGTGTGTTCTTTTCCTAGTTTACTTTTCCTAGTTAACTTTATTTTTTTATATCGGTACCTAATGTGTTCATTATTCTGTTATAAATACTTGTAAAAATAGAACAATATTTGAAAATTAAAAGTGGAAATGATTAAGAATATAATGGATTATAATATTTTTTTTCACATTGATATTATTTTTCATTTTTTATTTTATTTCGAACAGCGTTATGTAACATCAAACTATGCACAGCTTGTGCTACGGTAGCAGATACACTTTTTAGGGTTCCGTATAATATATATATAACGGAACCCTATTACTGAGACTCCGCTGTCCGTCCGTCCGTCCGTCTGTCACCAGGCTGTATCTCATGAACCGTGATAGTTAGATAGTTGAAATTTTTACAGATGATGTATTTCTGTTGCCGCTATAACAACAAATACTAAAAAATAGAATAAAATAAATATTTAAGGGGGCTCCCATACAATAAACGTGATTTTTTTGCTCGATATTGATAACGGCAACAGGTAGACGTTTGAAATGTTCACAGAATATTTAGTTACATATTCACTTTAAGAATAAATAATTAAATTAAAATAAATCAAATATTTAAGAGGGGCTCCCATACAACAGACGTGACTTTTTGCCGTTTTTAGGATTCCGTACCCAAAGGGTAAAACGGAACCCTATTACTGAGGCTCCGCTGTCCATCCGTCCGTCCGTCCGTCACCAGGCTGTATCTCTTGAACCGTGATAGTTTAGACAGTTGAAATTTTCACAGATGATGTATTTCTGTTGCCGCTATAACAACAAATACTAAAAAATAGAATAAAATAAATATTTAAGGGGCTCCCATACAACAAACGTGATTTTTTTGCTCATTTTTGCTTGATATTGATAACGGCAACAGGTAGACGCTTGAAATATTCACAGAATATTAAGTTATATATTCACTTTAAGAATAAATAATTGAATTAAAATAAAACAAATATTTAAGGGGGGCTCCCATACAACAAACGTGATTTTTTTGCTGTTTTTATAGATAATGGTACGGAACCCTTCGTGCGCGAGTCCGACTCGCACTTGGCCGATTTTTTTGTATGTATATATGTATGTGTATGTATATCTTCACGCCAGATCCCTTGCGGGGTAGGCAGAGAGAACCGAGCGCCATAAGACGCGATCCTTACACACTTCACTCGCTTCTTTCATATTCATAGCTCTTTTCATGCACGCTCTTCGGTTCCTGGGACTCCAGACATCACCTTCTGATAAAACACGACCAATTTGATCATGGTAGGTTAGTCTCGGTCTTCCTCAGCTCCTACATTCTTCCACTTTCGGATTGTATATCTGTTTCGTCATTCTTTCATCTTGCATTCTTACTCTTTTTGTAAATACTGACAAAACATATAAAACACCTATTGACGAGCTTCTTGGCTCAGTCGTAAATGACGCGACTTTGACACCGACGCTTCTGGGTTCGATTCCCACACAGGGCAAACATTTGTGTGTATGAACATGTCTGCTTGTCTTGATCTGGATATTTTAAGAGAGGTAGGGCGCATCAAAGCGTTTGGCGAGGTACCTCCACCTCACAGAAAACCTCAGCCAAATAACAACTCCCTATAGGGTTGTTGTGTTCCTGCCTGTGAATGAGGTCCCAAATTCGTAAAGAGTTACTGTCTTAGCAGCAGAGAAAGCATCGCGCGAGTGATACTTAATGTATTACAAGCGTTCATAGGCTACGGTAATCGTTTCATGCACACAAATGGTTGTGTTGTGTGGGAATCCATAAACAACATGATATTAATCATTCATTTGGAAGTTTGCTGTAGTTGTAACAGCGGCGCCGTTCGTTTTATTTCACCTGTGTGCTTGTCTCCTCCTTCCGCTGTGAGCAGGTAATTTGATCATAATAACAATTGTTATAGAGTAACTCGCATAGCCTACATTACAAATAAATGTACAGTTAACATATCAGTTATTGAACAGGACCGCCGCGGGGTTTACCCGGAGGACGCGTGCGCTCGACGCAATGATCGTAGCAATGCGCGTGATGTTCAAGTAAGCGTAGTCTACGAAACAGGAGATAAATTTTGTGTTAAAACAGTCTTCTGAGAGCATTCAGTTGTCAAATCCTATATGCGTCGATTAGTCAAATCAAGTATTTCAGACATGTGTTTACAATCAGCCGGAGCACCATCCGCTGCCGGTGGCTACTCGTTTTGATGCGTATGCGCAGACACAACCACAGCACATGAAGCAGCAGTGGTGGTAGACCGGTATCAGCTCCGTTTACAGACTGTTAGCTGTGCAGCGACTATATCGGGGCGGCAGTGGCGGGGGTTGCACGCGTCTTTTCTAACAAACGATAGGCAGATGTAGAGACGACCGCTACAGCTGGAACAGAGGCGACTGCGGCGGGTTACGTTACACTATGTACATAAGTGGGTAGTTGCCTGCCAGCACTAGTGCACACATGACTAGGTCACTAACTTTGGTATTTACGTATTAAGTACAGCCGATGGTTTCAGTGACAAGTTACACGTTTAATTCTAGGTCGAAGTACACATCCATTCTATTCTTTTTTAGATATTCTAGATGATTAATAATCTAACTAATAAACGCGGTCGAAATGCGAGCGCTGCGTAAAATTTGTGGCGTAAGGCTTGCAGACCGTATTCGCAATTATGATGTTAGAAAGAGAGTTGGTCTGAAAGAGAGCGTCGGTGTTAAAGTAAGAAGAGGCATGCTCCTTTGGTTCGGACATGTAGAAAGAATGCAAGATGAAAGAATGACGAAGCAGATATACAATGCAAAAGTGGAAGGATGTAGGAGCCGAGGAAGGCCAAGACGTACCTACCATGACCAAATTGGTCGTGTTCTATCAGAAGGTGATGTCAGGAGCCCTAGAAACCGGCGAGCGTGCATGAAAAGAGCAATGAATGTTAAAGAAGCGAGTGAGGTATGTAAGGATCGAGTCGCGTGGCGCTCGGTTCTCTCTGCCTACCCCGTAAGGGATCTGGCGTGAAGTAATTGAAGTAGTAGTAGTATTAGATTGATAATCTAATGTTTATAAAATTCAACAAATTTCATAGTAAAATAAAATATAACTTAATACTCGAAACAAAAATCGTATTACAAAGACTTGCTTCCCGATCCTCACAAAATCAATTCTGCCGAGCCGAATTTTCTGCCGATCAATTCTGTCAGTACTTCGTAGATTCATATATTTCTTTAAAAAAGTCACTCCACAAGGGTTGAGGTTTTGATTCTCAAGGAGACTGAGAATTCTTTCATTTTGATATTTATAAATAAGCCTGTCGAGGTAGTCGAAATGAAGTACTCATATGTGTGCAGAAAGAAGGCGCGCGGCGCGTGCGGCCGCGAGGCGGGCCCGCCGCACGCCGCCCGGTGCCCGGTGCCCGGCGGGTATGTTTCGCTGAGCTCGGCGCGCGTCACGCGGCCGACCGCAGAACAATAACAATGATTCAGTATCGTTCGTTCGCAGAAAGATCCGATTTCCCCTCCGACAGGAGTCCAGGATAAAGTTGTTATTGCGATACGTCGGCGGCGGCGCGCGTCACCGCTGATTGCGCGCTGTTTGTTTCCGAACATTGACAAAACAAAGCCGATTAGTCCGTGTAAAACCGACTGAAACATCCTTAAGGATAAACTCTTGTTTAGGTGTAGAGACACCACTCTATATAACTAATATTAAATGATACAAATAAAATGTTAATATGGCTAACATTTTCACTGTTTTCATTGGACGCGGGAAACAACATACAATTTATATGTGACCGGCTGCAACCGGCTTCCTTACTTTCTTTCTTGTTGCTCGGCTTCTAAGGGTCGTATCGTGATATTGAATAGCTTTTAAAGAATTGGATAGCCAAGACATTAGATCCCTTCTAGCACGGACCCTGCGTGTTCCGATTATTCACGAGACACGCTAACCGAAGCCCGACCGCGGGGACCCTTAATCTCGTAGCTTTTTCTTTTCTGTTCAGGCTGTGGCACTTCAC
Source organism: Pyralis farinalis (assembly GCA_947507595.1). Classification (NCBI taxonomy): domain Eukaryota; kingdom Metazoa; phylum Arthropoda; class Insecta; order Lepidoptera; family Pyralidae; genus Pyralis; species Pyralis farinalis. The sequence goes on along the minus strand of OX382261.1, from coordinate 40,875,896 downwards.
GCTCGCCAGTCATACCCGGCGACGTAGTCAATGTGTACAGGGCCAGTAGGCATACGGCAGTGTGAAGAAAAGTGAGTGATATCTGTGATCGTGTACTATCGATTTAGGTGACCGTGAATTACTTGCTTACCAACGTGTAAACACAAATGAAAAGACATGATTGATTTTGATTCAGCTTTAGCCCACAGATACTTGCAAATATTACAATGTTTAAACGTCAAAAAAAATAGATTAATATAAAAATTTAGAAGAAATTCAACTATTTTAGCCAACTGAGAGCGGGCTAGTACAATATGTCAGTGGTATTGACTACACACTACAATAAATAAAAATAAAAAAGTCATGCTGAAAACAACAATTAATATAAGTATTAATATAGACTATATTAATACTATATTAATATAACCGCATTAATAAACTTCGTATGTAACTCTAAGTAGCTTGCAAGCATTACAAGAAAATTAAGGCAGAATTTTATGTACAGTAGATAAATGGCAAATTGCCATTTAAAGTTCATCTTGCAAGTGTTCTCCGACGTTGTAGAAGTATTTTTATTAAAAGATTGTTGAGGCTAGTTTCAAATTACTACCTTAAGGGCCTTGATTTGAAGATTATATCTTTTAATGACAATGATTAACAATAAATGAAGAATAATGTTAACTGTGGAACTTTATCCCAAAATGTGCATTGATCGCTGAACATATTTATTCGTACCAGAGACGTGTGCATATACATTAATTCCCACAGAGCTGGAAGGAGCGAATTGAAATTAGCATTAAAACAAATATTATAAACTAATGATACCAGTCACCTTGACATACAGACATTGCGTTTACTTGTTCGTCCACCGTGCGTGAGACTGCAAGCCGCCGCCGGCCGGCGGTGCACCGGGAAAATTCGACTGGCAATTTAGATTTTGAATCATGTTCGCGCAGTGTCCCTGAATGCATGACAAATGACATGACATGAAATACGAATATGTTATATTATAATATTGATAAAAGAACCAGACATATTTTGCACGCTCCTAATGCAGGCTCAATACCCCGCTCTTAACATTTATTTACATAAGACCATATAGTATATATTATATGCGTTGGGTAAACTTCTAGGCAACCGAAATCTCAGCCAGAAGCCACAGCTCGCTGTACACAACGCGGTGCTAATCCCAACGCTAACTTATAGTAGTGAGAGCTGGGTATGGCAGAGAGAGCATGGAAGTAGAATAAATGCGGTCGAGAGAACGCTTGCTGACCGCGTTCGTAAAGACGTCATGAGAGAGAGAGAGAGTTGGTCTGAAAGAGAGTGTCGGTCGGTAACAAAAGGCATGACCATGACCAAATTGGTCGTATTTTATCAGAAGGTGACGTCAGGAGCCCCAGGAGCCGGCGAGCGTGCATGACAGTATGTAATGATCGCGTCTTATGGCGCTCGGCTCTTTCTACCTACTCCGCCTGGGACCTGCCGTGAACGTTACATATTTAGAAGATATTTAGATACATATATAAGACCTCTCTGCGAATGAAGACGATATGATAAGTGGTGAGCCCTGCTTGTTAAACAAACGAGGCTCTGATAAAAAGTATTAAGCTACAAACAATCATAGGCTACGGTTATCGTTTCACGTCAGGCGGATTATATGTTTGTTTGCTATCAGACAGTGCACAAAAGTATTTTTAGCCACTATATTGCCAATTACAAGCGTAAGACTCACCGCACGCTGAGCATATATTCCAGTCTATTAATTACAAAATCTCAACGTGAAGTTTATACATACAATAAGAACATAAAGTAGGTACCTACGTAAGTTTGTTGAAGGAACACATTCCCGTTAACAAGAGACGTAGTAGCAGACGGGAGGTTCTCATTTCATTCATGGAGCTTCCACAACGACGAAGGTTTCCTTCAACTTGTATTGTATTGTATTGTCCACACGTTCCGTACGCACACACGGAAATATAACAAGCAATTAACAGCAAGTTAATATCGTAGAAATGGCTGATTGTCCCAAACTTGTCATCGTAGTCGGCCGAGCGCAGGCGAAGTCCAAGTGTGCGATGTTTTCAACAAATTTGTCGGTCAACGCGTCTGTTGATATAGAAAATTTAATATTTTCGTTTATTTTGATGGCAAAATAATTAAGCGTTGGCGATGATAGATGTAGACGGAGCACACGACAGGAACTTATCAACTCTTTCTATATACAGACTACCGATACAACAACACAGTGTATTTGTTAGTACAGACGCGTATTTAAGAGATGTAAGCGGCCCGACTGGGTAAGTATCTCCACCTCACAGAAAACCCCAGCCAAATAACAACTGCCTGGTTATTGTGTTCTTGCGTGTGAGTGAGGTCACCAGTAAGCTCCCAAGGTGGCATCACGTAATTGGTACTTAATGTATTACCAGTTTTACTAGGCTTTTTTATACTACGTCGGGAGACATACAAGCATACGGCCCACCTGATGTAAAGCGGGTACCATAGCCTATTAATGCTTGTAATATATTAAGTATCACTCGCCCGATGCCTCCTCTGCTGCTTACACAGCAACTCCTTAGGAGCTTACTGGTGATCTCACTCACACGCAGGAACACAACAACCCTCTAGGGAGTTGTTATTTGGCTGCGGTTTTCTGTGAGGTACTTTCCTGCGCTGCGCTGACCGCTTTACATCAGGTGGACCGTATGCTTGTATGCCGCCTGATGTTGTATAAAAAAATAATTAGGTTTTTCGCAATTGTACGGGCGAAGCAATGTTCATTAGACTAGCCAGCGTTTAGCACATTCATTTCACTGTTCAATAGTTCGGCGCCGGCATTCAAATATCAACGTCAATAATCATCGCCGTCACATCGATAGATCTTGTTGATGTAGATGTACTTTCTAAAACTATTCGATGTCAAAAATTGTGACATACAAACATACATATCGTTACGCATATCTCCATATCTGTCTCCCACTGGGGTAGGCAGAGACTATTGCACGCCGCGTGCATCGATCCAAACATACCTCTTTCGCATACTCTTCGATTTCGGGTGCTCTTGATTTGGTGTGCGTCTCGGGCGGCCGGGCGGCCGGGCGGCCGGGCGGCCCCCGCCGACGTCTCTACTCGCTCTCGTTTAATATACTTCTTTCGTAACTGTTTGTCATCCTTTATTTCCAAATGTTCAAACCATCTTAGCCTTACCCTTTATAAATATTGACATGACGTACATAATCTTTTTTACAAAATATCTGACGATTGAACGGACCTGCCGATAAATAAATTTAAAACTTCGTTCTGCTACTGGACAAAATATTCTACTCGATCGAGGATTTGTTTAAAAATGCATGAATCAAATGTAATGACTTTCAAATATAATGAAATGTATTTGCATGCTATTTATTTGATATGGCTAAATATGAGATCAACCTCTGTAATGTTATACCTACATTATTTTATTGTACACTATTTTTAGGCAAATAAATCGTTTCAGTTTGAGTTTCTGATATCACATCGACCAGCGCTAGTATTACATCTAATACAGTGGTAAAGGACTCAATTATCTCTCGAAAATTCTCAAACCAAACGTGAAAATTATGATAATGAACTTGGATTGAATTTGGGACATAGAGTATTGTACTCGTACCTGCTCCCTATACCGCATACCTAATATCTAATTTGAATTCCGCAATCATTCAGGATTATGTGTAAAAAATTAAAGGGGTAGTTATTATAAGCAAAGCCAACGGTGTCGCCGCGGCCGGCTGGATAATTGTTTTCGTTCGTTACTTCGATTGGGCTTGGCACCTGTTATATTTAGCTACTGTCGCAGAGGAGCGTTGTGAGTGTCGTGTAGGTGTTGGTCATGAGTCAGCGGTGATAAGCCGCGCCGGCCGCGCGCCGCCCGCCGCAGTCCGCGCCGTGACCTCTGACCGCGGGGTCGTGCTATCGGTCCACATCCAACCTCGATACTCCTTCATCATGGATACCTTACATCTACCTACGAGCTGGTTGCAAAACATGGCCATTCTTGCAGGTCAGCATTACCCTTTTAGCCGTTACGTATATATAAAAGGTATAATGACCATTATGTTTATATATATTATCGTATCGTAACCTATGTCGGACTAGTTGTTATGTACTTTAACGCCATGGGTTGCAAGTTTGATTCCCGCATAAGATAAATATTTGCGTGCATGAACATATATGTCCGTCTCGGTCTGGATGTATCTTTTTTCTTTATAAGTATTGTTTTGAAATATAGTGTTTACGTGTGTCCGTCAGTTAGCTATCTAGTCCCGCGAGGTCTATGTCAACGCTGTATAATTCGATAATAATCATTATTTATTTTAAACAAAGAGCTATATCTCGTTTATGATACATTTCATTAATGACCTGAGGTCAGAGGACAAAGAACCGACCTTTCCAACGGTCTCTAATTCTAATTCTAGTGTGGGCATGTGCCACTAAATTCGATACAGTACATATTTGGTATCATCACATCACTAACTCGGCGGTGAAGGAAAACATAGTGAGGAAACACACGTGTCCCAGAAATTATATTTCGAAAACTGGTTTTTCCTCTGGGTAGTAGAGGTCTGACTGCAGTCGCTCTATCTAAAAATCAATATCTTCACCAAATCCTTAGGCTTAGATAGCGGACCCCGCCAATTGTAAATGGATTTAGAAACCGGATAACGCTAAGAATAAGAAGATTGGTAAAACAGATAACTGCGCCCGCTGCCCGCTGTCCACGGACGATGTATTTTCTGCGTATATGTCCTTACGAAACATATAAAAGCGATTCTTTGGAGCTTACTGGTAACCCCACTCACTCACCAGAACACAACCACCCTCTAACGAGTTGTTATTTAGTTACCGTAACCAAACGAAACAGACATATATATATATGTTCATGTTCATGCACACAAATGTTTGACCCGTGTGGAAATCGAACCCATGAACCCTTGGTGTTGAAGTAGCGTAGCTAGACAATAGCTACTCGTCGAAATTCGTAAGGCGCATGTTTTATTACATGAGCCTTGTGTGTTTTATCGTTAGAAAAAAATAACAAATCATTTGCAAAGAGAAACAGGTAATATTGTGTCCATTTTAATTTCTCGACCGTGATCGCCGACCGTTCTCATCCAAATTCTAAAACCTCATCATTCGTGTGCCGGTCGCTTCTAACTTCTAACGTCCGATTTCTAAGTTTGTCTTCACCATGTCAGGGGATATTTGACATTCTTTACTGTGACACCATTGGCGTGCATTCATCCCTTACGACGTCAAGCCGACACTCTTTGGGTTTACTCTTTCTACTGAGACCCGACGGAGGTGGCACGGCTAGACATTTGTTCACCACGTGAGTTGCTGGTGTCCGTAAGTCGTAGCCGCGCCAGTGCAGACGACGCTCTTGCAGTCTGAGTGCTGTGTCACGAAGTGGAACCGGTGGGATAGGAAGAAAGATATGTCGGATTCTCAGTATCAATCGATATTTTGGTGTCGCTACTGAACACCTCCGACGGCCTTGTAATTCCGTGACAGAAACATTTGAATAAATCTCTTTTACTACATTGCAGTGGCGTGCACAGAGATTTTTGCCAGGGTAGGCAGATTTTTTTTAAAGCTATTAACTTACCAAAAAATACAGAATGTTGATTTTGGTTACCCAGTCTTGTGGAAATAATGATGTATGTGATCACTTGTTTTTATTCACCGAACACTACACACACCACATGAACAACTTTCGCAGTGAATATCATCCATATTTATCAACTTTAAAATTTTATTTCGTCTGCTACCAGTCAATCGATTCAAAACAAAAACAATGGCGGCCGTCTTAAAATCAAAATAAAATTAACATCAATTTTATACGAAAAAAAGAAATGGCAATATCTTTCACTATAATTATATGCAGCAAACTACTTTTTAAAATAGTTACGTAGCAATGCTCGCGACACTTAGGTAATTTACGTTATAGTTCAGCTGAAAAGACATTGTCTATACTATGCGATAGTGTGCGTTATTTGTGTTATTGTGGGCAATGTAATTACAGGAATGCACACTACAGTATTTGTATTAACAACACGGCACACGTACGTAAATTTAGACAGAAATAGTTAGTGTCTTCCGCCGTTAAAAGCTGCCAATGCGGCGCTGGTGTAGCGTAGCGCCTAGCTGCGATTTGAATATGACTAGCGATGATTTTAATAACTTACCGATACCGATAGATGGAGCTGTTTTTGATACGAAATATTAGTTAAAAACTATGTTTAAGAATGAAACATCGGATGGTATTTATCAAATTGATAGGGTAGGCAATGTCTTTTTGTCTATATGGAGTGCACGCCACTGCTACATTGTCTATACGTTGGCGGTTGAACTTGATCCATTTCAACCTCATCAAATTAAGAAAACCCTATTGCCTATAGTTCCTGAAGTCTAGAACTCGCCTCTTACCATTACTGAGAGCATTGAGATTCTTAGTCTAGAGATCGCTAGCATAGTTCAATTTCTGGATGAAAAAATCATGCTGTCATCAAAAGAAGTTAGGAAGTTAAAACCTTATGTTGCATAAGTCTCAAGTCTGTACCTCGGTTACGTTCGGGCGGGAGCACCTGGACACCTGGACACCTGCCTGGTAGGACCTTGTCAGTCGGTCTAGAGACGTGCTGTGACAGTCGTCCACAGTCCTAACCTTACACATGGTATTGGACTCAATTTAAGGCTTTGCCTGCCTTTAGAGTCGTATTCCAAGTAGATATGATGCCTGCAGCTACATTTTCCAACGGCACCCCTCGCCGGCAGCGGAGTATTCCTCCCTACATATTAGAAAAGTAATGGTCACGTATCGGGAGATCTTCAGAACACTACGAATAAGTTGTGGACTGAACTACCTAATGAGGTTTTCTCCAGAGACGACTACATCTTTTTTTATATTACATCCGAAGGCATACAAGCATACGACCCACCTGATGTAAAGTGGGTACCGTAGCCTATTAACGCTTGCGATATTGTAATTACCACTCGCGCGATGCCTCCTCTGCTGCTAACACAGCAACTCCTTGGGAGCTTACTGGTGGCCTCACTCCCACGCAGGAACACAACAACTCTCTAGGGAGTTGTTATTCGGCTTGGTGACTTCACCAGTAAGCTCCTAAGGAGTTGCTGTATAAGAGACATCGCGCGTGTGATACTGAATATATTACAAGCGTTAATAGGCTACGGTAACTGCTTTACATCAGGTGGGCCGTATGCTACATATAATAAATAAAAAACATACCTCTTTCGCTTCTTCTACATTCATCAATTTTTCAATGGTCGTTAGTTTCAGATGCTTTTTAATTTGGCTCTTTTTAGCACATCAACTATTTAGATGTGTGTGCGTCCAGAGCGGCCTCTGTGTACTCATCTCCACTCATTATTACTCGGTCTTTCGTAACACTTTTGTGATCCATTCCAAATGTTCAAACCACTTCAATTCTCAATTTTTATCACCACAACTTTCATTCCACGCCTTTCTCAATCACAATCAATCATCCTAATTCCATACACATTCCTCAGGTCTTGAATTTCCACAGCAATCAACTTACTATCTAAATAACTTACTAATCCACTTACTCAATACATCAATTATGGGATTAATACTTGTTGAATGGTAGCAAGGCAAGCTATGCTGGACATGTTATTATTTGCACATTCGACACCGAACAACGCACCATTGACGCGGTTTCCTGCCTTCACTCTTCAATAACCTCTGACATTTAGTAAACAATAACCATAGACATAATACACAAATTCATTCTCTTGTTTCATTTTTTCTTCACCCATTGTTATCGTTAATACATGCAATTGTATATTAGTTTTAATAATTTTGGCAAAATTTTTACATTATAAAAATATTCAATAAAAACTTGATTTGACTTTAGAAATCCTTCAAACTGATGTGTTGCACAAAACATTGTTAAAACAAATTTATTTGTTCGTCATTTTAAATAATATTGAATGGCGTAAATTCGATGTCGTCTTTTTAATAGTGTGGTACTGTGTGTGCGCAGGCGGCGGCGGCGTCGGCGCCGTCGGCGGCGTGGGCTCCGTGGCCGGCGGCCTCTACGGACAGAACGTGGTGATGGGCTCGTGGTGCGCGCCCTACGACGCCCTGCAGCGCCCGCCCGCCTACGGTGAGACCACATAATACACTTATTTAAGGCCACATTATTTATTAGTTACCTACTGTGCGGTACGATACCCTACAACACCGGCCAACCTGGCTCTCATTCCTTCTTATTTACTTGCTGTGGGCACCAGGGCTTGGAACCGGTTTCGAAAAACCGGTAAATAAAGGTATTTACCGGTTTTTAGAAAAGGTTTCGTTCGGAGTGCGTCCTAAATGAGAGCGCTACGTAAAATCTTAAAAAACCGATTTAACACACGTGTCGCGCGAGCAAGTTACGACCTGCTTGCTTTAATTCAAATTGGAACAAATTGGCAAAAACCTACCTACGTTACGATGTAAATTCATAAAGAAAGGTTGCAACACGTAGATTGTGTCTGACGGAATATTCAATTTCTTCTAATTATTTTGTGGTTTCGTGTAGCTTTTAATTTTTAAGTGAATTTTAAAGGTCGTCAAGGTCTCGGCAAATATGATGTCGAAAAGAGCGAAATGAAAACCTCATAAAACCGGTTAATTAATTCAAAACCTCATTGATTTTGCTCTTTAAGAATACCGGTTACTTTAAGGTTCAGGTAGAGCCAAACCTAAACAAAACGCTCCCAATGTACTTGTGCTGATTTAGGTTTGAAAATTAACCGGTAAATAAGCCCTGGTGGGCACTACATTGCGGGCTTTCCGCTCTTACGCTAAATTTGTGTATTGTTGAAAAAACGAGAAGAGGATTTTACAGAGTGGGCAAGTAATGCACTTGGTGTGCCGAATATCTATATACACGCTTTGGCAATCGCTTATAATGAGACAGACCGCATGTTTGTTTCAGCTTAATAGTAAAAAAAACATGTGTTCTGCGACACCCTTACAGCTTACATAATGTGTACATGAAGTATCTGAATCGTTGTGATCCACGCTTGTGGGTCATCTTGTATACATAGTTAAGTTAAAATTCCGTGGCTGTTCTCGACGCCCACGTACAAAGAAGCGCGGTGAATCAGATGCGACCGCAGTTAAATATAACACGACATCGGTTTAACTGAAGCGCAGAATCAGTGAATCAGTCAGTTATCGCGGAGGCTGACGTCACCAGGCGGGATCGTACCTACTCGCTTGTTTGTCTCTGAACACTGCCGAGACTCGTGTATCCACGATAACGTACGTAGGTATACTGCAGTTACCTCGGTACGCCTTCTTCGTCGATATTTTTGCTAAACGTATTTAAAAAGTACAGAATTAAAATGGACGGCTCAGTTTCCTTCCACGCCACCAGATTAAACAGATACTCTATCCTATGCACGTTGCCTCGCTGACTGTACAAAAACCTCTGCAAGCCCATTATTTGTCTTTGCTTTTTTTACATGACGGATGAATGTATTCACTATTCTAATAGTATTACTTGCAATGTGCCGGTAGTGGTGATCGCGGCGGACCTCTTTACCATTGTAGTGTTCTGTGAAAATGCGTAGCAAATAAATAAATGTGCAAAATAAAGGAATGTGCAATTTCCAAAGTAGCTTTGGAAATTGCACATTCCTTTATTTCAGAGTAGTACTGTGGCGACAAACACACGCTACCAATAAAAAGTTTGCGGCCAACATTACTTGTTATCTAAACAAACACAGTTACAGATAATTCGTTTATCGACTATTAGCACTAATTATATGTTGTCCAATGTTAGTATGATCGCGTTATCTCCTCGGCCGGCCGACGAGAGCTCGCGGCACGTATGCGTACTGTGTGTTGCACTCCCCACTACGCCTCGTGTGCGTGCGGCGTGCACAACACACACTACCTTTGACATGGCAACTCAAAAAAACATGTTTATCAATTAGTAATCTTTTTAGATCACTACGAGCGATGCCAATAATGACGCACAGTCGGTGTTCTTGAACTGTACAGCAATATATCATTAATTTCTTTCAATATGTAACAACTTATATTCCGGCACTGATCAATGCGTATTTATTACACGAAATATGTTTATAATTAAAAGGAGTTCTATGTCGTCAATGATTGCACTTAGAATAAGTATCAATGCCGACATTCTTGAGCGAAATGTCAAAATACCTACATTCGAACACCAACTAATTCATAGGCGATCTGTTTTATTTAATTAATGATTATAATATGTCGCCATTGAACTACTATGTACTATGTCGCATCCGGTCATGAGTTTAAAACGAAACGAAAGTGCGCGAACGGTGGCGCGAATTGGCAGAATCAAGAGATCGACACTGGGAGGAATGGATTATAGTGCAGACGGCGGCAAGTGACGACCTCTTGGGACTGTCCTCTCGTTTCGTATTCTCCTGAACATTGATTACAAGTGTTCATTTAAAATTATAGTGTGATACGAATTGCATTGTATTTCTCATTGCACAACTACCCACCATACGGCCGCGTAATATCTGATACACCGAAAAATCATACGAATACGACATATATGTATATATACAAAACTAATTTTAGTTTGTATGAGCATTTGTGAAGTAGATACCTATTTGTATGACTTATGTTATCCGAGCACCAATTTAGGTGTTGGCGTCTCTGGGAAGAAAATAATTATTTTAACAATCATGAGATTTAATACATGTTTAACAATAATAATATAAGGCATAAATATAATGTATACTCCTTGTGTTTAGGCCGTGTAATTGTAGATCGGTAGTGAGGTCAGAATCCGGGGCCGAAGACACCACCGGCACGCGGCGCACAGCACAGACGTCATTGTGTGCGTTCTGAGAACACGCGATAACGACATTGTAGGTCCGTGAAAGGAGTGACGCTGTACACACTCGTATCACAGTTGTAATGCAAGCGTCCATGAGCTACTCGTACGATAACCGTCTTATATTCAGGCGTGTTGTACTCGTATTTCACACACATCCCGACGTTAAACAAAAGATGGCATAGCCTATATGATAACATATTCTAGTAAAGTTTCGATAGATCACCATTATTTATAACATAGGATCATTTATACTATTCCTTTAATTATGAGTACATCAATATATTAATTCGTGAAGGTGAAACTTTGCAGCCTTTTAATGAATATTACGCGGACGAGGAGTATGGGATTTGGCATAATTAAAGTTCATATGGAAAAGCAGTGCAACATGATAAAACTTATGTATATGTTACAAATATTAGGTTAAACAAAAGTAAATATTCGTTGTTTACCATCTTCGGAGTAAAATACAAAATGCGGATAATTTAAATCTGTCAATGTCAAATATACATTGGTCTGTAGTCAAACACTGACTATAGTTTAATATGACTTCAAACCACATCTTAGTTTCCATACGTAATATGAATATATATATAAGTATACATAGTTATGGTCAAATTTCGACCACAGGTCGACCACTAGTACAATTTAATAAACAAATTTAGTGCATTTAATAATGTGCAATTTGATCCAACCTGCTTTGTGTGCTTCCGCCACCAATTAGTTCATGCGGCCTAGCGCCGGCCGGCACCCACCCACTACTGTTAGTGCGTGCATCGTGCCGACGCTGCCATGGCTGCTCCGGTAGTCTCTGCCTCGGCTGCTGCGGTCGTCCGCCATCTGGAACAGAATCCGCATGCCCCCTCCACCACCGTCGCTGCCACGACTGGCCTGGTCGTCGCTGCGACACGTGTTTCACCTCTCCACGAGGCATCATCAGGCGTTGTAGACGTTAATCGTAAGAATAACATGCTACAAGTGACAAATCCATCGCAGTGCCGTCCCTTATATTGAATTGAGGGTGGGGGTGGATGGTGTGAGCGAAAAGATATTTAATAGTGGGGAATGGTTTACGTCAGTCTGTTTGTTCATGAGAGTAATTTTAGAATTTTTATGTTTAATAATTTCTAATTGCTCCCTAATATTTAGTTTTAAACCTTTGTCTATGGTGTGTAAAATTTGATATGTATTAGTGGGGGATAAGTTATGTCCTTTGTCTATGAGATGCTCAGCGAAGTGTGACCTTTCTGGGCGATTGTTTTTATACGCCGACACGTGTTCGTGAAATCGTGTTATAAAGTTACGTCCCGTTTGACCGATATAAACGTGTTCACATTCATCGCAGAACAGCTTATAGACGCCGGATTTTTTATTGGGCGGGATTTTATCTTTAGTGTTACAAAGTGACTTGAGTGTATTATGGGATTTGAGAGCAACATGTATGTTATTTTTTCTAAATATGATGAATGTGAACACGTTTATATCGGTCAAACGGGACGTAACTTTATAACACGATTTCACGAACACGTGTCGGCGTATAAAAACAATCGCCCAGAAAGGTCACACTTCGCTGAGCATCTCATAGACAAAGGACATAACTTATCCCCCACTAATACATATCAAATTTTACACACCATAGACAAAGGTTTAAAACTAAATATTAGGGAGCAATTAGAAATTAATAAACATAAAAATTCTAAAATTACTCTCATGAACAAACAGACTGACGTAAACCATTCCCCACTATTAAATATCTTTTCGCTCACACCATCCACCCCCACCCTCAATTCAATATAAGTGACGGCACTGCGATGGATTTGTCACTTGTAGCATGTTATTCTTACGATTAACGTCTACAACGCCTGATGATGCCTCGTGGAGAGGCGAAACACGTGTCGCAGCGACGACCAGGCCAGTCGTGGCAGCGACGGTGGTGGAGGGGGCATGCGGATTCTGTTCCAGATGGCGGACGACCGCAGCAGCCGAGGCAGAGACTACCGGAGCAGCCATGGCAGCGTCGGCATGATGCACGCACTAACAGTAGTGGGTGGGTGCCGGCCGGCGCTAGGCCGCATGAACTAATTGGTGGCGGAAGCACACAAAGCAGGTTGGATCAAATTGCATGTAAGTTTGACTTTCGCAAAATAACGCCTGAATCTATTAACCATTTAATAATGGTTTGCAGCTTGTTCGATACCTACTGTAAACTAGAGGTCGCCCCGGTCGCAGTTCGACCATCATTTCTCAATCTTTAAGTTTGAACGTTATTAAGATTTTATTGTCAAAAACTATAACCTCTTTCATTACTTTGATCAGCTTAGCAGCAAAAGTATATGGACAGGTGATTGAAAGGAGAATGAGGGTGAAATCCGATGAAATGCTCTGGGACGCACAAGGAGGTTTCCGAAATGGAAGGGGATGTACGGATCAAGTTTTCTCGCTCCGCAATATCGTGGAGAAGCATCTGTGGGCCAATTCTGCTAAATAACTGCAACTGCACGTTTACGCCTGTCATTTGAGTCGTGCAGGAATAGTGTAGTGCCGATAGGTGTATTCTACTAAAATATCCTGCACTGCAACGGCACTGCAACTATGCTGCAACTGTGCGTATCCTGCAAGTAAACTACTTAAAACCTGAAATATTGCCACATTTCAATCTAATAAAACTGAATTTTTATTTAATGTTGACTCCTATACTTTCTCTATTGACCTTGGTTGCCGGAGTGGAGGTATTTCTAACCAAAAAGAAGCTTTACTTAATTATATTTATCCACAAACATCTCCCAAAACAAAGTAAATATAATTCACCGCTTCAGAATATTAATTTCACTTCGCAATAGTTGCACAAGAGTAACGTTAACAAAACTGCAAGTAAACTCCTTCAAAACATCTGTCACCGGTATACAAATGTCAAAACAATTTATCAGAATACGATTATATTACAGGAAACGTGCAGTTGCAGTGCAGGTTTTTTAACAGAATAGCGATTCATTTACTGCAACATTCCTGCAACGTCGCTGCTGTCAGATCGTTTAACAGAAAACCGAAACGTCAAAATGTCCGCATTTTGACACACGCCGCGCTGCAGTGCAGTTGCAGTTTTTAGTAGAATCGGCCCACAGAAGGTTTTCTGCGGTTTTGTGGATCTTGAGAAAGCCTTTGATAGGGTTATGCGAAAGGAACTGTGGGACATACTGTCGAGATATGGGATTGACGGTTCACTGCTTCGTGCTGTGCACCTACAAGGATTGCTCAGGATGTGTTCGGATAGATGGTGGCATGTCACCTTGGTTTGATGTCAAAATTGGTGTCAAACAGAGTTACATGCTATCTGCTAGGGTTGTTTATCCTGTATCTCGATAGTTGTCTGCAGAGAATAAGGTCAACGAATGTGCGATTGCGCATGGGTGACCTAGTGATGAACTGTCTGCTGTATGCAGACGATGCCGTGCTATTAGCAAATAGATAGATAGATAGATAGATAGATTCTTTATTTGTATCTCCAGCACACACATAACAATTTGTTACAATTATGCTTATAAATGTAAGCAATACAAAGAAACATGTTCACTGTAAAGGGGGAAAAAAATCATATGTGTGCCGCAGTAACACAAAATGGCTGTAACTCAGCTACTTGTTTTGTCCTGTTGAACAAAACGCTGATTATTCTGCTACAGCCGCAGACCAACCGCGAAAAATAGGGGGTAAATGAATACGTGAATTAAATAAATCATTAAAGTAGTAATGTGCCCACTGTAGTAGATAATACATAATTACGGTAATATATTGAATAGGTACATCGTCGAATGTGGAGTGTTACAATCGAGGCAAATTATAATGTAAATGTAAATGAAATAATAATAATAATAAACTATATACTCAGTGTCCATAAAAACTCGAGGATATTTTGTGGTCATGACGAAATCATATAAAATATATGTCATCTGATCTGACATAGAAAGCAAGCTACGAAACAAACAGATCCAGCCTGTAAAAATCAGGTATTCCTAGATTTTGTTTAATCAATAAAAACTTTTTGTACTCATTTTTAAATGTTACTTTGGACTTCAATAGCCGTAATGGTGGTGGAATATTATTCCAACACTTAGTGGCTTGGTACCGAAAACTACCCTCGAATGCCACCGTTTTATGAGGGTGTCCTGCTAAAAGGTATCGTGTCGGCCTCGTGCTATATCTTTCATGGAATGGGCTATAGTGTAGTTTAGAGAATAGGTATTCGGGTTTTTGGTATTTAAGGACATCGAATAAAAGACACGCAAGATGCAAATTTCTTCTGGATGTCATGTTAAGAGTTAACGTGTTATTTAAATAGGGTGTTATGTGAACACGGGGAGGAATGCTATAACAGAACCTACAACACGCATTTTGCACTCTCTGTATCAACCGTCGCGTCCTAGAATACAAGCGAGGCCCATAAACCACATCTCCGTAGTTTAATTTAGACAAAACTAAAGATTCACAGAGTGACACGCGGACTTTCTCATTCAAAAGATGCCTGATTTTATATAAAACTTTGAGGCGATAAAAACAACTCCGTACTAAACTGCTAACATGACCTTCAAAACGTAGTTCACTGTCAATCATTATACCAAGATCGCAAGCATTATCGACACGCTCGACCAATTGCCCTGCAATTATAATTTTGGGGTTACTGCGCATGATAAATGCAATCTGTTTCTTAGAGCCCAAAATCATAAACTTAGATTTCTCGGGATTAAGAACTAATGCATTACTAGCAGACCAAGAGACAATTCGATCTAGATCTTCGTTAATTCTTGCTATCACTTCCGTCGCGCCTTCACGTGGAACAGATGTATAAATTTGGGCATCATCAGCAAAAAGGTGGTAATTACAAAACTGTATCTGCTTACTGAGATCTGCGGCATAGATGATGAAAAGCAAGGGTCCTAATGTCGTACCTTGTGGCACCCCACGATTAACGTCCGAAAAGCCAGATAACAAAGTTGTACCATCTTCTTTAACAAGTTTGACAGATTGTTTCCGTTTACCCAGATAACTGTCAAACCACGCGATGGCCTTGTCGTCTAGCCCATAGTACGCTAGTTTCGCCAGAAGTAGTTGAATATTAATACTATCAAAGGCACGAGAAAAGTCCAGTAGGGACAGAATCGTGCCCGTTCCATCATCTTGGGCCGTGAGGATATTGTCCACAACATCCAGCAATGCAGATACTGTGCCCCTACCACTGCGAAATCCAGACTGCTTTGTTGGTAAGATAGCATTGTCCTCAGCGTATTTGTACAGTTGGGCGTATATCACTTTTTCTAGAATTTTCGACAAATATGGAAGAATGCTAATTGGTCGCAAATGTTTCAGCTCAGTAGGATTGTCTAACTTAGGTAATGGGGTGACAATAGCCGATTCCCATAGTTCCGGTACAATGCCAGTGATTATTGATTTGTTAACGATGGCTGTAATGATAGGTAATGTGCGAGGTAATGTGAGAAGAATCATGTCTCTCGAAATGCCATCGATTCCACAAGCGTTAGATTTTACAGATAGCAGTAGCTTGGCTATTTCGTTTTCGCTCACTGGTTTAAAAGTTAAATTGTAATTACCGTGTCTATGGTGTTCAAAAAAAGTAAGTTCAGAAATAGGTATAGAAGAAGAACCGGGAACATTTAGAAAGAATGAATTTATAATATCTGGATTATTAAACTTTTCTGGTAGAAAATGTACTTTTTTGTCAGAAATAATTTTATCTTTGAGATTTTTCCAAAATAATTTAGTATCGTCATGTGTATTATTGATGTACTTACTGATTGAAATATGCCCGTTTTTCGTTGTAAATACTAGCCTTGACCAATTTTTTATATTGTAAATAGTACTCCTTATGACTGTTTAGCTTAGTTTTACGATACCTTTTGAATGCATTATTACGTAGATCTATCATAAATTTTATGTTATTTGTAATCCATGGTGCCGAGTAGCCCTCTTTCACTTTAATTTTTTTGACCGGAGCATGTTTATCATATATTGACAATATTAAAGAGTTAAACACATGCACCATGTTTTCGATCGACGAACATGAAAGCACGGCCTCCCAATTCAAATCATCTAAGTCTTTATTGAATAAAGTAATGTTGATGTTTTTTAAGGGCCGGTAGGTAATCCACCTGGAGACCGGTTTATTTTTTTTTATGGTGAGGGTTGTGATCACCATCGCATGTCCAAGCGAACCAGTAATATTAGAGACTGTTACATTTCGTACTCGTGCGCTTGTACACACAATATCTAAAAGTGTTTCGGAGTTTACGGAAAAATGTGTCGGTTCCGTCACAACTTGATTAAGTCCATGGCAATGTAAGAATTCTTGTAACTTTTTGGTTCTTATATTATTTTCCTCAAGGACGTTAATATTGAAATCACCCAGAAGAACAATTTGATTATGCTTTGAAAAGTAGGCAACCGATTCAGAGAGAGCATCAAAGAAAACATCAATGTTTATCCAATCTGGACGATACGCCGTTCCGACTATTACACGCATGCCACCAATAGTAAGCGACACCCACAGCTGTTCAATATTTGTGTTAGGATGTTGAACAATACGAGCGCGTACGCATCGATGTTTTATATAAAATGCTACTCCACCACCTCGCCCGCCACGCATTTGTCGCGGACGCGGCGCCGAGCGCAGTCTATAGCCGGCCACGGAAGGAGCGAGTCCCTCCCGTCCTTCACGTAGCCACGTCTCATTGATTGCAACGATGTCCGCATCGAAGCGGTTCATTGCTATTATGAAATCGTCATGCCCACTACATAACGAGCCCGCATTATAGAGAGCCAACTTGAGTAGATGCTTATCAGAACCCATTGAAATATATTAGAATGGCGTAATAAACACTAAAAATATATGAATAAACATACATACATATAACAGCGGGACTCCAATAATAATAATGTAAATATATTTTATTTATTCGTAAGTATGTAATTACTATGACAAGTGTGACCGTAGTAAACAGAATAGTTGATAGTGTTATGTATATACCTGAGATCGGTATTAGACAGTAAAACAATTCAGGAGACAGTGTTAGCGCGGCGCACATAGTGGTAAATATGGATATTACTCTAAAGTTATATGTTGTTACTAAATTAAATCTCTTCATAGACGGGTTTAGATAATAATTCACTACGTACATATATGTCATGTGGTTAGTTAATACTACTGTAGAGCTCATCTATTTATTTATTTATTTATTTAATAAGGCAACACAACAGGTACTAAATATATACAGTATTACACAATTCTGGTCACAAAAGTTAATTTTCCAATTCAGTACCCTAAGCGTGTATGCTCAAAGAGACTAGCGGATTAAGAATCAACATGCCACAGAAATATCTCTAAGAACTAACAAATCAATATGTATAAGTTGGATATTCAGTTAATTGAATCTCCAAAAAATCTGGTGTGCGGCCAGTGACATTGACAGTTAGATACATTGTTATGTGGGTCATGATTAAGTTGCAGAGCTGAGGATGCTTAGGCATGACTTTTTAAACGTATTTAATCGGTTACCAAAGATGTCAAGATCACCATCTTTTGAGACTTCATTGTACTTCCGACACATTCTTGCTAATGGGTTAGAGAAAGACACGTTCAGTCTATAAGTGGGGAGAACAAAAGTAGGGAGCCTCCGACGAGGATTGTGTCTAAAATTTATCTGTAATTGAGAAAGTAGCGAGGGGGAGTCAATTACTGAGTGAAGCAGTTTGAACAAAGTTACTAGTTCATGTAGATGGCGACGGGAACCCAGGTCCAAGATATTAAATTTCTTAAGTTTTTCAAGATAAGAACATCTGTTCCGGCCTGGCATGACTCTATAGCAAAGAAGTCGAAGAAATTTCCTCTGGACGTCTTCAATATGTTTAATATGGATTGCGTAATGGGGAGACCATATAACAGACCCATACTCCAGTTTGCTTCTGACAAGGGTATTATACAAGAGAATGAGACTACTGATTTTCGTAAAATCCTTGGTAATCCTACCAATAAAGCCTAAGTTTTGATAACATTTATTTACCATGTGGTCATAGTGTCTTCTAAATGTTAATTTATCATCAAAGATGATACCAAGATCCTTCACGAAACTTCTTCTTTCCAGTGTCAGACCCCCAAGTTGGTAATGAAAGATAATTTTATTGTGTTTATTGGTGAAAGATATTACACAACACTTGTTAAAATTTAGAGACATTTTGTTCAGTTGACACCATCTCATGACCTCATCAAGGTCACACTGAAGGCTCATACAGTCACGGATGCTACTAATTTTATGGAAGATCTTCAGGTCATCAGCGTACAATAAGCATTGGCAGGAAAGCCTATCAATTAAGTCATTGATGAAGATCAAAAAGAATAAAGGACCTAAATGGGAACCTTGAGGAACACCCGATGTGACCACAATGGGAGCAGACCGATAACCTTTAAGCGCTACTAACTGGCTTCTATTAGCAAGATAAGATTGAACCCATCTCAGTACCGAGCCGTGGATACCTACCCCCGCAATCTTCCTGCAAAGTATACCATGGTCAACTTTATCAAAAGCCTTCCGGAAGTCCGTATATATACTGTCAACTTGGCCTCTGTTGTCAAAAGCATCACAAAGGTATTGTTTGTATTCCAACAAATTACTGGTGGTGGATTTGTTTCTGACAAACCCGTGTTGCCTTTGAGAGAGGATGGGTTTGACTTGGTGGTAAATGTGGTCATATACAACGGATTCAAAGAGCTTAGCAGGACAGGACAGAATACTGATCGGCCTATAATTCTCACAGAGAGCGGTGTCCCCAGTCTTGTACACCGGAATGACATGCGCACACTTCCACTTAACAGGGCAGATACCCATCTTCAACGATCTATTAAACAGCAGTGAGAGTGGCTGGCATAGCTCCTCAGCACACTCCTTGAAGAACCTAGCTGGGATACCATCCGGGCCGGCACCTTTATTTACATCAAGCTGTCTTAACTTTTTGAGGACTTCGTCCGCCGTAACACTAATCTGTGATAGTGTATTAGTATGCTGAGAAGTGTTGTCCTCCGTATATGAAGACTGCGGACTAACACTTTCAAACACTGAACCGAAGTATTCCGAAAAAAGACCACATATGCCTTTTCCATCTGAACAAGATATTCCCTCCAGTTTCATGGTAGAAGGTATAGATACGGTACCCTTCTTGTTATTAACGAAAGACCAAAATTGCTTAATGCCTGAGCCGATAGAATTTTCTGTGGAAGATACGTAGTCCTTATAACAATTCTTAATCAAACGCTTAGCTCGTGCTCGTAACAGGGAGAAGGTGTCGTAGTCTCTAGGGTTATGGTATTTTTTGTAACGCCTATGAAATTTGTTCTTTTCTTGCAAGCACCTCTTTAGATTAGGGGAAAACCAAGTGGGATATTTGGAGAGATCATCTCTATACAATGGGGTATATTTATTTATGAGTTCGTATAAAATGGAATAGAAAGCATCTAGTGAATCATCAATACTATCCTGGTTCAATGCAATATTCCAGTCTATTGCTCTTAGTTCGCGTTTAATTTGTACATAATCACATCTAATAAAATTACGGCGAGTTTGAGGGTTTTGTTTAAGATTACACAAAGGCTTCTTGACTGAAATCTCAAAGAGAAGCGGTGGATGGTGACGATCTGTGCGTGCAACTGAATCAGCACTTGTGACTTTAATATTATCACTAGAAGAAAGTATAAGATCGAGAAGGCGATTATTTGTATTGTAAATATTATTAAATTGAATCGAGAAAGTATATTTAATAGTACTTGTAAACTTGCAAGTCTTTCCTGTCTTACAATCATACCTAAACCTTTTTAACGATATGTAAAATAATACTAACAAAAACAGATAATACTTATGAGAGAAGTTGCTCTTAATTGGATGAACCAACCGACTTGGACCTAAAAACTCTTTCCAGGTCTTCTTCCGAGTAAACCCGATGCCTGGGAACGTCACTGCCATGATCCTTCCGCACATATATCCTACCGTCCTTGGTCCAACAAAAACGCCAGTTGTGTTTTCTTGCTGCCTCTCTGGTTCTGTTGAACAGCTGACGGTTGGCTCGAGTCAATCTTTCATTGACATAGAACCGACACGCCCCACCGGGCAGTCCAGTGCCTTCGGTGGTGGCACCACGACGCACTCTTGCCGCCTGCAGCATCTCATCACGAAGCGCACGCCGCGCCAGGCGCACAGCTATGAGACGAGGGCGCCGGGCGGTGCCACCGCCCACCTCACGCGCCTGAATCCTCCCGATACGATTGAGGCTGACAATGTCGCGATCCTCCAACGAGACACCAAGTTTACTAGCGAGAGTCTTTACTACATGAGACACAACTTCGCCCTGCTCCTCGGGGACACATGTTATCTCGAGGTCGTTCATCAGAAGATCCTGGTCTCGCTCATTCAACTCACTTTTTAGTCGGGCTATAGTTTCAATAAAGCGCCCATGGGAGGGCTGTACCTCCGACATCTCATCCATACGATTCTCAAGGACTTCAACGCGCACATTGAGATTATCAATCCTCTTGTCGCACGCCTCAATTTTTGAAATAGCAACTGATACGGCCGAAGTGAGCTCCTCCATTTGCCTGCGTAGTGCTATAATTTGATGTGAAAATGAACGCATCTCCAGAACCAAAGACGAGTCCGTCTCACCCTCCCCACGTGTCGAATCCAGCTTGTTTGCAACTCGACGCTTAGTTACATTTTCTTCGCCAGGTACAGGGGTGGTGATATTTCCCACTTTCTGCTGACTAATTTTACACAAGTCACACTTCCAAGAGATCTTATGCTCCTTAGTCATGCTGTTGAACTTGTTTTCGGATACCGACGTGCACTTGCGATCATATGCATCACGACATAAATGGCAACGCAAATATTCTTTGTTACTAGCAATGCCACTCCGACATTTCACGCATATAAGTTCGGTAGGTGCCATCACCGCGTGTTGCAATTGCAGGCTTGCAGGTAATATCAACTAAATAGATGTCGAACCGATGACGTGCAAGTAGCGGCCAGCCGATAGAAAGGGATGCACGAACAAACCAGAGCGAGATGCGACGTACTGATAACAACTTCCACGTGAACAATGTAATTAGTTTTCAAAACACAATAATATATCGTCACTGCATACACCGAACTGCCAGTTAATTATTGTACGATTAGCACAAGCATATATCCAAACAATACACATAAAACACACTTAATCCAACAATGTTTACAACTACATTCGGACCTTAAAACAGAGGCACATATTAATCGATGTTGACAGTGCAACGCGCGGCAACTTATCCTATCTATCTATCCAAATACACCATCTGAACTGCAAACACTGGTCACAACGATGAAAGACGAATGTATGGAGAAAGGCAATGCAAACTGAATGAAACAAAGATAATGATATTTGAAAGAGAAGAATCCAGAACTAATGTATGGATTACGGTAGATGATGAAGTGTTGGAACAAGTGGATGAGATTGTATATCTTGGATGAGATGTGGCAAGACGAGTGAGTGCTGAGAATAGTATGAATGGAGCGTTGGGAAAACTTCTTGGCAGTAAAAACCTCAAGGCACAACTCGCTAAACACAATGCAGTGCTGGTTCCAACGCTAACTTATGGAAGCGAGAGCTGGGTATGGCAGAAAGAGCATGAAAGTAGAATAAACTCGGCCGAAATGCGAGCGCTACGTAAAATTTGTGTCGTAAGGCTTGTAGACTGTATTCGCAATGATGATGTTAGAAACAGAGTTGGTCTGAAAGAGTGCGTCGGTGTTAAAAAAGGAAGAGGCATGCTCCGTTGGTTCGGACATGTAGAAAGAATGCAGGATGAAAGAATGACGAAGCAGATATACAATGCAAAAGTGGAAGGATGTAGGATGGCCAAGACTTACCTACCATGACCAAATTGGTCGTGTTCTATCAGAAGGTGATGTCAGGAGCCCTAGAAACAGGCGAGCGTGCATGACAAGAGCAATGAATGTTAAAGAAGCGAGTGCGATATGTAAGGATCGAGTCACGTGGCGCTCGGTTCTCTCTGCCTACCCCGCAAGGGATTTGGCGTGAAGTTATAGATAGATAGATAGATTATAACCTCCATGATCACAGTTTTCGCAAAGGCTACACAGCTTATTTGTCTATCTTTTTCAAACAAATTATATAACATTTGAATAAAGAACAAATACAAAAAATGAAGACAGGAATGAAGAATACTTTTTTTATATATTTTTTATTGAAACAAAAAACCAAGTGAAAAAATATGTTATTAAACTGGACATACACATTTAATACTATAATTTAATTAATGATTCAGAACTTCTCTGTAAACGATGTTTTTTTAAAAACTCTTTCATTTGCTCAATGTCCTCGACCGTTATATTCGGAAATATAAAATGTCAAACCGTCGAAAGATCGAACTCTACTTACTGCGACGTATAACTAATATATAATGTAACGTATAACTAATAAATATACTGTAACAGTGCCAAATGTCTTACTCCTCCGTCCGCGCACTTTTCGTAAAAAGGGTACAAAGTTTTAGCTTCACGTATTAATATAAAGTTAATAGATTCAGGCGTTATTTTGCGAAAGTCAAATTTACATGCGATTTGATCTAACCTGCCTTTTAACACCGTACATTGTGTACTGTACGAGTATTATTAACACTGTAGTGTGAACTACAAGATACGTAACTTTCTGATCACGCTTTAGTATGATGAGGCTTACAAATTCAAATATTGCATCTAATTTTATTATCACTAATAGAAAAGGTTCTGAGGGACTAGAGTAAGGGAAAACTATTAGAAATGTTGCCCAGCGAAAAACTAAAAAAAATCATACTTGTAACGGCAAACGACCGTTATAGGCCTATATACTTTTGCCTAGAACGCACGCTGTGTATCATCTTAATTACTTGATATGTCACGTAAAAATAATATATTATCCATAGGAAGCCCAAATTTATAATACGTCAGGAGGTACACAAGCATACCGCCCACCCGATGTAAACCTACGTATAAAACCTAGTGAGGTACCGTAGCGTATAATCGCAATAGAGTACAGCCATGCAATTCTGTAAGAGCAAACGTCCTTACATCCTCGGAAACATCGGCTGTTACAGCCTTGAACACAAAATTGCAATTCTTTGGTGTCGCTTTTCATGGTTGTGCGACACTAGCACCGCAAGGCTGCGTTTGGAATTGGAATTCTACAAGGCAAACAGCCTCGCGTACGCTTACAGCCTTATAGAATATCAAAAAAATTATCCGTGATCCCAGTAGACGATGTCAAAGCTGTGACATCTGTGATCACAGCGACGCACACAGCCATTACGAGTCGCTTAGAGAATTGCATGGCTGGAGTTGGTGTGTTGTCGGCAGCACGGCACCTCCTCACGAGCTCACTCATTGTTTTAAGTTTCATTTTCGTTCATGAGCTAAATGTTTTGCCGGCGGCGGTAGTTTCGGGCGAGGAGTCGCCTGACCTGCTACCTACTGTACCTACTTGTACTCCATTTTACAGTTCGCATATTTATTTCAAATTTCCGTTTACAAAATATTTTCCGTAGCGAATGTGACGGCCATTAACATGAAAAATTATCACGAACTGTTAGAATTGTCTAATATTAATTATTCGTAGAATTTTTCTTTGTTTCTTTAATATTTCCGTGTTCGTGGCCATCACATGAATATAGTACGTATGTAAATATCGGAGGCTGGCCGTGGCCGGCGCTCGGCCGCAGATGGCGTGCTGGAGGCGTACGAGGAGGGCCGCGAGTGCGTCAACTGCGGCGCCAACAACACGCCGCTCTGGCGGCGGGACTCCACCGGCCACTACCTGTGCAACGCGTGCGGCCTCTACCACAAGATCAACGGCGTCAACCGGCCGCTGGTGAAGCCGAGCAAACGGCTGGTGAGTCCGCCGCCGCCGCCCTAGTAACGAGCTCTGTTTGCGAACAGGTGCTGACGCGGAGCTGCTCACGCGCTTCTATAAGGACGGCTCCGTGCAGAGATGGATGAGTGTGGAGGGCATGGCCCGGGGCATGAAGAAGGTGAGTCGGTGGCGTGTAGACTAGTGCATGCAGTGCCTCCCGCCCCCGCCCACCTGAACTCCCCACCCGCCCGCACGCGCCTTCTTGTTTCGCTTTGGAGTGTGATAGGGAACTACACGCTACCGCTCCCACTCATAGTTCGCGCACCGTCCGTATCATGCTCCGCTTTGTTTACACCCTCCCGCACTGCGCTGGACAGATACTCGCCGGCGAGATAACTAATCGAGCGGTAATGGCCGGCGGCGACCGAGGGGCGCCGGCGCGTTACGTACCGCATAATGAGACATTAATCACTAATCGGAGATATTGTCGGCGAGAGAGCGGCGCAGATAACGGAGCCGATAGCGCTCGCCGCACACGGGGCTCGGGGCCGATCGCCGGCTCGGTTACTGTCCGCGCGCGGCGCTCGTTTCGCAAGCCCTGTCAGTGAGTTATCTGGTCGCCCAATGAGGAGGGAGACCCCGCCTCGGGCGCCGCCGGCCGCGCGCGGGCTCACGCTGCGTCCATTTATTGGACGGTGGTGCGAGCACGCGCGCCCGGTCCCCTCGGTTACAGCCGTCGGTCCAGTGGCGTGTGTGCAGTAGATAGAGGCGGAGTTGTGGAGCATGGCTTTGTTTACTAGCGGTGGTGGTTGTATTTTATGTCATTTTAGCGAACAACTTGTGCACGGAATCGACACCGTCTGTACTTCCATTGTGTGTTCGTTCATCGATCAACGTGACGTCGATATCGATTTCATTCTTGTTGTTTTTTGAAAAAACACGAAGACAATAAACAAGTGTACCATCTGCTGGTTGTTAAGCGACGCAGGCAATAGACCCTTGTAGCACTTCTATGAAAAAAAACATAATAATTCTGCCATTGGGAACTCGCTGGCACTTGGACATATCTTACATTTTCCAAATATAATGTTATAGCACATTGTATTCAATTTGCAAGACCTTCCAGTTTCAAATTCGCTACCATTAATAGTATAGGTACCATATAGCATATTGCTGTGATAGTAACTGAAAAAAACTTGGCACGCAGTAGTAACCTTCGTCAATTTAACTGATTTTCTTAACTGCTCACGCGGCGGAGTTACTAGCAAGTTCATTTATGCAGGTGTCCACTGCAATTTAGAGTAGTTATACTGTAATTCCAAGAAATACAGTTATTAGTAGAAGTTACATATGTAACACTAAATTTGATATACTTGGTTTTAGTTAACTTTAACAAAAGATTATTTGACGTAAACCAGCTCAGAATACAGACAGAAAACCGTTTACCTTGTCAATAATAACACACCTGCTTGCCACACTCTAAAAAAAAAATGGTTGTTTATAACAAGATTGTGATTGTTGCTATCAAGTATCTTGATTCCATACGAGCCTAACAAGACGATAAATAAATCAAACAAGACGACTGTGATTACCCTGACTATTTCTATTTATTAAGACAGTTAAGATCTATGTCAATACTAACATGAAAAATGATAAATTCAACTAAGTCTTTGGTCAATACTAACATGAAAAATGATTATTTGAACTATTTGTCTTAATAAATTCAACTAAGATCTTTGTCAATGCTAACATCAAAAATGATTATTTGAACTATTTATCTTAATGAGTTCAACTAAGATCTTTGTCAATGCCAACATGAAAAATGATTATTTGAACTATTTATCTTAATGAGTTCAACTAAGATCTTTGTCAATGCCAACATGAAAAATGATTGTTTGAACTATTTATCTTAATGAGTTCAACTAAGATCTTTACCAATACTAATATGAAAAGTGATTATATGAACTATTTATCTTAATGAGTTCAACTAAGATCTTTATCAATACTAATATGAAAAGTGATTATATGAACTATTTATCTTAATAAATGCAACTAAGATCTTTGTCAATACTAACATGATAATGATTAGAATGACAGATTTCCCTTAACTAGTTCAACAAAGAGCTTAGTCAATTTGAATCTCAGGTATTTGTAATTATCAAATTTGTTTCCTTAAATCAACTATGAAACTTGTTCATTACTAATTGGCGACATTGTTGTAATAATTAAGTTATTTTTGTTTAAATGTACTAAGAGACTCTTTGTCTAATTGACTAAGAAATTTATTTTTGCTCTAGCTTTTGGAAGCAGCCTCTTCCAATGGTCTGTATAGGCTGGAGCGGTCTACGTTGCAGATGGTGCAGTGCATTACGCTGGCACTAATATAAAAAATTAATTGCGCTTGACTCCAAAAACACTCTTGATAGGCATTTGAAATATGACAAGGTAAGAGTTTGTTACTTAAGTTCACTCTTAAGTGCAGGTTACTCTGGCCACGAAGTGATACCACATTTAATAATGAACACAGAGTGAAATCAGAGTTAAGTTCGACTTATAAAGAAATTACCTAGTGCCAGCACAATTGTTCCACCTATTAATTCTAACCTAGACCGGTTTTGCCTTTATAGACCATGGGAAAAGGCCGCTAATCTAAAAAACTAAAACAAAAATAAAAACATCATAGATGGGTGGTAAATACAGTGGACATTTTATAGACAAATCAGTACATACAGAGAACAAAGTTTTTTGGTAATGTATAGACAGAGATGAAACTTAATACATATTACAAAAATCGGATATCTTGTCACCAATAGACCCTTCAAAACTAGTCTCAGTAAACAGATAAAATAAAACAATTAAGTAGAATTGCAACGATTTATTAATTCTTAAATAGTACAGCGCAATGTTACATATTTTTTGCCATTGCTTAAAATATTAATATTACAAGGTATCGGAGATACTAAAGAATTGTAGTATTTGACAACCTTCTGCGCCGTGTTTGGTTCTTTAACTTCGTAACAACAAAAGTGGTCATCAAACTCTAAAGTTTGCAATAGAATCCCCATCAAAATGAGATATTCTGAATCATACAAATAAAGCTGTTGTATTCGAAAAAATACAGGCAGGTAATCATCACAATTTGTGCTGTAAACTAAGATAGTACCAGGCACATAGCGAGTTGAAGTAATTGTAGCCCAAGAAATTTTAACTAAGGACTTATTTTGACATAATTCTAAATTGGAGCAAAGAAATTGTTTTTCATCTAGATTGTTTGAAGTTGGATTTACTACAGGACCTGTGCGAAGTATATCTTCCAATTTACCTTTTAAAAATATTTTATTTAAATGTAGTTGATGTTTCTTACTTAAAGTTAAGGTAACATTTCTTTTATTAAACGAAACATTTGCAGCCATCTTAGAAGTTCTATGCTTTGCTTCAAATCGCATACTCCATAAGAACACAATGGGGCCGTATTTTTCAAGTGCAGAATGATAGTGAATCAAATTATGGAACTTTGGTTTTAAAGAATCATTAGTAAGTGTCATATACATCGCATTAAACTCTGCTACAATAGTTTGTAACAATTCTTCAGTTCCCTTTGCAAAAGCAGTTGATAAAACGAGCTCTAAAAGGGCTCTAAATTTTTTATATAGTCCCCATGTTTCGTCATCCCTCGGTATGAACTCTCCTACCAGTAATCCAAAATATCGCACAAATGTAAGCATTTCTGAAGCTGACATACGAACATTTCCATTCAGTAAATGTTCCATACTTAAGGTGCAAGGTTGGTTTCTAAAATCAGGCCCATAATCAAAAGTATGAATTTTATCATTCAGCGAACTCAAAGAAAATAATTTGAATCGTCTTAGGTATTGAAGCAAAATAAAATGCATCACATATTTTGCAGTACCTTCTAATATATCATGCATACAATCAATACCTACTTGGTTGAACAAATCGAAGTTTTTGACATCGAGCCAAATGCATTTTTCTTTGATACCGGTCACTGATGGATTATTTAGTAATAAATCTGATTCATATTGTGCAAACGTGCGTAATAAATCTTGATTTTCATAACATTGCGTTTTTAAAACTTCTTTTCTTACTTTACACGTTCTGCAAGGGAAATTTGCGGAAAAACTTTCCAGGAAACCCGTTATTGCGTGAATACCTAGATTATCGCCCAAAATCAAGCCGAGCTCAAAATAAACAATACCACTAAAATTAGGTAAATCAAACACTAAACCATGTTCAGCAAGATAATTTAGTTCATCTATTACACAACGAAAGATAATTTTGTTCCCGAACTGAACTCTGTCTGAGGAGTGAAAAAGAAGAACCAAGAATATGTTGCTGAGTGTTGATAATCGGCAAGGTGGTAGACAGGGAACAGATGCATAAATAGCGCCTAGTTTGTGTTGTCCTGATCTTGAACCTAATGCATTCCCAGTTTCGTAATCGTCGAAAAATATAAAAATGGGTATTACAATTTTGCCTTCATTTGATCTCATTCTATTTCGCCAAAATGATCCCTGTATAAAATTTTCTATAGCAGCATTTGAGTCTCTATCACGTATAAGATTGTTCATATACTTTATAGTATCAGATAGTACATTTTCAAGTGAGAAAAAAGATTTTAGAACTTTACGAAGTGGAATGAAATGTGCTTCACATATAATTGGTACAAGGCGAGTAATACCCATTCTCTTAACTTTGTCCAATCTCTCACCAATTACAATTGATTCTGGTTTTATATAAGTTTGTTTTTTAAGAAAATATTTAATGCGCTTGTGTTCCGTGTTAAATGAATTCCAAGAAGTTGTCAGTAACGGTTCAATTGTATCTAAAACAATATTAAGATTACTAGGTAAAATAATATTACTCGAAGATAAGTTTTCAAGGCGTTCCTTGATGGCTAAAAGTAAACTTCCTGTAAGAAAATTTTGAAAACCATCTATTATTTTTTGAATGATATTCCTTGGTAATGAATGATTGGCGTATAAACTAGCTATAAATATTGACAATGATTTCTCTACATTTTCTAAATTAGTTGAGGATTGTGGAACTTGTTGTGGTTGAGAAACAATATCATCCGTTAGAGTAGGCGATGTCTGATTTAAGACTTCAGTTGATGTATTATCACGCGGTACTGGGATATTTGATTCACTTGTGGTTCCCAAAGAGTGTTTCTGCAAAATATGTCTCCGAAACGAATTAAATAATTGGAATTGACGATTACATCCATCTTGTACACACTTGAACACACTAAGTTCTTTAGCAGTGTGTAATAAATGAAAATGTGATCTAAGACGTTTAATATCCGATAATTGCTCATTACATACAAAACACGTTAACATTGTGTTCTATTAATTACCAACATAGATAACAATTTTTTATAACAACGTTTACAAGGAAATTAGTTTTGTTATATTTACTTAAAATTAGTTGTGAATAATAATTATCAGTCACATTTTTTGGTAACGTTTTTAACAATTAAAATATGTCATATTATTCTTATATCATCACTAGTCAGTCACTTACAATTATAATTATGAATTAAATCAAAGATTTTTTTATTATCTCTATAAATCAATATACATAAGTTCAACAACAAAAACAATGGCCTGTTCATAAAATATTCTCATAATTGAAATTTTATTTAATTAACATGAACAGACTTGCAGCCTTGTTCATAAAATAATAAACAATGAGGAACAACTAAATATTATTACAATCAATTGCTGTAACAGCATATGCATGGTACAACATGTTAAATGACAGTATGACAAAACGCAGTAAATTATAAGTTACAATCAGTAAGCAGGGACTCGGCAGCAGTTGATCCTTTATCAAACGCGGATGACATTTTATAAAGGCTTTTTTGTATAAAATACCACACAGAGTACGTGTCGTTACTATATTCTGCATTTAAAGCCCATACTATTTTGTAGCATGTATCTACTGCGTGCATAATAGACATTCTTTCATAGATAGTAGATTTATTTGCCACAATTAAATAAGTGTTAATTTTTTCTAGTGACTCACCCACTACAATAATATATGGTTGGGATGGTGTTCCTCTTTTATAAAGAGTAGTCAATCGTAGAGCAATAGCCGAACCGATTTCTGCACTAGATTTCACGTGCTTTATAAAGGCTTCCCTTGCTTCTACTTTACTTGGCTTCCAGCTTTGACCTGGGTCTGAACTGCGTTTTTTCTTTTGCTTAACTGCTGCAGTATTTAATAAAAATGGTATGGTAAGAAATCCTGCCAAATTTGATATTTCTTCATTGGGCGCTGAAAAGAGTAGAAGAAATTATGAATCGTGAAGAAATTATGAATGAAATGAATTTATTGAAATATACAGGGTGTTACGGAAAGGGTATATACAGCCGAAAGGGGGTGTTTCTATACATCAAACTGAACAACTTTTACATTTTTTTTAATGGCGCGTATTTTGCTAATGGCGCCACAAGCGCGTGGTGAAAAGTAGAACTACATCTTTCGTCTCATTTTCTTTTTAGTGTTAAAGTGAGACAAACGTATCTAGTACAAGTACATGTAACTTGATCTAGTAAAAATATGAAACTCCATGGAGCAATTTCTTTATGGAAATTAAAAAAAAATGTAAAGCAAAACGCACTAGTGCGGAAAGTAGTTACTTACTGCACTAGGGCGTAATTTTTAACTTTCGAACAATGTATGCAAGCTTCGTAAATGCATTTTTTGAGCAAGTGTGTTGAAAAGAATCCATTAATGCTTATATTATTTATGTAAATGTGAATACATATAGGTATGTCAACTATAGTAGTAACTAGGTACTTACATTTGGCAAGCGTGATCAGTTCACTGAAAAATGAATCTGTAGATTTTTTCTTTTTTAACAGTTCTTGTAGCTTGATTTTCAATATTGGGAAATTAATAAATAAATTATCTTTGTAAATATCATTTACCTTATTGAAGTCTTTATGCAACTGAAAAGATAAAAATATTATTAGACAGGCCATGAGGTGGAGGAGGTTCTTCCTCAGTCAGACCAGCCTACAAATACGCTGTGCTCTCCCTCTCTTCTGCGGCCTCGTTTGTCAGTCAGCAGGGTGCACCACATGTAGGTGAAGTTAGCTTTGACTTAAAGAATATGATGAGCCACTTACTGCTCATAATGTATGTATGAGTATATTACTACGTTATCCCAAAACTATGCTGAACATATTTTTTCTATCAGCCTAAAAGTTTCTGCTGGATACTCTGTTTGAAGTCTCATTTTTGGGGCATTGGCATGTAATGCTTGATAAAAGGGAAGGTTTCTATTTTAACATTTTAATTAAATTAAAATATATATATTTCATATCTAAGGGCTGGCAAAGAAAATGAAATAATATATCTGGTGAACTCTATGAATGATTTTGGTGTTTTTTTTTTATTACACTACGACGGGTGGTAAGCTAGCATAGGGTCTGTCTCATTTACAGTGTTTACCGTAGCCTATAAATGCTTGGTACACAAAGAATGTAAGTAGCGCAGTGCTACTCCAGCTGCTAACGCAGCAACTACACAGTTCCGCAGGAGCTATATCGTGGCCTAACTTACTAGCATGAACACAAATATACTTTCAAGAATTGTTATTTGGCTGTGGTCTTCTGTAAAGTGAAGGTATTTCATTAGTCGCGCCATCTCTGTGCCCTACTCCTCTTTTGTCAGAGCCGTGTTAACTAAATGGCAGAGTGCATCACGTACAGGTGAGGTAGGCTTTGGCTCTAAGATCATGATGAGCCACTTAGACCCCAAAATGTAACGTTGTGGATTACCAGCTAGTCAACAATATAAACTGAATATTTACCAATAAATAACCTTGCGGTTTTTTTAGTGCTGGGTACTTTTGAAAGTAGGTTTCAATTGTTTCATCGGTATTTGAGTCATATAACTTGCGTGTTCTAGCCTTGAAACTCCTGTCCCACTTCTCCTCTACTATGATCCACGGCTCAGAAGACTGTGTAAGCCATTGGATATCCTCATTATTATCATTTTCCTCTTCATTTAAAAAGATAGCAGGTAATGGCCTCGGAGAAGGATTAGATCCTATAGAGCATGGACTCTCTTCTCTGCTCCGTTTCCTCTTTCCCTTTGGTAGAGCCCCTAAATTTTGGAGGCGTCTTCGCTGATTTAATACTTGGTGGACTAGTTTTCCTTTAGCTTGTAATACAATGCCATTGGCCGTTGTGCACGCTGGAATATAGTAGGTTGTTGTCCTCTCACCAGGAAAAAGCTCTTTGATATGATTGGCCCACTTATAATAAATAGGACCGTTAATACATGAATCTTTACTTTCATTAAGAATTGCCTTTGCAATGACAGCTGCTAACAAGTTTCGTGCGCTATCCCCAGTAAGACTGCAGCCTCTATATGCCAAAAGTGTGGTCGAGTCGAGAGATTCTTTCAAGAGGTTTTCCAATACCTGGAACAGAAATTTTATGTCACTAATATAGAACAATTATGTGGATTCTAGACCCATCAAACTTCATTGTAAAAATAACAATATCTACATACAAAATATGTTATTTTAATATAACTTTAACACTCCTATGTGTAATTATATAGATGAAATTTTATTAATTGTCATTCCATACACGTTGCACTGCTGGGCACGGGTCTTCTCTACGGTTAAGTTAAGCTAGGTTTGACAGTGTTTAAACTGAGTAACCAATTAAGTAAATGTATTGCAATGCAACTGTTTTGCATGTTGCAAACAAACAAAGTAGGCTATCTATAATTTTAATAATCAGTTCAATTTCACCAAATTGTGCACTTCTAAAGCAAATGCAAGAGTTGCTATAAAAAATACCAAAATCGCTTAAAGTGGGCTTTTAAAATTCAAAGAGTTCCCTCGATTCCTCGTGGATCCCATCATCAGATTCCGACTTGCTGACTATGGAATTGCTTGTGAAGTATACCCTTTCAAATAAAAAAAGAATTATCTAAATCGGTCCATGCATCTTCAAGTAATCAGGAAAGTTCCATTAAAAAAAGAAAAATTTTAAATGAATCGAGAACCTCCTCGTTTTTTTTAAGTTGGTTAAAAAAAGGATTACTACAGATTGCAATATATACATAAATCACTCTTCTTCAAATCCATTTTTCGAAAATTAAATTTTATTTACTCATTGCCTATAATAGATATAGTCCTTTGACAGACAGACAGACAGTGGTACACACGGCCTCTGATCAACCTATACTGGGGGCCACCTTATGCTGCGGTGATAAGAGCTAAATTTGAATGGTTTTGTATAGCTTGATCTGTGGCCGTCTGTACATACAGGTTTTACTATAAACAATAAAATAAAAATAAAAAATTGCCAACAACTAGAAAACTTAATAGAATCTTGGATATAAATCACTTTAAATTATTATAATAATATATTAAAAAATATTTAATAAAATAGCTTACCAGGCATTGAGGACTTGTCCTCTCACTTTCTAAATTCTTGATTAATGGAGGCAGGTTTTCCTTATCTATATCAGAAGACTCTTGAACAACTATAATATCCTTAGGGTCTACTATGGAGTTGAACAAAGACAAATCCAACAGACTCTGCAAATTAATGTTACAATAGTGTTTATACTATTCAGCTATACTTAATAAGTAATTGTCTACATAGGTAGCTACAGAATTACCTACATGTGAGAATCTGGTGTCTATAAAAGACTTAAAAAGCCTGTGTTGCCCCGGCCTCTCACAATATCTATGCAAAATTTGAATCAAATCTGAGCCCTTATTCTATAAGCCTCTCGGTATCAGAAATCTATCGGCTATCTCATTCTTTCTTGACATAAATGTATGACAAAGAATGAGATAGCCAATAGATTTCCGATACTGAGAGACTTATATAATACGGGCTCTGTTCAGTAGATTTTGGGATTAGCCCGGACAAACATACGAAGTCTGACTCCACGCGGGCGGAGCCGCTGTCAGCAGCTAGTATAAAGTATATATCAGCATAAGGTCCGTACATAAGTTGTGTATACTAAGATGGCCAAGTTACTACTGGTTTTTTAACTATCCCACGGGAACCATCTGATTTTCCGGCATAAAAAAGTATCTAAGATGTCGACCAGAGATATAAGGTATCACCGTGCTAACCTCTACAGTCCTCCTGACCTCTACAGTTTTATTATAAGTATAGATATAGATTAAAAAATTGCTATTTCTTTTGTCTGAGAGTACCTAGACAACAATATGAAACTAATTACAATATTATAGTAATATTTACGGATGAAAACTCTGCTTTCCATGATCTCCAACATCTCATAAAAAGAGATCTGGGACCTGTCAGCGGGATTATTTCTTTGACGTCGTCATTGGTCAGAGCTGATAAGGCCTGTATTGTTATTTGTTGTTCTGAAAAGATTAACGACCAAACACAAAAGTTACCAGAGGCGTGAGATAGAATTGGCAAGACGGACTACTAGATCCTCGAGTTCTGAGGAACGGAGAATCAGGGTGGGTAGTATACGTATAAGTGTTCAGATCACGGTCCATATGCGAGTCAGAAACCTGACGCAAATAAATATGCCTTGTTAGATAGGTATACAATTACATTGATACACTGCCTACTTATATCAGACAAACAAAAACAGAAGAAGAAACAGATAGGTATTGTATATTCACAGACAGACTTAGGTACTTACTTGTGAAAACTGGTATTAGTTCTTCCAATTCCCAGGTTTTAAGGAGTTCAGAAACTTCATCCATTGCAAGTTCGTTTGTATTTGTGTTGTATTTTATCGAGAACGATACCACAAATTATAGAGAATAAAGTATTTTAAAAAAGAACAAACAGGACACACGGTATTCAATTGTAAGTAAAACGCCCGAGTTATACACGTTTAGACTTGCATAACAAAATGGCAGGTAGACAACGCGACGCGAAAAAGACGCATGCGGCTCTCCCCCCACCCACCCCAACTTCCTTCCTTCCTTCCATTTTGATAGATACGATTGTGATCTTGTTAGAATCAACAGATTAAATAATTAAAACGACTAAGATGCTCTTCGTTGAAGTAACAATAAATTTATGTTTAATCCAATATTGCAAAGTGATAAAAATAGTCACGTGACATTGTTGAATTGATCATTTAACTTTGTTGTTTTAATAATATTATATTAGTTGATTAAATTAACTCAAGTTGCTTAAATCAATTATGACGAATTCGTTAAATTAATCATGAAAATAATCAAATCAATTGATTTACATTGTTATTTCGACGATTATTGTGAATTGATTCAAAGTACTAGAATTATTAATGTGACTAACTGTGTATGATCGATTCAATCAAATAAATAAATTATTGATAGATATGGCAAACATACTTGTTAGAATTCATAAACATACTACATTGTTAGTTCAAGCAATAGTAGACTTGCTGTTTCAACTAAGTGGTCTTAATTGACTTTCATAAGATCATAGTTGTTTTATTCAATAATACGTCAACTAAGAGAAAATCGCTCTTAGTTGGGTTTTATTTTTTAGAGTGCAGATTTAAAATTAACGAAATATCGAGTCAGCAAATACTATATAATATATCCACCATTTTCTGCATCCTGTAAGTACAGCAGGTCATTCACATATGTATACAAAAAAAAATAGAACCCTGGGGCAGCCAGCAGCTGATATTAATTTTGCTGCATTTAGATTTTACCAATTTGCTAATCTGCATTCAGTTATTTGAATAAGACGCAACCAAGTTGTGAGCTTCACCTCTAACTCACTCCCTTCAACTCTCTAACTGATTCAGCTAGATTATCACGTATTTGTCTGATGGTTGACACAACCAAAAGCTTCGTAGAGATTATTCAGACCCAACCAATAGCATCATGTATTATTTCTTATACGTTAAAATCACGCCTAACCAATATCATACCTGCAACTGCAGTCGATCTACCCGCTGTAAACCCGTATTACAATCATCAAAAATTTCATTGGTCTTAAAATAAATTTGTGATTGAAGTATTTACCCTGATATCCTTTAATTTAATATTTTAATCTAAACTGGCAAAATAAATATTTGCCTGTAATTCCCCAGTTCATTCGTTACCCCTTAAACAGTATATATTAGTATTTTTATTGTTTAGTATTAAATGCTAAATTTCATTAAAAACCTGGGAACACCCCCGCATCAATTAAAAATAAGCGTCAAGTGTGGAGCCTTGATTGTACAATAGAATATTTTAATCGACATTCCCCAGTGATCGTCTGAGATTCTAATGTTCAATTGTTTAAAATATGGAGGTAGATAGATAATAAAAATATCTTTCACCCTACTTTTTCATTAGTTGATATAATTAGCTGTAACACTACTATGTCAAACTACATTCAATAACCTTCTACTTATGATGTTTTTTACTCTTTCATACAAAAGGACTGATGAATTTGGATGTAATACAATTAGAGTATGTTCTGGAATAACACGTAGACTACCTTTTATCTTGAAAATATGTAGTGATCCCGTTTAATGATCCCCGAGTAGGCGCACTCCTGAACCACTCGCAAAAATATGCCGATTTCCTTATCTCTGTTTTATACATGAAGCCTCCACGTCACGAGATGGCACAGCATTTCCCTCCTTCATATTCCTGTTAGAAGCAACGATATTAAGCAAATAGAATAACAAGTCCGGCCATAAATGTTGTTACGTAGAAACTTTTCTTTTTTCATCTCTTTAATTACCTACTTCTTTCGATTTCCCGCCGTTTTACATATTTTTTCGTGTTTATTATCAAATTACAATAAGGAATGGGATGTTAAAGAAAATAGGATTGCAGTGATTTCCTTGCATAAAGTGAGTATGAAGCCATCGCTAGCCCAGATCTGAACCCCTTAGACTACATATTATGATCAGTTTTAGAGGATGGCCTGTGGGCCAATTCTGCTAAATAACTGCAACTGCACGTTTACGCCTGTCACTTGAGTCGTGCAGGAATAGTGCAGTGCCGATAGGTGTATTCTACTAAAATATCCTGCACTGCAACTGCGCTGGAACTACGCGTATGCTGCACTGCAACAGCACTGCAACTACGCTGCAACTGTGCGTATCCTGCAAGTAAACTACTTAAAACCTGAAATGTTGCCATATTTCAATCTAATAATACTGAATTTTTATTTAATGTTGACTCCTATAGTTTCACTATTGACCTTGGTTGCCGGAGTGGATGTATTTTTAACCGAAAAGAAGCTTTACTTAATTATATTTATCCACAAACATCTCCCAAAACAAAGCAAATATAATTCACCGCCTCAGAATATTAATTTCACTTCGCAAAAGTTGCTCAAGAGTAACGTTAACAAAACTGCAAGTAAACTCCTTCAAAACATCTGTCACCGGTATACAAATGTCAAAACAATTTATCAGAATACGATTATATTGCAGGAAACGTGTAGTTGCAGTGCAGGTTTTTTAACAGAATAGCGATTCATATACTGCAACATTCCTGCAACGTCGCTGCTGTCAGATCGTTTAACAGAATACCGAAACGTCAAAATGTACGCATTTTGACACACGCCGCGCTGCAGTGCAGTTGCAGTTTTTAGTAGAATCGGCCCACTGCTCGTAACGACACGCCGACATTGTGTCTCTTAAGAAATCTCTGGAGCAAGTAGTGGCTAAATTTCTCATGGAAACAGTGCGTAAATCCATAGATTCGTGGCCAGACAGATTAAAGGCCTGTATCAAAGCCAAAGATGACCATTTCGAATAGCATCATTTTCTTCTTTTTTATTTTTTGTTGAGACTTCCATAAAATAGATAATATAAGTTTTATTAGGATTACATTACTTCCTAAAAAATAAATGCATATTTATTTGTAACAGAACTTATGGCTGGACTTGGTAGATAGGTAATAATATTTTATTCATTGCGCTAACTGAATATGTTTTGAAAAATTAGGGTCTGCTATGCCTACACTTAGTGCTAAGTAAGAATAGTGAAGGCTGGCTAGGGCAGTGTAAATGGGCTACATCCTCGTGTCTATTCTGCATGTAATTCTACTCATTAAGAGCATGCATGAAACCAATATATTGACAAAGATATCACATTTTCATCATTAACTTAAGTAGGTACCTAATTAGTAGTTTCTCTGGTCTTGATCTATGTAGTTAGGGGAACTAAAATTATTTTTGGGAAGTCGTCCTGTTGGCGTAGTGTGTAATTACCGCATCCATTCCCGACACACCGCCGACCTACTAGTAGCTGTCCGCCGACTGTTTGACTTTTTCAATTTTTACACAGGAACCCTACATATTCTCGGAATAAAAAATGGTATATGTGTTAAATCACTAGATTTGTGTACTTCATACAAACCTCTTCAAGCGGTTTTTTCATGAAAGAGTCACAAACATGGAGCCATCCTCACAAACGTTCACAATCATAATGAGTAAGTTGTGTGAAACCTTGGAAATATATTTCTTTTACACAACGTCCTACGCATACGAACGTACGGCCCGACTGATGTGAAGTGGTTACTGTAACCTCTAACGTCTGCGAGGCGACCTATGCTGCTAACACAGTAACTCTTTAGGAGCTCACTGTGTTAGAGCGATTGACGAGCTCGGTGGTGCAGTGGTGAAACGCGCTGTTACGCTACTTTGACACTAACGCTCGTGGGTTCGATTCCCACACAGTACAAACATTTGTGTGCATGAACATGTCTGTTTGTCTTGGTCTGGGTATTTTCTATGTATAATAAATATGTATTTAAAAAAAAAAATGTATTTACGTATGTTTATCAGTTGTCTAGTACCCATAACACTTCGCTTACTTTGGGGCTACATGGCGCTGTATAATTTGGCCGACAATATTTATTTAAAAAAAAAGATAAATGAATTTGTTTTTAATTTGAAATAACTACCGCGATTCATTATTGTGGGCCGTGTCACACATGAAGTGACTCGTCCACCGCCGCGACGAAGCCGTAACATGGCGTGTGTTGTGCAGTCGGCGGCGCGGCGCCACGGCCAGTGCTGCACCAACTGCGGCTCGCGGAACACCACGCTGTGGCGGCGCAACAACGACGGCGAGCCCGTCTGCAACGCCTGCGGCCTCTACTACAAGCTGCACGGCATCAACCGGTGCGTATACTAGTCACTACAACACTTCATCATCACACAGCTTTTGGGCACAACGTGTCTCTATAACCTAGAGCGAACAGTCCTGATCTACACGTACTGCTAGTTCGATAGCCGTCCCGGGTCGATCCAGTGTAAACCAGCTCCTTCCAATAGAGAAATAGTTATACCACTCACGCAGTAAGCAGGCGTACAGCCTGCCAGATGGTAAGCTACCGTAACCTATGGACACTTACTACAACAGGTTCACTCGTGCGTTATCGATCCTGCTTTTGTTGACGCCTTTTGGAAGAAACCCATGCTGGCATACCGACCGTCGTGGCGTGTCCGCTGATTGATGGTACCGAAACACGCAAGTGTATAGACGAAAAATAAAATCATTTTGAAGGAAGTAAATATCTGTTGTCCTGTAAGTTATGGTAATTAAAATTTGCATGAAATTTATGCAAAATTCTATTTCCCTCCCGACTGTAACTGTAACAAACTCCACTGCTCCTGGCGGTGAACAAAACTACTTTTACAAATAAAAATCAAACGCAATTAGCAATTGAACCTAACTTTTTTATTTATTATTTACAAGAGATGCAAAACTTCAAACATTTCATATATCTCTTATAAACATTCTCTTATAAACATACTAGCTTTTACCCGCAGCTTCGCTCGCATTGATAAAATATATATATATTTTAATAAAAGTATCCTATTTTACTTCTGATACCTCCAAGAATATGTGTACAAAGTTTCATGACGATCGGTTCAGTAGTTTTCGCGTGAAAGCGTAACAAACAAACGGACATTCACATTTATAATATTAGTAAGATATATCTACGCAGTCCCATACTTTTTCAAACTCATGAATGCTCTATACATAATCTGATATACCCAGTGGCGTGCACTCCATATAGACAAAAAGACATTGCCTACCCTATCAATTTGATAAATACCATCCGATGTTTCATTCTTAAACATAGTTTTTAACTAATATTTCGTACCAAAAACAAAAAATTAAAAACAGCTCCATCTATCGGTATCGGTAAGTTATTAAAATCATCGCTAGTCATATTCAAATAGCAGCTAGGCGCTACGCTACACCAGCGCCGCATTGGCAGCTTTTAACGGCGGAAGACACTAACTATTTCTGTCTAAATTTACGTATATGTGCCGTGTTGTTAATACAAATACTGTAGTGTGCATTCCTGTAATTACATTGCCCACAATAACACAAATAACGCACACTATCGCATAGTATAGACAATGTCTTTTGAGCTGAACTATAACGTAAATTACCTAAGTGTCGCGAGCATTGCTACGTAACTATTTTAAAAAGTAGTTTGCTGCATATAATTATAGTGAAAGATATTGCCATTTCTTTTTTTCGTATAAAATTGATGTTAATTTTATTTTGATTTTAAGACGGCCGCCATTGTTTTTGTTTTGAATCGATTGACTGGTAGCAGACGAAATAAGATTTTAAAGTTGATAAATATGGATGATATTCACTGCGAAAGTTGTTCATGTGGTGTGTGTAGTGTTCGGTGAATAAAAACAAGTGATCACATACATCATTATTTCCACAAGACTGGGTAACCAAAATCAACATTCTGTATTTTTTGGTAAGTTAAATAGCTTTAAAAAAAATCTGCCTACCCTGTCAAAAATCTCTGTGCACGCCACTGGATATACCTATGGTGGTGGATAGTCCAAGTACTAAGTAATATCATATATCTTACGATGCACATAACTTAAGGGGAAATAAATGAGGATGGGAAGTAAAACAATTAAATAAAGGCGTATTTAGTAAGTACGTTAAAAGTTTCAACTGCACGATATGCGTCGATATGTCAGAGACGCGGCGGAGGTATGGTGTCAACATGGCGATATGGAATACTTTATTATGTTTCCCATCAAAACAAGATCAACATACTAGTAAGCAGTTTCATCGAAGCCTGGCTGTTCCAAATTACAAGGAGTACCTAGTTCAAGTAGCCTTTTCCACTTTCATGAGTGCTCTGAACAACTGTTTTCCCTTATCCCACCCCCTCCCTTCCGTCATAGAACCACACGTGCAGGCTTGCGATGTCATTATTCCACTGTTGAGGATATTTCTTCGCGTAAGCATCAAAAAGTTCGTCAACTCCTATCTTTGTCGTACTATTAAAAAGTGGAACGCCTTGCCTGCACATGTGTTCCTTCCTTCCTACAATATGGGGTCCTTCAAACAAAGCGTGAAGAAGCATCTTGCGGTTGCGGGTCAGCATGGCAGCCTCAACTGACAAAACACTGTGTAGTCTTTTGTCAGTTGCCATTACGATTAGGGCTCATATTTCGCTTACCATCAGGCGAAGCGCCACTATGCTGAGCTTATTTAAAAAAGGATTATTTTCGTCTATACACGTGTCCCTGAACTTATTTTGCACTGCAAATATATCACAGAGTAATATATATTTATATACATACATATCATCACGCCTGTCTCCCATTGCGGTAGGCAGAGATTATAGTGCACCGATCCAAACATACCGCTCTCGCTTCTTCTATATTCATCAACCTCTTCATGCATGCTCTTCGGTTTTGGGTACTTTAGATTTGGCCCTTTTTCAACACATCACCAATTTGATCCATATGTGTGCGTCTAGGGCGGCCCCTCCCGACATCACCATTCACTCTTGCTTGATACACTTCTTTCGTAAGTCTTTTGTCATTCATTCTTTCCAAATGACCAAACCATCTCAGCATACCTTTTTCAATTTTTGTCACTACATCAACTTTCTTTCCACATAGTTCTCGTATCGTGCTATTTTTTATTCTATCAACCATTCTCACTCCACATATACTCCTCAGCGCTCTCATTTCTACATCGTTCACCCTGCTTTCATGCTTCTCTGCCATACCCATGTTTCACCGCCGTACATCAATGTCGGCGTTAATACACCCTGAATGATAACAAGCCGAGCTTTGTTCGATATGTTGTCGTTTGTTACCGCGGAGTACAACGCACCGTTGATACGGTTTCCTGCTTTCACTCTACTTTCAATATCGCTCTCATATTTTCCATCTCTCGTAAACATAGAACCTAAGTACACAAATTCATTCGCCTGTTCCACTTTTTTATCTTCAATCATTACCTGACAATCTGTAACACTTTAATTCCTTTCAAACACCATCGCTTTATGTGTATATATTACTATAATATATAAGTATATATTTACTGCCCGTTTAAATATATAAGATAGGCACCCACTTCTTTCAAAGCAGCCCGTCAGGTGAAGTACCTCCACCTCGCAGGAAACCGCAGCATAATAACAACTCGCTAGAGGATTGTTGTGTTCCTGTGTGTGAGTGAGGTCACCTAAGGAGCTAAGCTAAGGAGTTACCTAAGCTCCTAAGGAGTTGCTGTGTAAGCAGCAGAGGAGGCATCGCGCGAGTGATACTTAGTATATTATAAGCGTTAATAGGCTACGGTAAATGCTTTACATTAGGTGAGCCGTATGCTTATATGCCTCCCGACGTTATCTTTACACCAAATCCATCCTCGCCCGTACACGTGGGGCACCCCGTGCAGCCCAACCGCGAAAACTCAAAATAGTGCATCCAAATAACAAATCCCAAGGTGATTGCCGTGTTTTTGCGAGTGAGTGGGGCTACCTGTAAGCTCCTAGAGGTTGCTGCATGTGCTTCGTGACCGGCTACGAGTGATGCATCTTGTAACGTCAGCGTGTATAGGCCGCCTTACAATAGGCGAGACGTAAACTTGTTTGTCTCTCATCTCTCTACCTTCAGCATATTTTTTTCATTTTATTAAAAAAAAAATTGGTATATTCTAGGCCTTTGGCGATGCGAAAGGACGGCATCCAGACGAGGAAGCGGAAACCCAAGAAATCCGGTAACGGGGCGAAGCCTCTGCAGGACGGCGCCAAGAAAGACGAACACAGCTCGCCGGGGATTGACGGTACGGAGATGCTCCCGGCGCCGGCGGGCGGGCCGTGATCATGGTTTTCAGCGTTGACTGATCGCTGGTTGACTGGCCTGGCAACAGGCTAATCTAACATTGAAACATATACATAGAAGACACCGACTCTAGCTGGAAAATTTCCTCGGCTCCCTATACGAATAGTCTTCTAAGGGTCGCATGGAGTTCTTAGTCATTTTAATGATCATGCGAGGGTGGAACCTGCACAAACACGTGCACGTGGTACACAACGTCTAAATTAACAAACGAAGCTTTGGCGAAACAGGTACGAATCAGC
Organism: Pyralis farinalis; assembly: GCA_947507595.1. Classification (NCBI taxonomy): domain Eukaryota; kingdom Metazoa; phylum Arthropoda; class Insecta; order Lepidoptera; family Pyralidae; genus Pyralis; species Pyralis farinalis. The sequence continues at coordinate 40,831,718 of OX382261.1, read as the reverse complement.
CCGACCGAGGAATTACATTCACCTTTCAGAAGCCCGCAGCGAAAATCGCATAACTCCCCGGACGGTTGTTGTGTTACTGCGAGTAATGTTTCTAAAAAGCTCCTGAATAGGTCGGATAGTCTTTATTTACAAACACAAAAAATAGCCTCGCCCGACTCGCCCCTGGGTCTGTATTTCCATGATAAATAATGAATGAAAAAATTGAAAGTAACATTAAGAAGTGAAGTTATTTGCGATATTATGTATTAGGCATATGGTTTCAGAAAAATCAAACAACTTGAATTGCATCTTTGTTTACGTTAACCTAATGAGAGCTGTTAATGATAGAATACTACGCCGGGCACTCGAGCAAACAACTCGTCGAATGTAAAGCGGTTACTTGTAGTAAGAACTATCGCTCGCACGCATACACTCATCTCCGTAAGGATTCACTGGTAGCCGCCTCACTTGCCAGACAAGAACACAACAGCGGTCTACGGCTGTTACCCTCGAGTGACGGGAGCGAGGGGCACCACGTGCAACTGACGCTCACTCTAGTAAAATCTCCTTATTTACGGGGTACCTATATCTACGTTCCAAAAGTATGCCGCGAATACAAAAACCGTGAATATGGAATGATGATTTGTATGGAAATATAGGTGTTAGGTTCCAAGGCAGGAAAATAAAATCTGTTTAATCACAAATAACAGATAAATACATATTTAAAACGTAAAATAACTATTTTATATAAAAATATTATTATGAATTACCTATTATTGCTTGAATTATTTATTTTAATATACATATTTTGTAAATTTTCCTGCTTTGCCGTTTTTAAAAGGACTTTTAATTTCGGGCTGATATTCAACTGAGGCATCATCAATTTTAAAAATAAGGTTTCGCTCCAAATACTCGCCTATTTTAATGACGTGATGACACAGTTCCCTTGATATTCGTAAACCTTCGGTCAGATTAGCGATATTAGAAACTTTGTGCCACATCTAAAAGGTGGTGCCGGCGAAGTCGGCCTTTATCAGACAACTTTAGCCTCAACACAAATAATATTTAATTCTTTTGGTTTTTATTTTGATGCCCACTTGATGGTCTTGATAGTAAGTGGGGAAGTAATTGTATATTGAACAATGAATATTATCTCTTTTTAAATTGCATGTGTAATCGTAACGTAGACACGTGTCCGCGAATAACGATGTGTTCCGACGCAGCACAGGGACTCGTCTTCATTGTTTCTTGCGTGAACAATGAGATTATACTGTAGCTCTAAAAATGATAATGAACCACTTACCTATAACTTTTTCATAAATTAATATTTAAAATGATTAGTTGTACGTTACAAGTATACTGCAAAGTACGGAGCACGCAATGTGCAAAGAACGGCCCGCGACATTACTTATATGATTTTATTAGGTATAAAAATATTTTATATATGTTTTTTATATTTTCTACTAATAATAACGATAATTACAATTCCAGATAGCAAAGCGAGCTTAGCGGAAGTGCCTCTCCCGTTGACGTCGATGTCGGGGCACGGCGGCGGCAAGCTGCGGCCCGAAGCCCACTCGCACCCCACGCCCGACTCGTCGCCGCTGGCGCACCACTCGCACCACGCGCACACGACGGCGCACTCGTCGCAGGGCGCGGCGCACTCGTCCCAGGGCGCGGCGCACGCGGCCCACTCGGCCCACTCGTCGCAGGCCGGGCAGTACGGGCTGCCGCTGTCGTCGCCGGCGCTGTTCCCGAGCCCGTCGCTCTTCAACATCAAGAGCGAGCCGAGCGCCGCCGGCGGGTACGAGGGGTACGCCGCGCACGCCGGCGGACACTACCACTCGCACCAGCACTACTTACACGCCCTGCAGGTACACACGTGTCACATTTAACATTCACCTACTTAAATCTTCCCGCCGAGCACATCTCACTTGCTCTTTAACATTCATAGGTCTTCTCGTGCACCCTCCAAGGTTTCTATGGTTCTGATAAAATACGACCAAATTAATCGTCTAAAAGCAGAGTCTTGGCCTTCTCCGTCCATGTCCGAACCAACGAAGCGAACCTCTTCTTATCTCATAGCCCTAGTAACAGGGTCCCGTCGGCACCCTTTGAATAAGTAAGTAACCGTAAAGAAAACAAAAAGCAACGAGTTCCCTCATCCTACATGCGCCTTCTTACAAGCCGTAACTGAAATGTATATAGGCAGACAGTGCTCATGTTGCGTCACGTGTTCCAGTACGGGCTGACCAACGGCGAGGAGGAGGAAGGCAGCGGGTTCCTCCACCAGCGCAACGTCACCGCGCACGCCAAGCTCATGGCCTCCACGTAGCGCCGCCGGCCGCAGCGTAGATCCGCGCTACATCTGTTTTAGTCGCGTGCGCGCACCTTATGCTATGTACGACCGTAGCCACTAGCAACGCAATGATCTTTGGGAATTTACTCTCTAAACGGCGCTGCGAGGCGGTGTTTCATGTGGTCTCATTAAAACTTATGTTGATATTTAACAAAAATATTGTTGAAACTATTGAATAGCAATCAATCGAATCTCAAACATGTACAAAGATATCATACTGGATGTAACATATAACCGTGCAAATGTTTTGCGCGCGTTTCTATTCACGAATTGTCTATGTTTCATTGGTAATGTATAGTTCTCGTACGAATTCTAATTCACATGTTCGGGAACAATTAAGTTTGACGATGTGATAGTTACATTGTACGATACCTATCTATAGGTACTTAGTTATTTTGATTAGTAGTCGCTAGTACCGGAGCCGTTCGAAGGTGTGGCCGGTGAGCGAGCACCAAATTGACTGTAGTGATGGAGCGACAGCGCCTCGTTCGCGAGCCGGAGCACCTCCAACGTGACACAAGCTCATAGCTGAGCAGACGCTGACAGTGGAGCCGCGAACGAGGTCTCGTCGCTGTGCTGGTGTCTGTAACAGTTTCGAACTGGCCGGTGCCTACCCGTCAATGGCGTGCTAATGTTATTGTAATAACCATTTTATACGTTATTCATGACCACGGTCATATTTCCTACAATACTTGTTTGCATATTGTATTATAAATGGAGGGTACCATATCTAGATATAGGTACACCACATCTGTACATATTGAATGGGAACGAGTGAACGGAAAATTGTAAGATACATTGTAATATATTTGTCGTACATACAAAAGATTGTACGTTTGTGTATAACATACTTAGCCGTAAGACATTAGACTGTTTTTCTATGTAAGTGCGTAGATCTAGTTATGTATAGAAGGAGGGCGGGCCGCGGCCGCGGTATTCACACCGGCGACTCGCAAAACATTTACTTAAAGAACTCTACAAACAGAGAGACACGGAGCTCTCATCTCTTCCAATAGTTTTGTTAGCGAGTGTACATTCTGTATCGGCGCTACATTGCGAAGCGACATCCACAAGCAGCCCGGACAATACCAATAACATGGATGTGTGATGTTCCTCCGGAGACAGACAGGGCCGCGGCTGGAACGAAGCTTTATATCGAAAAGGTACAAATATTACTACAGGTAGATATATTGTACCGAAGCAAATTTCAAACCATAGTTGACGGTTGCGCGAGCTGCCCATAACTTACGTCTTGCGTAAACGTTGGCATTACACTTGAAAAGAGGTCAAACAACGAACAGATAGGAACTCTGCGATCAGTAATAGGCAATAGGCAGGCATTTTATTGTATCACCATACTTAATATAAGTTATATACGTTGTATTACCTGCTTGTAATTCCACTAATTACGTGTGGATGCAATAAAAAGATATTTTTGTAAAACAATTCGAAATTTAATATAGACGACTAAAAAAAAATTCCATTGTTCCTGTGTAATTCGCTGGTGAGTTTTATATTTGTAATTTTTTATTAAGAAACACGAACATTTTACTTGCTGCAAAGAGTGTTCCGTGAAGTTTTTTTTAATTTAAATTAGATTTTTGTATTTAACCTATTTTTTGTAAATATAAATTGGCTTTTACATCTGGGTGCGTTCAAGAGACCGTGGCTGGGCTACGATTACTTACTGTTAGTATTAATAATTGTCGTAACACTGATAATATCATATTCAAAAAATATATTTATTTGTAATTTTCTAGATTTCTATTTTTTTTTTATGTTTATAAACAACACTTGCTTACAAGTTTCTGCATAAAAGGAAATTGGCCGACTCGTGTTATTGAAGCCTTCGGCTCATGTTTTAAATCGTACCCAGCCGTGGCCCTGCTCTCGAGCCTCGACAATGTCCTATTATTACCTACTATATTTCTAATTAATGAAGCCAAGTGAAATACCAACATAACAGGGTAATGTAGTCTTTGGACTAGTTTCGGAATCTCGTGGATGTATCTTAATCTAAAGTTAAAATAAAATAACAAGCTGAATATCGTTTACTCAATGGCATTTATTCACTTATTAAATAGTTAACAGATTCAGGAGTTATTTTGCGAAAGTCAAATTTACATGCAATTTGATCTAACCCAAAACGGAAGCACACAAAGCGGGTTAGATCAAATTGCATGTATTCACTTATTATAAAACCATAAATTCATAACAATTCATCATTACTATTAAATAACAATTATTTTATTTTTATTTATTGAATAACAATAAACAATATCCGCATGCATCACACACAGCTCCGAAGTACGTCAAGCTCGACACTAATGTATATTACACACAGCGCGCGACGAGTTTTCCACTCTCATAAAAATATAGAATGCTAATTAAAGTTTAAAAACTAAAACCCGGCCGTGGTAAAGTAGAAAACAAGCTACTGATTCATTCCGAGGCCGTCTAACAGCCGGCGCTGGCTTTTGGAGAGGTGTGTGGCCAAATGAAGCTCTGATGAAGAATAGCAATAAGAACTTGACGTTTTAAATGACCGCAGCCAAATAACAATTCGCTAAAAGAGTTCCTGAAAAAGTATGGTGTTAGGAAGGCTAGATTTTCTAGAGAAAAGAATAAAAACATATGTATTTCTAGAAAAATATAATAAATTGCATCTCGAGTCATCTGCTCTTCATAATATATAAGTCGTTAATGATTCAAATACATTGCTCGGTGACACATCATGTCAAATGGCATCGCGTTTCGTGACTCAACTCGTTCAATTCAATCAATTGATTGATCGAGTCGGGCGGCGTGTTAGGTGCTTTGCACGAAAATAATTAAAAAGTATTATTAGGTCCTAGTAGGCGTTAAGGTCTCGCAACACACGTCGTCGCACGCACGGCGACGACGGACGTCTCAAGAGACATCAGCGTAGCCTGTGTCGGTGTGAAGAGAGCTTTATGCGTCATTACTTGCCCGCGGCTGGCGTCACTTGTCGCTATGAACATAGTTATTCCAGCCGTCAATTCGTATTGTTGAGTTTATTATTGTACAAGTGTAACATAGTGAATAGTGAACGTTTCGTATTACATAAGATTAAACAGTATTCTTACGTCGCGTACGGTAAGGACATGTTCTCAATAATTATAAATAAAGATCCGAAGGCTATGTATTACAGGATCCGTCGTTTGATTCGGCGAACGAGTCGCGGCGACAAGTGTTGGCACTTTTGATGTGTGCTCAGTTCATAAAATTGTATAACGTAGCATATTAATTACATAACCATTTAACCCATTCCTTGCTATACACCATTTGCGTCGAACGTGACATATATATACCTTATTCCACCAACGCTACGTGTGCGTTCAGGCTGCGTTTGACTTTTAGCTAATGATTAAAAGGATAGAATTTTACTAAAACCTCTAACAACACTAACTGTATGACTATAACGTCTATTAGAGTTTGTAACTGGCAGCCAGGCAAGGTTTTTAAAATGTAAGTAGCAATCAATGGGTTAAATGTGATTGAACACACGGAGGCGGCCGGCAGTCGGTCGATTCGTGGTGACAGTGGTCCAGGACACGTGCGTAGTAACTGGCCAGCAGGACAGGCCTACTTACTTGTCTAAAATAACAAGCGGAAGGTGAACGTCGGCGACACCAGCCTCGCGAGGCCTCTCGTTTTACAGAAAGAAATTAAATGAGTTGAATTATGCAATAATAATTATTATGTATACACTAATTTTATTTTACAAGTATTATTGCTAAACAAATAATGACAAAAATTACTAAAAACTTTTTTGCGAGGTCCCCGCCGCGGCCGGCGATCGTCCACGCCTACCGCCGCCATTGGTAATAAGTACAATGTGTAACATAGATGGATTTACGACCATGTGGTACGTAACGAGGTGGTGCATTGTCACAGGTGCCATCACTTGGTGTCGCTTCCTTGTAAGTCCATTTCCAGATGCGCTAAATTGTCATGTACTGTATAAAGACAGGCCTTATAGTGTATTGTCGTCCTGTCGTAGCGCCAGGCACGGGGAACGGCACGCACAGAGAGACTACAATTGTATGATTCGCAGAGCGCGCTGCCGGAAGTCTCACATACAAACTTTGTCCTTGTTTTGTCGGCGTGCGGAGTCCGAGCACGCCACGGGCCGTCGTCTCTCTGTGCGTGCGACGTCCGAGGTCACCAAGGTCACTCTCTATGAGGCGTGACGATAAAATGTGAGCTAGTGTTTAAGTAAAATAAATGGCATTTATTACAATTTGTAAATATTATACTTTAAATTAAATAAAACTAAATAGATACATAAATAATTATACTCCATTTTTAAATAAAACTTTATTGTGTAAACAATATTATGTCTTTTCTTTGCATCATTACATTTTAGTTGATCGATCGGCATTAATGATTGACTATGGGAATAGAAAACAAACTGGCGATGCGGCACTAAAATGGGTCATTAAAAATAACAATTGAAGAATTTATGTATTTATCATCTTAACGATGAGGCAGTATGTTTCGCCACTTTTCCCGCCGACGACGCCCCGACATTGGCCGGGTTGTGTACGTTCCCGACGAGGTTCTGCTCGCCTGCCACTCAATTTAGTATTTTAATCGAACTAATGTCCATGAATAAAATCCATATATTAAACTAAATTTTAAAAGACCTTTGAACCAATTCACAGATAAGACGGTGTCGGAGTGTGTAAATATTGTTTACACAGGTATGGGCAACCTTTGACATGTTGTGGGCCAAACTTTACCATGCAAATACGTTCGCGGGCCGCGTTTAAAAGTAGTGCATTGAGCAGTCAGAACCCGTTATATACGTTTTCCCATACATTTCGCGGTCGTATACGACCACCCGGGTTTCGAAGGGTTAAAGCGTTAAATTTTGAATAGTTACCAACTACGAAAGTTAAATCATAAAATGAAAACACCGAAATCAATGAGACACTTGAGATTGAATTTGGGGAACTAATCCATCGATAGGTATTTGGATTAATTCCACTCATACAAAGACGTCAAGAATTTTCCAAATGATCGTCAGTCAGTCTTGTACGATGTTTTGATTTATTAACTTTCATCAGTGAAAAGAACTGTTCACATTTATAAGTACTGCCAAACGCACAAATAAGTCTTCTTACGTATTTTCTAAGTTGCGGAAAATTGTCTTCTTCTATGTATTTTTTTGTAGAAATCGCACATCACGTCTTCAAATTTGGATTTTAGGAGTACGTTTTCTTGAATCTCGATCAACTCCATTTGTAAATGAATTGGAGCATTTTGTACATTACTTTTTGTTGGAGTAGTAAATAAACTGAAACAGTCTTCCATGTTTTGAAGTCGCAAAATCTGTGCGAAAATTGTTCTGACAGTAACTTGAGTTCTTCAGCATATTGAGCATAGGCAATATTTTCATACGCAGAGAGCAGCGTGGTGAAATGGTAACTGTTACCAGACAGCATCCGTGTCTCCCACAAGCGTAGTTTGTTCTGAAACGCTTTCAAATGGCTGCACAAATCATTTACTAACTGTCCTTGTTTTTGGAGTTTCAAATTTAAATCATTCAAATAGCCTGTAAGATCGACCAGAAATGCTAAGTCACATATCCATTTTGGGTCACTCAATTCAGATATTGGTTTATCTTTTATTTGCATAAAGTCTGCTATCTCATTTCTAAGCTCATAAAACCGTTTCAGCATTTTCCCTTTGCTCAGCCATCTGACTTCACAATAATATGTTACGTCGTTATATTCGGCTGATAGTCCATCCAAAAACGCCTTGAACTGGCGATGGTTAAGCCCTCGGGATCGAATAAAATTGATGGTTTTTAGTACTACATTCATAACATTCTGGAGTCGAATGGACTTAGAACACAAGTTCTGTTGGTGGATAATGTCAAGTCAAGTCAAGTCAAAATCTTTTTATTCCGTAAAAATGGCTACATTTGTTTGGAATCGTCACAATTTTTTTCCCTACCGTGCAGTTTATGACTAGGTGAGCACTGATAAAAATACTGCCAAAAAACTCAGGCATCCCTCTTTTGGTGTCCAAATAAATTTACATATTTTATTAATTACATTATAATTGGATCGACTCACTCCCAGGCATTTTTATCATTAATATAGTCAGATACTTTATAATATGCCCTGCTACACAATTTGGCTTTAATAGTAGTTTTAAATTTGTTTATTGACAATTCTCTTATATTGCTGGGAAGTTTGTTATAGAACCGTATACATTGCCCCATAAAAGAATTACTTATTTTGTGGAGACGGCTTGCATGTAACACAAGATTATGCTTATATCTAGTATTTATGCTATGAGTATCACTCTTTTTACTAAATGAGTCTATGTTTTTATGGACATACAAAAGATTTTCATAGATATATTGCGATGCGACTGTTAAAATATTTATTTCTTTGAATTTTTCTCTAAGGCTCTCCCGGGGACCAAGTTTGTAGATAGCTCTTATGGCTCTCTTTTGCAATAAAAAGATGGTGTTAATGTCCGCGGAGTTACCCCAAAGAAGAATTCCATATGACATAATACTATGAAAGTAGCTGAAATAAACTATTCTAGCCGTATCAATATCAGTGAGCCGTCTAATAGTTTTCACTGCATAGGCTGCAGAACTTAGTTTTCCTGATAATTTTTCAATTTGTGGGCCCCATTGTAGTCTGGAGTCAATTGTTATACCCAAGAACACAGTTGTCTCCACAGGGGCTAAATTAGTTCCATTAACATGTACATTGGTAGCCACCTGTCTTACATTAGGTGTTGAGAACTTAATTACTTTAGTCTTTTTATCATTTAAAAGCAGATTATTAACACTAAACCAATGAATAACTTTAGAGAGAGCATCGTTAACTTCGTCATAATTACCTAACTGTCTATTAATTTAAATGCAATGAAAGACTATCAAATCATCTTTTTGCACATTTAATTCTGCTGCTTTTTCATTCAAAATTCCAATGAAACCTTTACGTAAGCCGACCATAGAAGGTGCAGCACCATCTGTGCATATTCCAATTAATTTTGACCATGGCAAGCTAAACCTTTGGTATACCTTATGAACTTCATTAAAAATATCCTCTCCTGTAGTGGTCGCTTTTAGCGGCTGCAAAGCAAGCAATTCCTCAGTAACAGTGATCGACACTCCGAATAAATATAGCCAGTTGAGCTGTGTCAGACAAATCGGTGCTAAGTGCTCTCGTCCAATGCTATGGAAAATGATTCAAAACTAGCCATACGGTCAGTTAATGTTGTTTTTATTTTATATCATTAGCCATCATTTCTATACGTTGAACAACATTTCGTCTCGACAAAGTAATTTTTTCAAATTAATTTTTCTTTTCAGGACACAAAACACTGCAAACTTCTAACATACACTCCTTGATGAATTCGCCTTCGGCAAATGGTTTTATTGCCTTTGCCAATTTTGAACTAACTTTGAAACTAGCTTTCACAACATTATTAAGTTGTATTCTTTGTTTATGAAACATTTGTTGCTGTTTCTCGATATTTGCGGTAAGCTTCTGGATTTTGTCTTTACTTATTTGTCCTGTCAGTGAGTCCATCGTAGCATGCTTAGTTAAGTAATGCCTCTTTATATTGAATTCTTTCATTACTGAAATGGATTCATTAAACAGCAAACAAATAGGCTTACCATTGTGCAAGATGAAAAAGAATTCTTCAGTCCACTTTTCTTGAAACTGGCGACCTTCTGTATCTACTTTTCGTTTCTTTCCACCAGACATCATTTTTGTTTACTTTTCGTTCAATAAACTTAATAACAAACTATAATTAGTAAGCACTCAAGATGCACACGAAGTCACAAAGCAAGTTGTCGGCACTAGCAGTTGGCTAGGAAATCGCTTGTCGAAGTTAGCACCTCGGTAGCTCAAATAGAACTGAACAAAGTAGTAGTGTGGGTCATCTCACAACCTCCTCACGGTGGCTGGGGAATCAGTTCCGAGATAGAAATCTCTCTACTGAGGTATCGATCGCAGCATGTGAATACATACCGGGCGTTGTGTTGGCCGTATAGGCCGAGATGCGCTCTACGTTTCTAGTTCACTGGAATCGTCGCGGCTTATGTGTCGTTCGCGAGTAACTCACGAGCGTAAGGGCGTCCGTCCGGCGGCCGAGTATGTAGAGGCGCCAGATTGCGTATATGACGCAAATCCGACGCGTCCGCACGCTCGAACAGGCTTACAGTGAGTCGGCGTATAAATGCGTCCGTGCTCTCCATACGTAGGTCCCTCTGTATAGTGGCGTTCTTTACAATGCGCGGGGCGCCTGTAATCTGCCTGAGGGAGATGCTCTGTTGCTGTTGGATTCTCTCAGCGTTTCCTTTGCTCAGTAGGGCGAACCAAGCTGGCGCTGCGTATGTTAAACGTGGCCGTAGGTAGGTCTTGTATATGCTGAGTTTCATTCAGCGCAAGCTTCGAGGAGAGCACCGGTCGCAGTAAAGCGCGCGATGCACGGGTCCTAGCGATGACTTTGTTCGCGTGTTTTTTCATAGTGAGCCGCCGGTCGATTTCGACGCCTAGGTAGGTCGCCGATTCGCGCCAAGCTAGCTGCTCACCATGGAGATACAAGGTGGAAGGCTTCTTTACGGAGAGATTCACTAGCATTGCTTGTGTCTTTCGCACGTTAACCGAGAGCCTCCATTTGTCAAGCCACTCGGGGAGCAGGTTTAGTAGGTACGCGTTGCATTTTCAACACTGCGAATCTAGCATTTTTGTTGTATGTCAGATACGCTGCGTCGTCGGCGTACAGAACCCACCACCTCCCATGGCTCCACCGACCTCGCGGTCATTTGAGCCGAATCGCGGGAGATGCGCACGGCACATGCTGCTCTAAGGCTCTCTTCGTGCCGCGGGCAATTCTTCACTCCCTACAAATTATTTATTCTGCTCTGTTGTGTCTAGGTCCGCCTTCTCCCCATTCTGGGGTAACGACATGCACATTTACGCCTTCGTTGCCGTCTATAAGCATACTTGATCTAATTTTAGCGACCCATGCCAGCCTTTTCAACCAGTTCTTCAGCACTTCTTCTCCCATGCCAAGCATGGGCGAACCTGCGGAAAGCCGCGAAGTTCGCCGCCGATCGTCGTCGGCGTACAGTGCTAATGTGGATTCGTCTGACTTCGGAATGTCATCGGTGTAACGTGCGTACAATGCTGGGGAGAGGCAACTCCCTTGCGGTACGCCGGCTAAGATTTTCCTTGACGTCGAGGACTCTGTCTCTACTGATACGTGAAAACTTCTATCACTCAGGAAGGAGGCTATTATTCGGACTAGACGTTGGGAAGCGCTGGACGTCGCTAGTTTGTACAGCAGACCGTCGTGCCAAACTCTGTCGAACGCTTTCTCCATATCAAGAAATACTGCTACTGTGCTTCCCCTCTGGTTCATACCCTGGGTCATCATGTGCAGCACTCTCAATAATTGAAGAGTCGTCGAATGTTCCGCTCTGAAACCATACTGCTCGTCGCGGGGGGCGATGTGCGGGGCGAGGTGTTTCAGTAGGAGGCGTTCGTACACTTTCGACTGCGTAGATAGCAGTGTAATGGGCCGATAACTCTCCGGTTTCAACACGTTCTTACCGGGTTTAGGCAGCAATATTACGCGTCCGTCTCTGTATATAGACGGGAAGTGTCCAGTGCGATTTATACCGTTGTACAGTCGAGTTAGCGCCGCGACGGCGCGCGGCGGTAACCGACGTAGGGCTTCATTGGTTATTTTATCTGCACCGGGCGCCTTCCGAAGTTTAGCGCGTTGTATTGAACGCTGCAGTGCGCCCGGGGTGAAAACAATTGGATCGTCATCGGCCGCTATCGACGTAGAAAAATAGCCTCGTAGGTACTGTTGCACCATTTCGACGTGAGCTGTATTTTCTGTTTCGTTAGGGCAGAATTGGCGTTCTAAGTGGTCGGCGAATATTTCAGCGCGGTCTGCTGCGTGGTATCGCAAAGTACCATCGTCTGCCAGTTGCGCTTGATGGCGTCGGGGAGTGGCGAGTATCGTTGTCGCTTCTTAGTCTCGGTGGAGGACTCATTGAAGGCCGTCTGGATAGTCTCCGTAATATGCACCGCTAGCCGCTCCACATCATCCGGAGTTGAGATGGGAAACGACGCCGCGAGCCTGGAGTCTACTTTTTCGGTGTACTGGGCCCAGTTGATGAGACGCTTGGGAATTGGTGGTGAGACCGAAAGTGGAGTCTCTGGAATCGTCACGAGTACCGGTAGGTGGTCCGAGAACATGCTCTCCAGTAGAACCTCTTGCGTAGGTTGGCAGTGTAAGTTCTTGTGAACTATAATATCCAGGACATCGGGTGCCGCCGCATTACTATACGGATAATGCGTCGGGACCTCGGGGCCCTGCACGGTATAGCCCCAGCGCTCCGCATCGTCAAACAACCGACGTCCGCTTGGGCAAATGTGCGTGGCGCACCATGCTGTGTGTTTGCAATTGAAATCGCCAGCCAGAAGGACAGGTGTATTAGTCTCCGTATCGACTAGGCGGGTTATCTCCGCCGGGTCCAGCTTCCCAATCGGGGGTCTATAGGCTGCGTACAGGTGCATGGATTGCCTACCCGCGTGGATGTCAACTCCTAAAGCATAAAGCTTGGCCCTCTTGTGGACAGACTCGGTCTCGACTATCTTGATCGGTTGATGGACTAAGCGGCGTCTGACTAGCACTGCCAACCCACGGTAAGCTATTCCATGGGGAGAACGGCTGAACAAAGTTCGGGCCATCCACCCGCTTATATAGGCATAATGAAGGAATAATCTGGAATCGTCTAGTTTAGAACAATTGAGAAGAAATAAATCTTTTGTTGCGCCGCCAGTGAGGCGGCAAACATCAAAGTTTTTGGTCGAGCAAACAAAGTGGCGGCGATTACCAAAGAGTGAGGCGGCAAACATAAAAGGCTTTGATGTTTGCCGTCTCACTCTGCCGCCTCTCGGCTTACTTGCTCACTTGATTCCGTGAGTATATATAAGTAGTGTACTTAATTTTTTTTAATTTGGTTTTTTCAAAATGTCTCGCGGGCCGTATCAAACCTTACAACGGGCCGGGTGTTGCCCACATGTGGTTTACACGATAAGTGATACAGCACCGTGTGACCGTTATCTGTGCGGTAGTGATAAGCGACAATTCACACGCTCGATCACACTGTATGTATACACCAAACCACAGCAGCTAAACAACTCGCATTATTGTGTAGAGAGAGTTCTCCTTAACACTAGCCTTGAGCTAACGATGTTAGACACCGGCACATTATATAAAATGTGTTTCTGTCGTTGGAACACCCGGCAGATTGAAATGACCGACATCTCACTTAGACAAGCTTAATTTGATCCGTGAGACGAGACCTGGAGCTCTTCACAATGTCTACCGAACATGACCAGAAGGGTCATGTAAGAATGTTATATGGAGGCAGACACAGAACGAATTTTCGCCGGTGTCGAACATCGCCGAGTATCGCTATTTATTGTTTCGAATGTATCCCGACTCACTTGCTAGGTACTATAGAATGGACGAGGCACTCGTACTCGCTTCACGCACAGATACTGATCAAAATACATCACTGTTACACGACGTCGGGAGACAATTCATTACATTAAATGAATTGAAACATTATACGCTATGCGTTCTATATGCACCGACTGAAAACATTGATAGCAACATTTGAATTTTAACACTGCAATGGGCTTGCTTTAATGTTTGTCAATTGATTTGTCAGTGTGTTTGTTTGCTTGCTGCTAGGCTGGTGCTGCTACACACTGATACAAATATTGCACAAAACATGTTACTAAATTTATATCTGTATATAAATAACCAAACAACACAGGTAAGTGTCTCCCGCCAGCTGCTTGTGGCACGACTTTGTTTTCTGTCTGTTCAGTGACCATTGGGAGCCTTATAAATAAAAGAGCGACCACTATGTAATTCATACACTTATTCTTTTCTAAATATATATTTATAATACAATCTATATCACACCATGAAAGACAGACTCAATAATAAACTAATAGTCGTCTCCATTGTGTTATAAGTAACTAACATCGGGCGGAGGCGGGCGTTAGTTGCCGCCGCCGTCGGCCGCCTCCCGCAGCGCGTCCCCGCTGATTCTGTAGCAGCACCACTTCTCGGACGCGGTCAGGTTGACGGCGCCCTTCTTCTCGTAGAACGCCCGCGCGGGGTTCCACTCCAGCACGTGGAAGTCCAGTCGACAGCCGCCCATTTTCACTACTTCCTGCGATACACCACCAATAACAATAATGTGAGATATTGCCGGGACATCTTCCGTAGAAAGTCCTTTCTACGGACACAATTTCGATAAACAGTTTCAAGCGAAGCGGTTTATGGGTTATATTATTATATTATATTACGCTGTTCAACTATAGATTGGCGCAGGCCAGTGTTTTCAAGCCGCCCGAAGACGACTGTCTGTCATTCTCGAAATGTTCAAATTGTAAGTATGCATCCTGAATTTTCTTATATAGGTAGTTGATAGTTCATTTTAAAACATTATCATAAATAATAGCTATATGTTATTTTAGATCAGTGATGCAGACTTAAATATATTGTCAGTGGATGCTTCCTTTGGGGGAGCGACACATGACAGTTTTATTTGGGACCAGCGTATCCTAAAACAACACATATTTGACCAAAGAGAAATGTCCGACTTAAACTCAACTTGTTCCTTACACGCGAGATTCTTTTATCTGTAACTATTAGTGACTATGGTAACAGCTTACCATAGTGTTAAAAAAAGAAATGTAATCTCAATATTATAGTATAATATAGAAGAGAAGTAGCTGCCTCCCTGCTGTTGTGTGTCATAGCAGACTACTCTCTTAGCACCATTGATTGAAAGGTGACCCTATCCAACAGTAGGATGAGCACGAGTATGTAGTATTGGTGAGGGTACAGACAAGAGTCTCCAAAAGTAATCAATTTGAGCAATGACCTTCCAAGAAGTTTATTGAATTTGAGTGATATTTTTTTTTAAGAGCCTAAAAATAATGTACTATGTTTAGTACATTATTTTTAGGTGACTCTATGCTCTATGACTATGCTCAGAGGGAGTGTATGATTACTCCCATCGTAGATGCAGCTCCAGGATCTCCAGAGGAGAATCACACCAGGCTGCACTGTGTGGTGCGCAATACAGTAGAAAGATTAATCGTTGTATTAAAAAATAGATGGCAATACTTGGACATCGTGTGTTACATTATCATCCAAATATGGCTGCTAAAATAATAATTTCATGCACAATATTTGTAACAAGCAGCGTCTGCCTGCAGATGATATTGTACCCATTGAACAAGCAGCAGGAGAAGCAAACTTCCATGTTAATGCAGAAGTAGCAATGCAGGGCGAAAATGCGGCTGACTTACAAAGGGGTTTGGAAAAGCGACACCATTTAGTATAGCAGCTTTGGGCTGCGAGCAACAGGCAATAAAATATAACCCTATTTTAAGTAAATAAAAAACTAAATCATATCATATATTTTTATTTCAGGATTCAATAAATACTTAATTACCTTATACCTTGTAATTTCAACACCTTTCCATCTCATTATAATCCCTGTATACCTATCAGTGGCGAAGAGTCCATATAACCCGATTCCCATCGGCTTCCCTTACGAAAAATCTAATCTATGGGCCAACGACATTTTTAGTTTGTTATATTCACACACTCACTTTGAATAGTTTGAATTGACTAAACGCCTTAAACTATTGTCAAATTGAAAGCCGAAAAATACCGGGTTACTTCTTCATACTACAATATCTCATACAGAGCATCTATTCCTTTCGTTTCTATGAACTGACTCCTATTACTGCTACTCGTTCAGTCTCGTTTTAGCACGCGAAAACAATACACGAAATAACTCGGTGAATAGCGGCTTGTGACAGAGTAAGGTAATTACCAACGTGCAAGTGTAAGCGAGAAAGATCATTTATGAAGTAATAGTACCTATAAAGATTCTAAATTATGAATGAATGTAGTTACTGGTGAGTAATATATTTTATTTGGCAGGATTTATTGTAATGATTCTAAATTAAGAATGATTTTAGCGGCATAAAATCGTGACAGGCGCGTAATACATTTTATTTCCTGGATTTTATACATGGCGGATAGTGCGTACTGCGTAAAGTTTAGATTGTTGGATTTGTTTTTTTATCAATTTTATTTGTTTTTAGTGCTGTAGTGTGGTTTTTTTAATTTGTGTTGTGCCGACCGTCGTATATAGTAGTTCGTTGGTTCGTTATGGCATTAATTCATGAAACTGTTGTCTAACAGATTATTTACTGTCGAAGGAAACTTCGTTTTCAAAACTATTATTACAACAGTGTTTTATCTTATTTTGTTAAAAAGAACAGACGAATTGCTATAGAATATAAATAAGTCCTAGGTCGTCGTAGTGGTCGTAGATGGTCGTTTTTTTATAGTCATCGTTACTTTTGTTAACTTTTCAATTAGATTTTTTACTAGCAGGGTTCGAAATATTTTTCAAAGTAACCAAGCATTTATCAAGACTAAAGAACGCATGCACACATACTGCTTTAACTAAAAAGGCTTTTTTTTTTAAAACCACCATTATCATACTTGAAAGACACTTACTCGTATATAAACAGCTTCCATGTATGATGAAGGTGGGGCGTATATTTTTGCATCATGGAGCGGCAGCATTTTGGTGAGTGGACTTTTTATAGTCCGGCTTCCCTTCTGAAAATATCCACCCTTCGCCACTGCTGTATATTTATATTAGTCCTCACAATCCCAAATCAGTCAACATAAATCAGTATTTCAAATTCTTATCATTTTGATAAACTATACTTATATCCTTAACAATTAGAAAAAGCCAAATAAGTATTAAAAATAAATGGTTGAATACATGTAGGCACACAGAAAACCTTATTTTGTGGTTATCACTGCCATGAGTAGCAAGTAATGTTCTGACAAAAGAGGAATGTATTTAATAAGCTTTCATATAGTCGTCGGTAATCGCTACTCGTCACATGCAACATGTTTATTTGGTTTCTCACATTATGTTAAAATATCTCTTTTGAACATTGCAAAAAGGGCTTATATGTTATCAAACATATTCCTTTTAGGATTCACTATATCTATCATCACAGTGTTGCCAACATTTAAACTTTTACTGGTTGCTTAAAGGCAGCCTTCATGCTAGGTCGAGGATAGCAGTAAGCCAATAATGACAATGAGGTTGCCATATTCTCCTGGGCCACAGCAATTCTGTGTACACGAGTGGCTAAATCTGCAAATGATCGAGCTGTGATCATTTTAGCTTAAACTCGACGTGCCTCTAACTGGTCCATATGAGATCGCTCTCTAGAGCGCACATTCGCACAGCCGGGTAAAAGCAGTGACAAATTATCTAGGGGGTCCTCCACCAGTGCGCCTTTTAGAGGCATTTTCATCCGCACAATGCTTTTTCAAAGCACATTTTTTTTCAGACCAATACTGAAACAATAAAAAATTGTGTTTAGTTATTATATAAGTGCGATAATAAGAAGTTACTTTTATTATATTAATTATTTTATATAATGTATGTAGATACATGAATGTATTACAAAAATACGTAATTTTAAAACTAAAATAAACATTTTAGCTTACTTACTTTTGCTCAACCAACGCCATCTTTGATTGCGCCTCCTAGTGCACTTAGGGTAACGGCCACTGTCGACCACTGTCTCTTTATTTCAGCCTTTGCTGATCTTGTGCGACGCAGGCTCTTCGCAATGCCGGGGTTCTGCTCGAGGAATTCCACCAAAGTCTCGATTTGTGAGTTCTCTCGTTACACGATAACGGTACGGTATTAATAGCAACTTAAAAGACCGACTCATTTATCTTCGAAATCTAATAAATAAACATAATATAACACAAAATTTTAAACTTTCTAAGTACACAAACAAATTGAATTTACTGTCAAAATATTTGACTTTTTTTTTAATCCACATTGCAACAAAGGTACTGTGTCGCTACTTCACAATTCACAAATATTTTTTTATAAATACAAGGTGAAAAAATACAAATTCTTGTCTTATATATACATATATATACTTATGTATTTCACATAAACAAACAATTTTATTTCCGTATTATCGGAATCGCAATTGGATTGAAATCGCCTTGTATTGGTATTGTTATTGGTTTCAAGAGTAGACCTGCTGATATTGGCTACTGTAACAATAACCAGTTACAATATAAGAAGTATCACTTACGCGTTAAAGCGTTACCATCTTTATCGCTGACACAGCAACTCCTCAGGACATTACTGATAACCTATCTCACTCGCAGGAGTATAACAACTAACTCTCTCACTAACATCCAGACCAAGACAAACAGACATGTATATGCACACAAATGTGTGTCCTGTGTAGGGATCGAACCCATGAGCCTTTGTGTTAAAGTAGCATTCCTGACTCTGTGGTGATGGGTTGGTTGTCTGTGCGTCATGCGCCGTACCTCTCTCAACTTAGGCTACGACTGTAATCTATCGACAACAGCCGAGACATACTTCCTGATCGCGCCGTCATTCAGTACCAAGACGCCATTATAGTAAATAGTGGCTACCTTTAATGGAATAATTAGCATTAAAAGTAGTCCGGCCAGAGAGTAGTGCTTGCCAGTCGCGCCACTCCATATTAATTAATTCACAGGTGCTATAGCTTAAAAGAAGCTACCTTTTGTCTACCTTCCAAAAGGAAAATCAAATATACCAAATCATCTTTCCCTTGGAAGTTACAATACCCTAAAAGTGGCCGGGCTGGGAAGTATGCGTTTCGGCTTACTGATGATAGTAAAGTTTTAATGAAATGGAAAGGATTCTAATAGAAGCTACCTTTAAACTATTAACAATTGATATTATTTTGATCTCAGAACAAATATATAATTTGGGTGATAAAACTATTAAATTTGGTGCAGAGGCGAAAAATTCTTTTGAAGGAACACATAAATAAAAATTATTTGGTATTTGCCTCGAAATTTTTCGTCAGCCTCTTCCTTGTTCATAATATGTCTGTAACGCTTCTCTTTCACTAAAGCCTTGCTATCATTCTTGCGTAGACAGTACATTTCTTTCTTCTTCACTCTCATACTTTCATTTAAGGGCAAAGAGGATACATAATCCAGCCATGCTATCCTCTTTCTTGCTGAGAAGGATTCAATCTCCGCATACCACCAGGCATCTCCTTTCAATGTTTTATGCCTCTTTGCTCATCCACATGCCTATTTTGCATTATCCACCATACTTTCTTTCACAAATTTCCGGCAACCATCCACATCTGAGTCGGAAAGGCTTGCATTCTCAAGTCTTTTACTTATTAAGGAGATCTTTCATGATTTCCGAAAGGGATACCCACTCGTCAGTGCGTCCACTTCTTGAAGAGTTCCATAAACAGACATGTTATCAATTTTCTCTTGGGCGTCTCGAGTTTATTGATCAGAGTGAAAACCCAAGAATGCACACAGGACTCTCAGTATTGGCTTGCCTTCATTATCAATCTAGACTGCAGTTATTAGAGCTACATGCTAGGGTGATTATGTTAATGGTTGTAACAATGAATAGCTCATGTTTGGTCCCAACCGATCCATTCAAATCTCTATGCATCTATGCAACCACTCGTTCATTCCCCTCAGCTAAATCCAGAACAACCCTCACAGACACTCAAAACTTCTCTAGTTCTGTGTTCAAGAACTCTCGCTCTCATTAATTTCGTCCATTTGCTCGTTCAACTTATCATTCAATCTACCTCTCAATTTCACGTGCCTATGCAGCACTCGGCTATCCTCGACCCGCCGGAATTGGCGTTGCGTTTATTGAATAAAAATCTCGAAAAAAAATATTTGAATAAAAATCTCTCTGGAAAGCTATAGATGTATTGAACTATGAAAAATTAACAAATAAAATACAATAAGATATTAATTTGTATAAAAGTCTATGTTATAAAGTTGTCAAAGAAAAATTTTGAATAAAAATCTCTCTGGAAAGCAGTAGATGTACATTGAATTTTCATTGAAGGAATCTTTCCACATAACAACTGAAATAGCCACATACTGTATGATGCAGTTCCTTTCACTCACCCATAAAAAGTTAATTGAACTCTCTGCTGAGAATTTGTGAAAGCTACAGGCTATGCGAGGCATAGTGTTTATATAGTAGTATGAATAAAATAACATAGTAATAATTTACCTTAGCAACTGAGTCAATAAGTCGGCGTCCCACTCCTCTACTTCGCTCAGTCGCCCTTACATACAGATCTTCCATCTTTATAGACCGTCCCTGCCTGGAGTAAGTAGGAAAGTACATTGCATATCCTACTAATGACTTTGATGTCCCAGATGGCACCTCTGCAACTTTACATCGGAACGCTGGAGGGTTGCATTCAAAAGCATGGTTCTCCAGGTCTGTAAAATGATCACCAAATAATATTAATATAAAAGTAGGCCAAATTATAATGCCTGCTAAAATATAGAAACATCACATAATTAACAGGAAAATTAGGCACACAATATTAAAAAAAAAGTTATTCAACCATTTCTATTTTGAATGTTTGTTTTGGGTTTTTATTAGAGTGCTAAAGTTTGTCTCTTTGTCAGAGTGAAAACCCAAGACTCTTAGTCTTACTCAAGACTGCACACAGGACTCTTAGTATTAGCTTACCTTCATTATCAGTCTAGACTGCAGTTATCAGAGCTACATGCTAGGGTGATTATGTGTTAACGGTAGTAACAATGAAGTAACTTCAGGAAAAGCGCAGCATACTACTACTTCTGACTGACTTTTTCTGCAGTGAGTGACGAGCTACCGCCTGCCAGGAAAAGTGATCAGAGATGAAAATTATGACAGGCATTTATCCATCTTCTGTAACAGCCCAATAATCCCTCCAAACTCTTTCACCTCATTGTCTTAAGGTTGGCATCATCCTACATGAACTTATTTGGTTCCTGGCCAGTGTGTTTCCATTTTGATTGCAGAATATGACAGTAATATAGTTTTTATTTATACCGCTAAGGTGGCGAATAAGCGGACGGTCTACCTGGTAATAAGCAGTTAGCGTAGCCTTTGGACATTTGCAACATCAGCAGTGTTGTTACTCTTGCATTGCCAACCCTGTAAAATCCTTTTCAAACCTTTCTCGAAGAACCCAATGCTGTAGTTCCTTAGGAAAACCTCAACAGGGAGCTCATACCACAACTTAATAGTTTTCGTTACAAAACTTCTCTGAACCACACAGTACTGTATGAACTCTCAGCCATCGGTGAGAATTCAGGAAATTGTATATTCTGTACGTATTCTGCACATGATCACACATAGTCAACGAAGAACCCCAAAGATCCTATTATGTAATATAAATATAGATTCACCTTTAACAGAAAACTGGACTTGTTCAGGCATCTTCTCATATTCAGCTAGCTCCTGGAAATAGATAAGATAAAGATAAAAATTCTTTATTTGTCATTGGGCCCTCGCGGGCACTTAGACACGTCTTACATTTTTTTTTAAATATAATCTTATTGTAACTTGTTTAATTCTCTTATTTAACTTTTTTGCCTTTTTTTTGTAATGTACTAGCATTTCGGAAGTGACCATTGGCGAAGAAGAAATGCCGAAAGAAACTTGCCAATATAGGTCTCTTTTAAAATTGTCAATTATGTATTACAAAATAAAATTACATAAGCATATTGGTACAATAATGATATCAAATCGTAAAATTAAAGATTATTAAGGACACATAGTCTGTAGATCAGGTATATACTAATGATATACTGTCAAAATACATTGAATGTTCCATATATACAATTAAATAAATATCATCAAAATCACCAAAAACATAGCAGCCAAGAAAGACTTTGAAAAGAAATTTTTGGTTTTTTTTTTTCAAAAAATAATGGACTTTTTGATTAATTTTTGTATGGGGCCAGAGACTGCCATACTAAAATCTATAAAAAATTTCAAAATTTTAAAAATTTATATTAAAATTTTTGTATGGGGCCAGAGACTGCCATACTAAAATCTATAAAAAAATTCTAAATTTAAAAAATTTATATTAAAAAAACACTGTCTTGTGTGTAATATGTTTAAGATAATGTTATAAGATATAAACAATGCACATAGCAAGGGTTGATGTAAGTGATAGATCATGCGATCTAAACTACCCCACGACATCTGATTTAATATAGTTATTTGTTATACAAGAGTGCAAAGTGGCTTTTTAACCCCGTGCTCTATTTTGATGACCGAGCAAGCGAAGGATTCTAAAATTGATTAAAAAATTACAATCCTGAGCGTTAGCGAGAAAATCAAAAGAGCACGAGGTGAAAAATGTTTGCACTTGAGTGCAACACGTAACTTTTCATCCCACCTCAGGGAGGAAATTACTAAGAATGAAAAAAAAAACATTTACAATCACAAGATACTTTTATTTCAGTTTAGGTATTAACTACTACATTATGATAGGTAAGTATTACAGAACAATCTTTCAATTTTAACAAATAATACTAAGGTATAATTAAGAAAAATTGAAAGTAACGTTGCTACAGTTACTTGAGTGTAATATTTTTGTTAGGTGCTGTAATGTTGGTGTTAGTGACTTGTGTAGTTTTTTGGTAAACTATCTGTCATAGTTGTACCGATTCAGTAGATTCTCTTGGCGTAAATGTTGGCGCGAGAGTGCGATGGTTAGGTGTTTCGGAAGAGCTGATGGCGCTTAAGACACAGAAGTTCAGCTCCTGAATCGGCCAAAAGTGTGGTTGAAGTTCGTCGGAAACCATGACCCGCGTACAACGGGGGTTCTGGAAGTTCAAGAAAAGTTGCTACTTCTCGTGGGATACTGCCAATTTTATTAGCACCCATTCCAATAGGCTGCAGTAAACACTTTCCGTTGCGATATTGTAGAAAAATCCATTGATTGGAGTGTTAGGCGGGCGTAACTCTTGATATTTCTCAACAATTGTTACGTATTCCTTGCGAATGACGAAGTTGCGGTCTCTTTTTGTCTTTGTATTAGTTAAATTAATTAATAGTAAGTCATCTGAATGTTTCTCAATGTTTTTGACATTAAGTTGTGTTAGTTCATTAGTTCGACATGCTCCGTTTCTACCAATAATAAGAATAACCTGTAACATATATGTACTTAAGTAGGTAGATAATGAATTATGACTTACTTTTGCTGCCAAATATGTATACGAAATGAGGTGCTTCGATAAGAAACTTTTCAATTTCAGATGCTGTGAAAACCTTCGATTTTTTTGGTTAATGACCAGATGAGGCTCTTTTTAAAAATGCCACTCACTAATTTAGGATAGATGTCGATATGTATGTCTTTTTTCATCATTATTGTTGCTTTTAGCATTGAATACGTACTCCGTGGAACGCTTGATTTTTTGATCTCGGATAATTCAATAAAATATGCTAGCAAAACGTTTTCTGAGAAAGTTTTGTCTCCTTTAGCTAGTCGCCACGTGTTAAACACATCGTACTGTTTCAAATACTTCTCGCGTGATTGTTGAGGGAGAAAGCTCATTTCCGCATTATTAACAGTTTTAGTCAATTCTGTTGGCGTCAAATAAACTTCTTCGTCGCTAGAATCACTAATTTTAGGTTTTCACTTGTTTTCAAGTTTCTTGTTTTTAACCTAAGTTATTAAGAATATGACGTGAAGAAAATGGCGCGCAAAGCAAATTAAAAAAAAGTACACCAAGGAGGTTCCGAGTCTCAGTTTTTAACAAATTAAAAAAAGTTGTATGATAAATTCGGCACCATGGATGTAGAAGTAAATAGGTTTAATAATGTTTAGAATTCACAAACTTAGTGCACACGATGTTCTAAATTCAATTTACTTTATCATTTAGCGGATAAAAACGGTTTTTGTAGTCCGATATAGAAGAGAAAAAATACTCTTTCCGAGATGGGGGGATGAAAAATTCTTTAACGACATTTTATAGGCATAAATTATAGATATCATATCACAGGAATAAGTGAGGTATGTACTTAGAATATTTCTTAAAATTATGCAGGTTATTGTATGTAGTGTGACTAACTTGTATCATTTCGGCGAGAGCAGCAATGTCTTCCTTTTTTAAATCGCGGATGACAACATCTCCGTCGTCGTACTTTGTAGACATAATTTCTTATTTTCTTAGCTTATTTCAAACCAAAATTCTTCAGTTTGTATCGGCCTTCGACAATTATTTTTCTACACTACACGCATAAACTCTTCTACTTAGGAACGTTAAGTAAGTCAATACTCAATGTGCAAAAAGGTAACGCAAACCGAGGGGGGGACATTGAGGTATTATGTAGGTACTACGTAGTACATAGTAGTTCCATGGGGGGACGATGAATTTTGCCATCGTTGTGTTGTGTTGTAACTCACGTGGCTGACTTATTTTTTTTTTTTAAGTTTTCTAGATTTTGTGTGTTCTTTGTCGAGTCGGAAGGTATTCGAGTACTAGCGCGAGTAGTCGAATACTTCAATGGACTCGAGTACTTCCTGAATCGAACTTTGTAGGTTGTTTTTGACGCCAAAACCTAATATTTCATCACAAACCATGTATAAACGATAGGAAAGTATGTAAATAATAAAATGATTAATTGTTTTTTTTTATTATTTAATTTATTTCTATTAATTCATGTCAGTCATATAATCAGTCTTTTCGTAATTGTGGCACAGTAAGGTACGATATTAAAGCTTAGCAATTAATAACCATCTATTTGGATTTTTTGGCTAAAAGGTTGCAAATGAAATACTCGACTTAGGATTCGAATACCGTAAGAACTCGAAACCTGTATTCGAGTACTGTGAATCCGAATTCAGTATTTTATATACTCGAGTAAATGAGTACCTGCTAGGTATTCGAGCCAGTATTTGGCACATCTCTATTTCTCACTGTCCACCATACTTTCTTTCAGAAGTTTCTAACATTAGTCTCCATCTGAATCGGAAAGTCTCGCGTTCGCAAGTCTTTCACTGACTAGGCATACATACTCCTTACACTTTCATGTTCCAATTTTTGAATTCTTATTCTTTCATGATCTCCGAAAGGAATACGTACTCGCCGCCAGTGCGTCCATTTCTTGAAAAGGCCTACAAACCGGCATATCACCAGATGGTGGTCCGTTTCAGGAGTGGGACCTCTAAAAAGATGTGGATGGTCGCTGGAAAGTTCTGAAAGAAAGTATGGTGGATAATGCAAAAGAGGCATGTGGATGCGTAAAGAGATAAAACATTGAAAGAAGATGCAGAGATGGAATCCTCCTCAGCAAGAAAGAGGATAGCGTGACTGGATATGTGTCATCTTTGTCCTTAAATGAAAGTATGAGAGTGAAGAAGAAAGAAATGTACCGTCTACGTAAGAATGAAAGCAAGGCGTTAGTGAAAGAGAAGCGTGATAGACAAATTATGAACCAGGAAGATAGGCTGACGAAAAATTTCGAAGCAAATACGAAATAATTTGTATTTATGTGTTCGTTCAAAAGAGATTTTGCCGCCAAAAATTCTTTTGAACTTATAACCCAAATTATATATTTGTTCTGAGATCAAAATAATATCAATCGTAATTACTTTAAAGGTAGCGTCTATTAGAATCCTTTCCATTTCATTAAAACTTTACTATCAGTAAGTTGACTGGCCGAATAGCATACTTCCCAGCCGGGCCACTTTTAGGGTCTTGTAACTTCCAAGGGAAAGATGATTTGTTATATTTGATTTTCCTTTTGGAAGGTAGACAAAAGGTAGCTTCTTACTACTAGCTATAGCACCTGTGAATTAATTATGGTTTTCGTAATACGGGGTGTCGCGACTGGCAAGCACTACTCTGTGGCCGGACCACTTTTAATGCTAATTATTCCTAATATTTATCAGGTACATTTTTTCTTGGTAGGCAAAAGAAAGTAGTGTTAAGGTAGCCACTATTTAGTATAATGGCGTCTTGGTACTGAATGATGGCGCGGCCAGGAAGTATGTCTCGGCTGTTGACGATAGATTACAGTCGTAGTCTAAGTTGAGAGAGGTACGGCGCATCAAAGTAGCCCTACTGGGGAAATACTTTCACAGGCAACCAACCCATCAGACCCCACAGAGTCAGGAATGCTACTTTAACACAAAAGGCTCATGGGTTCGATCCCTACACAAGACAAACATTTGTGTGCATGAAGATGTTTGTTTGTCTTGGTCTGGATGTTTTTAAGAGAGAGGATGCATCAAAGCATCCCGTCTGGGGAAATACTTCTACCAGAGAACCCCCAAAAAACAATTCCTTTTAGAGTTGTTATACTCCTGCGAGGGAGATAGGTTACCAGTAATGTCATGAGGAGTTGCTGTGTCAGCGATAAAGATGGTAACGCTTTAACGCGTAAGTGATACTTCTTATATTGTAACTGGTTATTGTTACAGTAGCGTCAGGTGGGCTGTATTATTGTTTGCTTATAGTTCGTATGTTGACTATTCCCATAAAGCACTGCTGATGAAGGCGCGTTCTGTGGCGGCTGTGTGTGTGTTTTCAGTTTTCGCTGGACAAGCCGCGCTGCAAGGCGGACCTCGTCGAAGGCGGCAACAGAAGTGTCACTAAACGCACTGTCACACGATGTATGACACATTTGTCATGTTACTCTTCTTTACTTTTTGTGAGTTAGGCGGGGGCTGACTGCACGAGACTTGTTTGTTTAGTTGTATTTAACTGTTTGGCCGTGCACACGTGCTACGGACGATGCTGCTTTCCTTCGTATTTTTTGCATTTTCGTTTTAAAATGCCTGGATACACAAATGAAGAATACGCCGATATGCTGCTGGCGTATGGTGCTGCACACAGTAACGCCCGTAAAGCGCGGCGAATTTACCAAGAGCGATATCCAAATAGACACTTACCTGACCGTGACACATTTCCTACCACATATCGTCGATTGAGAGAAACGGGTAACTTGAACGCCAGGGAACCCCGAGGAGGTGTGCGGCAAGTACCTGTTGAGATAGATCAGCAGATTTTGGCAGCTTTTGAAGAAGATCCCACGACTAGCACCAGAGTGGTAGCTGCCGCTTTGGGCGTCGGCCAATGGAAAGTCTGGTCAGTGATGCATCGGGAATCGGGACCATCAATACCCGTATCATTACACGCCAGTTCAAGGTAATTTTTAGTTTATTTATGTACCACTTAGATATTCAGTTACGTGCGCGAGCTCACAGTTGTCGCGCGTCTCCATCCCTGTGTCCCCACTAAATTTCTACCCACTAGTGATGGGCACGTTTCCTGTAGAAACCAATTACTGGTACCAATCGTAATGGATCGTTTCATTCATCGTTCCAATTCTCTTGGTAAGAGGCCACTAGAAGATCCTCTCGACACCAGTGCATGGAAAATTCCGAAACGGGTCGCTCACAAAGTCGAATCAGCAAAAGCGGATCATATCAAGATTGCGAATCAGTTTCAAAATCTTGTTGTTGACTCTGCACCATCTGAAGCAGCCACCACTGCGATACGTCTACGCGATGCCTCCACTGCAAAGAAAAGAATCAGCCGCATTCCTCCTATAATAATGGATTTAACATCTTCGTGGACCCATCAATCACTTAAAGAAATAATGACAAAGTATACAAAGAACTTCAATTTGCAATATAAAGGCAACAATAAGGTGTCAGTCATATGCTACTCGCCTGAAAGTCATCAAGCTTTGAAGGTTGGACTTCAATCTGAAAATATACCCTTTCACACATTCTCAAGGAAAGATGAGAAGATGTACAAAGCTGTCATATTTGGGCTTCCCGACTATGCTGAAGAGAACCTTGAAGATGAACTGGCGTCACTCGGATTCAAGGATGTGTCTGTCCGCAAAATGAAAACCACTGCAGATAAGAGTTCCAGCTCTCCGCCATTTTTGGTTCAGCTTCAACCAGGCAGCGATTTTGTTAAGTTTCGACAAATAAGGTACCTTAACAGCTGCGTGGTACAAGTCCGCAAATACGAACCCAAGAATCTCTACGGGACACAATGTTATAGATGCCAGGGTTTCGGTCATACTTCGAGGAACTGCAATCTACCCCCAAGGTGTGTTAAATGCACAAAGCTTCATTCCACTTCAGAATGTCAGAAGAAAAACAAAGAACAACCAGCCCAATGCTGTAACTGTTCTGAAAGTCACCCAGCCAATTACCGACAGTGCAAAGTACGTCAAAAATATTTGAACCTTGTGCGAAATCGCCAAGAACAACTTAAAAATGCTCAGACTGCTGCGAAAACCTTTGCACAACCGTACCCTGTGAATGAGCGAGCGTAGAATGTGGTTGCAGCGACTAGGAGCCAAACTGCATACAATAGTACCCAATTGCAAGAGACAAGTCTTAAAAACACCGTTGCTGAACATGATCAAGCTACGACGGACATGCTAACTATTCTCAATATAATAAAATCCATCAAATACCAGTTTCTAGCATGTAACAATATGTTGGACAAAGTGATACTTATTTTAAATCATCTAGGTCACTATGTTTAGTGCTGATAATCTTTCTGTCTTATATTGGAACGCTGATGGTGTTCGTGCCAAAATCCCGGAGCTTCCACAGCTGGTAAGCGAGCATTCTATAGATATCATTGCCATATCTGAAACCTGAATTTCTTCGCGCATTAACCTCGATTTACCAGGATTCACCTGTTACAGACAAGACAAACGTCCTGATGGAAGAGGGCAGGGAGTTGCTATATTAATTAGATCTAATATACTACATACGTCTATCGTATTACCAAAAACAAAAAATCTTGAATGCATAGGTATACAACTCTCAATGTCTCACCATCATATTAACTTTATTTCTGCGTACCAGTCACCAAACCTAACAATGTTAGATACAGACTTAGACTTGCTCTTAAAAAATAACAATAAAACGATTGTTATGGGTGATCTGAACAGTAAACATGCTTATTGGTACTGCAATAACTCAAACGTCCATGGCAAAACACTATACGATCATATGATTAGCAATGATTACGATATTCTTGCTCCTATTACTCCCACATTAGTACACTATCATAGTTCACATACTCCCTCCACTCCAGATATTGTCTTGGTTAAAAACCTTCACAATGTTTCGGAATTGGAAACATTACCTCGGTTATCTTCAAATCACCTCCCTGTTACATTTACGATAGGAGGAAAAGTCGAGAGGCATTCAACCATTAGATTAAATTACTCTAAGGCTAACTGGAAGGGTTACAGAGAGTATTTGAACCGCCACATTACATTAACTAGTGCAACATTTAATACTTGTGAAGAGATAGATGCTGCTATTGATCAATTTACTAGTACAATTTTAAATGCGCGAAATTCGAACTTCCCCTCTATAACGAATACCAGAAGCGTTAAACTTCCAAGACAAATTTTAAAAGAAATTAGGGTTAAAAACAGCTTACGTAGGTCTGCATTAAAAGAAACATGCCCAGTAACACGAAAAGTTCTATTTTCAAAAATAAACCTATTACAGACTAAAATTAAGACAGACATAAAAACATTTAATGATAACCTATGGGACAACAAACTAGCTAAGGTTGACAACACAAGTTCTGATCTGTGGCGGATTGTTAAATCAGTAAATTACAGGCCCCTACAATTCCTCCTCTCAAGACCTCAGACGGGACGCTAACATCTTCAGTTCAGGAGCAATGTGAAACTTTATCTGCTGCATTTCTTGACAACATGAGCTTAACTACTCACTGGAAGAGCGATTCTACAACAGAAAACGCCGTTAAGCAATCACTCGATCAACTAGGCAAACACGAGATGACCGTACTCTCAAATCCCATAAGGCCGAAAGAAGTACGTAAAGCTATAAATAGACTGAAGTCTCGCAAAGCTCCTGGACTGGATGGATTAGAAAACATCATCTTAAAAAACCTACCCCAAAAGGCTATCGTTTATTTAACAAAAATTTATAATGGCTGCGTCGCTATTGCTTATTTTCCGTCCTCATGGAAACTTGCTAAAATAATAGCTATTAAAAAACCTGGCAAGGAAGGTACTGTTCCAACTAATTATCGTCCAATCAGCTTGCTGCCAGGGTTGGCAAAGTTGTTTGAATCTCTAATTTTATCTCGCTTATCAAAAATCACAGAAAATATTCTGGCACCAGAACAGTTTGGTTTTCGTAAAACACATTCTACTGTTCAACAGCTGGCAAGATTGTCTGAACATATAGCTCATGGCCTCAACGAAAACAAAACTACAGGTATGATTCTACTAGATATCGAGAAAGCTTTTGATACCGTCTGGCATTCTGGTTTAATCCACAAACTGATGGTTAGTAAAGTCCCTCTGGAACTCGTGAAACTTGTCCAGAACTACTTGACTGAGCGATCCTTCTCAGTCACTATAGGTACTATATCATCTCAGCCCGTGGTAGTCCCTGCTGGAGTCCCACAAGGATCCATACTCGGGCCGTACCTGTTCCTTCTATACGCAAACGACATTCCAAAGCAGCCTCACACTCAACTGGCGGTGTATGCTGATGACACAGCAACATACACAACATGTGATGACTTTGATATCGTCATCTGGCGCCTTCAACTGTCGTTGGAACTTTTATCTGGTTTCTTCACAAAATGGAAGCTAAAACTAAATACTACCAAAACTGTAAGTATTCTCTTCACCAGAAAGAGATCGTTGCCAAAAAGAGTGGTTAAGTTTAATGGATATTCAATTCCTTGGAGCCGTACTGTTAAATACCTCGGTTGTGTGCTAGATGACAAACTCAATTGGAGTATTAATACTTCAGTTCTAAGTGAAAAGGGTATCAAGGCACTTAATGCGTTAAGACCGATACTCAATCGAAATTCTAACCTTAGCCCGAAAACCAAGTTACAAATCTACAGTACATTAGTCAGACCATGCTTGACTTATGCGGCACCCGTCTGGAGCAGCATAACCGATAATAACTATAACAAATTACAAATTGTTCAGAATAAAGCTATTAAGATTTCCTATAACACCCCTTTTCGCACAAACCTAAAAAAACTACATGAAAAAATTAGATATCCATTAATTAAAAACTTTATCTTGAAACTGTCGCATAATTTTTACATAAACAAAAATCCTATACACCAAAATGCTCTAATCTCATCAATAGGCCAATGTAGATTGGTATCGTTACCATATCGACAAACGTACAACAGGTACAGGTTGCCCCATCACTATTTTCTCGGTAGCTAACAATGGCTCGCTTACCGGCTGACCGGTTGATCTGATCCGTAGACAGAGTATATAGATATAGACGGGCTACTAAAAGAATAATACCTACATGAAGAGAGATAGAAAATTCTAAAATACATGTGCGTGAGCAAGATAGACCATGAGTGTTTTGTCTCTATCTGCGTATGCGATTTTTATGTCTGCCACCGGGATTGTTCTGGTGTCAAACAAATTGTTCGTACTGACGCAATTTCGTTGATTTAAGTGTAAACCCTATGTATTTTATTCCCTTGTGATGTAGTGATTATTTTAAAAGATGCATTGATCGTGCAGTAATGGTGAATTGCTCTATAATTGGCTGTAAAAGCCGAAGTGAACGACAAGAACCCAACATAACCTTTCATCGGTAAGTCGCTTATTTGTCATAATATAATGATGCATGTTCAAGGATTATTAATTTAATGTGGATTCATACTCAATAGTAAGCAATTTTTATTAAATTAAAGTACAAATAAACATTTTTTGTTGATATTAACCGATCAAATAAAAAGGTTATAAACATTACATTTTTAGCGATATCACTATATGTCGTCTGTAATCAGCAGGATTACACTATTTGGGGTTACCAACACTTGACTTAATTTACCACATTTAACATATTGCGTATCTATTGTTTCAGTTTTCCTAAGGATTTATTTTTGAAGTATAAATGGATTGAGTGTACGGGTCGTTTAAATTGGCATCCAAATGACAACTCCCGGATCTGCTCCAACCATTTTGAATCAACTGGCCTTCAATCAAAGAAAAGCAGTTCCTACGCGGTTCATTCACGTAAGTAGAATTAAAAGTAATGGCATAGGTAATTGAATATGTAACTAAAATATTTCAATGACTTTTCGAAATTAAATATAATAAAAGATTTTTCCTGTTACAATTTAATTATAAGCTAAAATATTTGAAATATAATTATTACTCAATGTTTATGCTACGTCAGTTAGAAAACAAACATAAGGCCTGCGTAATGTGAAGCCATTACCGGGGCCTAAACTCACTTGCGATATAAAGTATAGTTCACATGCCGTCACCCCTGCTGCCAACGTAATGACTTCTTCCTGGTAACCTCGGTGACGTGCAGGAACCCAATAACTCTCGAGGATCGAATGATATTTTTATTTGGCTGCGGATTTCTGTGGAGGTCCTTTCGATGAAAATTAATTCTACTGAAGTCGTAAACATGTAATTTAGATATAAGATTTGAAGAAAAGAATTTGCAGAGACAGATATGGAGAGAAGAAAAAGGATATGTGTGCGATGGGGGCGGGGGGAGGGGGGGGGGGGGGAGACATAATATACATGCATTTAAAAGGGAATATATTTATTTATTTGTTTTAGAGCTCACAGACCCGTGATCGACCATGTTCTTCCAAATAGGCACAGTTGCAGCAACAAATGATGCTATGGTATCCTAATATTTTAATAATTTAGTTTTTTTTTTATACACCGTCGGAAGGTATTCCAGCATACGCCCCACCTGATGTAAAGCGGTTAGCGTAGCCTATGAACGCTTGCAATACATTAAGTATCACTCACACGATGCCTCCTCTGCTGCTAACCCAGCAACTCCTTAGGAGCTTACTGGTGACCTCGCTCACACACAGGAACACAACAACCCTCTAGGGAGTTGTTATTTGGCTGCGGATTTTCTGTGAGGTGGAGGCACTTCACCAGACGGGCTCCTTTGATGCGTCCTACCTCTCTTAAATGCTTGTATGATGAATGTTACTAATTAAGTGTAACTTTCAGATTGACGACTCGGACGTGAAATATGACCAACCGTCGTCAGAAGAAGTAGCTATGGAAATAGAAATAGAAAGTACTTCGGTAAGTTTAATCTCTTATATACTCGTGGCGTAGTTAGACAGAGCATGAAAGTAGGATAAACGCGGTTGAAATGCGAGCGTTGCGCAAAATCTGTGGTGTAACGCTTGCAGACCGTATTCGCAATGATGAGGTTAGAAGCAGAGTTGGTCTGAAATAGAGCGTCGGTATTAAAATAAGAAGAGGTATGCTCCGTTGGTTCGGACATGTAGAAAGAATGACGAAGCAGATATACAATGCAAAAGTGGAAGGATGTAGGAGCCGAGGAAGGCCAAGACTTACCTATCATGATCAAATTGGTCGTGTTCTATCAGAAGGTGATGTCAGGAGCCCTAGAAACCGGCGAGCGTGCATGAAAAGAGCAATGAATGTGAAAGAAGCGAGTGAGGTATGTAAGGATCGAGTCGCGTGGCGCTCGGTTCTCTCTGCCTACCCCGTAAGGGATTTGGCGTGAAGTTATAGAATAGAATAGAAAGACGTAGTTATATCAGATGCTTGAATTCTACGCTCAACAGAGAATCTATTGTTTAATGCGCAGTCTGCGTTAAACTATGTTTTTTTTTACACTATGTCGGGAGGCCTACAAGCATACGGCCCACCTGATGTAAAGCGGACACCGTAGCCTATTAACGCTTGCGATATATTAATTATCACGCGCGCGATTCCTCCTCTGCTGCTTACACAGCAACTCTGGTGACCTCACTCACACGCAGAAACACAACAACCCTCTAGGGTTGTACTGTACCTAGAATGGGTGCATCTAAGTGGTTAATATTTTCTAAAAAGTAAACCGTGAGAGCTCAGCAGTTTACAATGTACCTGTTACATCAATCCAGCTAAAAATACTTGTCATAGGAATGTTTATTTTTATATTTAAGTATATATCTATTTCAGAAAATAGAAAAAGAATCTGTACTGTCAGCCACGCAAGTTGAGATCACTCCACGAAAATGAAAATCAATCAAGAAACTGCAGACTCACTATGTTCGATAGAGTCAACAAATCTAGACTTTTTATGTAAAAATATAACTACGCGCAAGTGTACCCCAGAATTAAGAAAATTTGCATTAAGTAATTATTAGATTTGGTGGCCGCGGCAGTCTTAGTTTGGAGATATACGTGCATATAGATTAAGTAGGTGCCTATATAACAGTTAAATAGCCGTAAGTTAACAGTAAGTGGTTGAATTAAATAGTTTTTCATGTGTGTTGATTATTATCCCTTACAGTATATAGATTTTAAGTTTTTGTATGATAAAGGGTCGAATGTAAGAAAAATTAGTACATCTTATTGCGATTTTGATCCAATAAAGTGGTCCCAATATGGTAATGTTTCCAGGGTTGGCTAATTTTTATCATGCTTTCTCGGTTGCATAATCAGACTGCCTCGCTCGCACCCGGCGTGTATAAATATGGGCCGGGGCGCGACGATATCGACACACCGAAAAAGTAGACTCCAGGCTCGCGGCGTCGTTTCCCATCTCAACTCCGGATGATGTGGAGCGGCTAGCGGTGCTTATTACGGAGACTATCCAGACGGCCTTCAATGAGTCCTCCACCGAGACTAAGAAGCGACAACAATACTCGCCACTCCCCGACGCCATCAAGCGTAAGCTAACAGACAAACGTCGACTACGCAAGTTGTGGCAGAGGACGCGGTGTCCTGTGTTAAAGGCCGAACTTCATCGCCTTACGACCATAGTAAAGGACGCGCTAGAAACCCATCGAGAGGAGAGTTGGCAGCAGCACGTAGAGGATGTCAGTGATGACTGGAATTCCATCCACAAACTGTGCAGGCAGCTAACGAGATCTCCGCCTCCAGTACGCCCACTACTGGCAGCCGATGGAACTTTGCGATATCACGCAGCAGA
The DNA here is from genome assembly GCA_947507595.1 of Pyralis farinalis. Classification (NCBI taxonomy): domain Eukaryota; kingdom Metazoa; phylum Arthropoda; class Insecta; order Lepidoptera; family Pyralidae; genus Pyralis; species Pyralis farinalis. Next base: position 40,796,408 of record OX382261.1, on the reverse strand, counting down.
CCGCGCTGAAATATTCGCCGACCACTTAGAACGCCAATTCCGCCCTAACGAGACAGAAAATACAGCTCACGTCGAAATGGTGCAACAGTACTTACGAGGCTATTTTTCTACACCGATAGCGGCCGATGACGATCCAATTGTTTTCACCCCGGGTGCAGTGCAGCGTGCGATACAACGCACGAAGCTAAGGAAGGCGCCCGGTGCAGATAAAATAACCAATGAAGCCCTACGTCGGTTACCGCCGCGCGCCGTCGCGGCGCTAACACGACTGTACAACGGTATAAATCGCACTGGACACTTCCCGACTATATACAGAGACGGACGCGTTATATTGCTGCCTAAACCCGGTAAGAACGTGTTGAAACCGGAGAGTTATCGGCCCATCACGCTGCTATCTACACAATCAAAAGTGTACGAACGCCTCTTACTGAAACACCTCGCCCCGCACATCACCCCCCGCGACGAGCAGTATGGTTTTAGAGCGGAACATTCAACGACACTCCAATTATTGAGAGTACTGCACATGATGACCCAGGGCTTGAACCAGAGGGGAAGCACAGTTGCAGTTTTTCTTGATATGGAGAAGGCGTTCGACAGAGTTTGGCACGACGGTCTGCTGTACAAACTAGCGACGTCCAGCGCTTCCCAACGTCTAGTCCGAATAGTAGCCTCCTTCCTGAGTGATAGAAGTTTTCACGTATCAGTAGAGACAGAGTCCTCGACGTCAAGGAAAATCTTAGCCGGCGTACCGCAAGGGAGTTGCCTCTCCCCAGCATTGTACTCACGTTACACCGATGACATTCCGAAGTCAGACGAATCCACATTAGCACTGTACGCCGACGACGCAGCGTATCTGACATACAACAAAAATGCTAGATTCGCAGTGTTGAAAATGCAACGCGTACTAAACCTGCTCCCCGAGTGGCTTGACAAATGGAGGCTCTCGGTGAACGTGCGAAAAACACAAGCAATGCTAGTGAACTTTTCCGTAAAGAAGCCTTCCACCCTGTATCTCCATGGTGAGCAGCTAGCTTGGCGCGAATCGGCGACCTACCTAGGCGTCGAAATCGACCGGCGGCTCACTATGAAAAAACACGCGAACAAAGTCATCGCTAGGACCCGAACATCGCGCGCACTACTGCGACCGGTGCTCTCCTCGAAGCTTCCGCTGAAAACGAAACTCAGCATTTACAAGACCTACCTACGGCCATGTTTAACATACGCAGCGCCGGCTTGGTACGCCCTACTGAGCAGAGGAAACGCTGAGCGAATCCAACAACAACAGAGCATCTCCCTCAGGCAGATTACAGACGCCCCGCGTCTTGTAAAGAACGCCACTATACAGAGGGACCTACGCATGGAGAGCACGGACGCATTCATACGCCGACTCACTGTAAGCCTGTTCGAGCGTGCGGACGCGTCGGATTTGCGTCATATACGCAATCTGGCGCCTCTACATACTCGGCCGCCGGACGGACGCCCTTACGCTCGTGAGTTACTCGCGAACAACGACACATGAGACGATTCTGACGAACTAGAAACGTAGCGCGCATCTCGGCCTATACGGCCAACACAACGCCCGGTATGTATTCACATGCTGCGATAGATACCTCAGTAGAGAGACATTAATCTCGGAACTGAGTCCCCAGCCACCGTGAGGAGGTTGTGAGATGACCCACACTAGATATCGACACAGTTGTAACCTGCAGTCATTGGATAATCATCTTCCCCTACTCTGCAAATAAGTCATCTCCTTTGATGGCCATCGCTCTCTGGAAGCATTACCTCTGGCCTCATACAACAATACAAGCCTTTCATTTCTCCAGCCAACTCGTGGGAAGAACTAATCCGCCAGTACCTACCTATATTATTTTATATTCTCGTGTACGGGTCGTATCGAAGGGGCCCATACAAAACGATAATGCTTGATCAATTGCAACTCTTTTTTAAGACCAATGAATTTGTCATGATGCGCAATACAGTTTTACAGGTGGTAAATCTACTACGGATGCAGAGTTGGCATTGGTTAAGCATATCCTTAACTCCTGGGAGAGATCACAGGATGCTTTTTTAGTTTTTTGTAATCTCTCTAAAGCTTTTCATTGTGTCGATCATCAGACATTGTTACTCAAGCTGAACTATTATGTAGATGGGGTTAAAGCCCAGAACTTAATTGCATTTTATTTAAATAACAGGTCAGACAGTTGATATAAACAGGGTTAAATCTAAAGGCAATAATCCTAATATCGTGGTGCCACAGGTTTCTATTTTGGGACCCTTTTTATTTTTAGTATATGCGAATGATCTGCCCTACGTGGTGCAGAAAAGGCGTATATTTACTGATACTGATATATAAAATTATGTACTGATGATACCTGTCTAATTTTTAATGTCACTCGCCGGTGTGAAAACATTGACAAGGTAAATGGTGTTATGTCTTCTATTTTAAACTGGTTCACATGTAGTAATCGTTTGCTAAACTCGACTAAAAGCAAATGCATCAAATTTAGTCTTCCGAATGTGACTTCTCCCAATACAGAAGTGCTCATTGGGAATAATAAATTAGAATTCGTTAATAATACTGCATTTCTTAGAATTACAGTAGACTCCAAATTACAATGGGGCCCCACATAAATAATTTTGCCGGTAAGCTCAGTTCCGCTGCATATGTAAAATGTATAATAATTTTACAAAGAAATTTTTAAAAAATTACATTAAAAATGTTCTTTGTAAAAAGTGCTTATTATAGAACTGGTGAATATGTGATTGACAAAGATTTCTGGAAATAATTCAGCACAGACTATCATTCCTTAACAAACATAAACTTTAATTCTACCATTTGATATCATTATTGTACCAATATGCTGATGTGAATTTATTGTAATATCAAATTGGCAATTTTAAAAGAGACCTATATTGGCAAGTCTGTTTCGACATTTCTTCTTCTCTAATGATCATTTCCGAAATATTCGCAGATTAAAAAAGAACAATAGTAGGTAATATTGAGAATTGAATAAGATCCAATAAGATTATATTTAAAAAAATAAAAATAAGACGTGTCTAAGTATCTACGAGGGTCCAATCGCAAATAAATAAGGTAAACTTGGAACATAATCGGTTACAATCACAACAAGGGACCGGACATTTCTAAAAGTAGTTCAAATTAATCTTTTATGATTGAATTACTTTTCGAAATGTCCGGTCCCCTGTTCTGATTGTAACCGATTATGTTCCAAGTTTACCCCATCAATGAGGTTAAAAGTTGCGTAGTGGCAATACTTATTGTGTATGGCATGTAGATTACAAAGTTATGTTTATTATCTCTATCTCATACCCCTATACGCTGATGACCCGTCTATATCTATATACTCTGTCTACGATCTGATCCAACCGTACTCATTTATTCATTCCTACCTACTTACTTTTTTATATATTGAAATTAGCAAATCTAAATAATTTATTTTAAAAATAAAGTGATTGTGTTGCGAATATTGTAATTAAAATATGAGTTCCAGCGAAGATTCACATAATGTATGTACCCCATAACGTGTAAGATAAACCTTTACTGTTATTAATGTTCTCATCAGTGTGTACCATTATGTTGTTTGTTCAAATAGGCGCACAGCCTCAGTAACCAATTTAAATAAGATTGTACAATTAGAATAAGATCATTTTTGTACTCAGTTTCGTTTATGTTGAATAAAGAATATTAATAAAAAAATAAAAAAAAAACTTAGATATTAAATTAGGCAATACCTAATTACATCTTCCTAGCCTTTTTGTGTTATAATAATTACCTTCTTACTAATTGAAACGAGCACTATTATCTTTAGAATTAAAGAAATTATTAGATATTATTACGACTTAGATGCAACATAATCCTCAACAATGTTTATTTATGGTCAAATTTTAAGTACAAATTTTATCTTTAAAAGAACATTTACGTAAATAATTAACAAATGGATTATTGGCAGGGCTTGAAACTAGCGACTACGAAAGGAGGATGAATTTCTGTCGCCTCGTTCTTCACACCGATGTCGACGACCCAACATACTTGAAGCGTATCCTTTGGGCGGACGAGTCACATTTCACCCGAGAAGGCATCACCATTTTACACAATTTGCACCAGTGGTCCCATGATAATCCTCATAAAAAGAGGGTAACATCGGCCCAGCAGAAATTTTCCGTGTGTAATGTGTGGGCCGGTGTTATAGGTCGTAACATCATTGGACCCCATTTCCTACCCGATGTTTTAAATGGGGAAAATTACTTCGAATTTTTAACGGGCGTCTTGCCTGATCTGCTGTTGGAAGGAATATCCGACGACACGCCCATTGTGTTTCAACACGATGGGTGCCCGGCGCAATTTCAGGCTGGACGTCCGAGAACTTTTAAATAATTCATTCCCCGAGACGTGGATCGGCAGAGGTGGGCCAACTGAATGGCCGGCCCGGTCGACAGATTTGACTATCTCGCGCTTCTCTGAGTTCATTGGAGATGTGAATGAGCCGACGACGGTCCGGGCTAATGTCGGTAGAAGACAGTCGTCTTCGGGCGGCTTGAAACACTGGTTTGCGCCAATCTATACTTGATCAGCGTGTAGTGCCCATAAACCGCTTCGCTTGAAACTGTTTATCAAAATTATTTCTTCAGATAGTCCTTTCTACGGAAGATGTCCCGGCAGTGTCTCACATTATTATTGGTGGTGTATCGCCGGAAGCAGTAAAAAGCGGCAGCTCTCGGCTGGACTTCCACGTAGTGGAACCCCGCGAGGTCGTTCTACGAGAGCATGGGCGCCGTCAACCTGACCTCGACCGAGCAGTGGTGCTACTACAGACTCAGCGGGGACACGCTGCGGGTGGCGGCCGGCGGCGGCGGCAACTGAGGGCCGCATTCTCCGGCCGATGTTATACTATGAGTTTATTATTGAGTCTGGCATTCATGGTGTGATATAGATTGTATTATAAATATATATTTAGAAAAGAATAAGTATATGAATTACATAGTAGTCACTCTTTTATTTATTTATAAGGCTCCCAATAGTCATTGAACAGACAGAAAACAAAGTCGTGCCACAAGCAGCTGGCGGGAGGCACTTACCTGTGTTGTTTGGTTATTTATATACAGATATAAATTTAGTAACATGTTTTGTGCAATATTTGTATCAGTGTGTAGCAGCACCAGCCTAGCAGCAAGCAAACAAACACACTGACAAATCTATTGACAAACATTAAAGCAAACCCATTGCAGTGAAATGTTGCTATTAATGTTTTCAGTCGGTGCATATAGAACGCATAGCGTATAATGTTTCAATTCATTTAATGTAATGAATTGTCTCCCGACGTCGTGTAACAGTGATGTATTTTGATCAGTATCTGTGCCTGAAGCGAGAGTGATTAATCTCCGTTTGCTTTTCGGCCCTCATACATTCTATAATAGCAAGTGAGGCGGGATACACTCGAAACAATAAATAGCGGTACTCGGCGATGTTCGACACCGACGAAAATTTGTTCGGACTGATGTCATTCTTAAATGAGGCCATGACCCTTCTGGTCATGTTTGGTAGCCATTGGGAAGAGCTCCAGCTTGTCAAATGAGATGTCGGTCATTTTGATCTGCCGGGTGTTCCAACGACAGAAACACATTATAATGTGCCGGTGTGTAACATCGTTAATTCAAGGCTAGTGTTAAGGAAAACTCTCTGTGTGCTCAATTATTTTTGTTATACTAGTTCAGCATTGTGGCTCCTCTTTGCCTGATGGTAAACGAAAGAAGAGCCCAAATCGCAACTGCAACTGACAAAATACTACACAGTATCCTGTCAGTTGACGCTGCCATGCTGACCCGAAACGTGTTTAATATGTATAAATGTACAATAATGCGAGTTGTTTAGCTGCTGTGGTTTGGTGTATACATACAGTGTGATCGAGCGTGTGAATTGTCGCTTATCACTACCGTACAGATAACGGTCACACGGTGCTGTATCACTTATCGTGTAAACAATATTTACACATTCCGACACCGTCTTATCTGTGAATTGGCTCAAAGGCCTTGCAAAATTTAGTTTAATATATGGATTTTATTCATGGACATTCGTTCGATTCAAATACTAAATTGAGTGGCAGGCGAGCAGAACCTCGTCGGGAACGTACACAACCGGGCCAATGTCGGGGCGTCGTCGGCGGGAAAAGTGGCGAAACATACTGCCTCATCGTTAAGATGATAAATACATAAATTCTTCAATTGTTATTTTTAATGACCCATTTTAGTGCCGCATCGCCAGTTCGTTTTCTATTCCCATAGTCAATAATTAATGCCGAACGATCAACTAAAATGTAATGACGTAAAGAAAAGACATAATATTGTTTACACAATAAAGTTTTATTTAAAAACGGAGTATAATTATTTATGTATCTATTTAGTTTTATTTAATTTAAAGTATAATATTTACAAATTGTAATAAATGCCATTTATTTTACTTAAACACTAGCTCATATTTTATCGTCACGCCCTCACGCCTCTTAGAGAGTGACCTTGGTGACCTTGGACGTCGCACGCACAGAGAGACGTCGCCGCCCGTGGCGTGCTCGGACTCCGCACGCCGACAAAACAAGGATAAAGTTTGTATGTGAGACTTCCGGCAGCGCGCTCTGCGAATCATACAATTGTAGTCTCTCTGTGCGTGCCGTTCCCCGTGCCTGGCGCTACGACAGGACAACAATACACAATAAGGCCTGTCTTTATACAGTACATGACAATTTAGCGCATCTAAAAATGGGTAAAAATTTGTCGGTCGCTTTACGACTTACAACGAAGCGACACAAAGTGATGTGATGGTACCTGTGACAATGTACCACCTCGTTACGTACCAAGTGGTCGTAAATCCATCTATGTTACACAATGTACTTGTTGACGACAGCCATTGTCGAGGAGCATTAAACATTTCATATTTGTTGACGACAGCTATCGTCGGGGAACATTAAACATTTCATATTGTATAAAGCCATCGTCAAAGAACGCTAAACATTTCGTATTGTACATAGCTACGGTCGATGAACGAAAATATATTTTCGTCGTATTTTATTTTCGGTTCGAGTTTCACTGTGGATAGTGAAACTCGAACCGAAAATAAAATATTTTTGCATGATGTAACGACCAATCACAGAGCGTACATTTCCACCAGTCGGGTGCAATTACCCCGCACACCTTCCTCACCCCGCCGGAAATGACGCACTGTGATTGGTCGACCGACTCGCCTGCCTAGTTACTAGTGAGTCACCGAACTTCTGTACCTAAGCACGGCCGATCGCCATGTTTAGTCAGTTCCGATTCGGTTGTCGCGCGCGCTAGTCGTGTGCGTCGAGTCGAGTACGTCGCTGCATTACACATTGTTTTGGAGTCCAACGGTTGTATAGCTTCGGCTGTATAGCTTTTGGGTTTCACAGCAATTGTAATAGCTCGGTTTTTACCGGTGGATACCTACAGGTGCGATACGAAGCCGGTAAGCGTCCCCCCGGTACGTTGCTGGGTTCCTTCTGAACCCGGCGAAACCGGAAGACCCGAACCCAGTGCACTTGGCTCTTGCCAAGGGTGACGGTCCTTTTAACGGCTATCTAAATTAGAGATACTCGTTTTAAATTCACTCCCCCGCCCCCCTGCCGTAAGGCAGGGAGGTTTTTGTCGCCAATATGGCAAGTCTACCGCAGTCTCCAGCGGACTTCGAAACGTTCCTTAACGTAACCTGCATAGCTCTCGAAGCCCTTAGGGCTACTCCCGATGCTGATCCAAGAGCCCTCTTTACACAGATTTTTCACCAATACGTCGCAGAACATTCTGTCTCTGCTGACAATCGGACACCATGTCCACGACCTCCACAACATCAAAGAGGACCGCTTCCCAGCAGGACTCTGATTCCTCCGGCGACTCTCAAGAGTCGTCGGACACGCTTGTTGAGTCGGTTAAAGGCTCAACCCACCCCAAACCCCCGTCCAAATCCGCTAGAAAGCGGATACGGCGCCTTCAGCGTCGTCAACAGGACGCAAATCAGGTAAACACAAACAAGCCCTGTGCCTCCTCGTCTCACGATGAGGAGGTGCCTCTCCCGCCCTCTCCTGTTCCGGTAGAGATGGAGGTAGTTCCCTCGTCGTTCGACAGGGACCCCCCTCTCTCCCCGCCACCCCCCACACCCCCTCCCGCTCCTAAAGCGGCCCCTGCCTCTCAGAAGGCCGCTAGCAAGCCCGCCCCGCGCGGCACCCCCGCTCCGGTCCGAGCCAACGGCCCGCCGCCTGTTTTCCTTCGTGAAAAAGGCAGGTAGGTCGAAGTCTCTAAACTTTGCGCCGATCAAAAGGTGCAATACACCCGTGCTACTAACATGGGTGTTGCAATCAAAATAGACGTACCGTCTATTGATGACTTCAAAAATCTTACAAGACTTTTATCCAACAAGAATATTCCGTTTCATACTTATGCACTCCCCAGTGAGCGCAAAGTACGTGCGGTCTTACGCGGAGTGCCGTCTGAGGTCTCCTGCGACTCCGTTAGGGACGACCTGCTGGCTCAGGGCTTCCCTGTTGAGGCTGTGCACAGGATGCACGGTCGCAATGGGAAGGTTTACCCGCTAGCACTGGTCGTACTAGCGAACGTTTCGACTGGCCGAGACATTTTTAAGAGAGAGCTCACGGTGTGCGGCCTCTCTAATGTCAAGGCCGAGCCTCCATGCTCACGTGGAATTCCAGGGCAGTGCCATCGTTGCCAGCTGTATGGTCATGCAGCTGCCAACTGTTCGGCCAAGCCCAGGTGCGTCAAGTCTACTTGACCACCATACTAGGGATTGCACTCGCGACCCTAGCACTCCTCCCGGCTGTGTGCTGTGCGGCCAAGTCGGCCACACAGCCAATTACAGAGGGTGCCCTCGTGCACCCCAGCCCTCTGGCAAGCCCTCTAAGGGACATACAGAGGGTCCCAAGCCGAGGCGCGCGGCCCCGCCGCCCATATCATCTTCAAAACATTTCCCCGATTTTTCAAAATCGGACCCGGCTCCGACCGGGCGGGCCCCAGCATGGGGCCCGCGAAATGCAAACCCGCCTAAGGCGGCCCCACTACCGCCCCAGCAGGGCGTTAAACCTCCATCCTTAGGAGACGACCTGAAAACGGTAATCACCGCCATTCAGGGAGTCAACCTGAAGGAGGTTTCAGTCCTTGCGGGCAAGCTTAGAGCTGCCCGCAGCCCACAGGAGCGACTTTTAGCGCTCTGTGAGCACGAACAACTTCTAAGCTCTTTGTAGCTTATCACTAGCCCCGGTAGCGAGTCGTTAACGGCTCGCGCCGAGTAGAGCGCAGTCCGCTCGTAGGTACCTACCTAGTCCTACCTACATTCTATCCACTTCCCAGTTCCTTCCGTCCTGTTTGTGTTTACTGAACCCCGTTAAAATTATAAGCACCCTTCTGGTCGCTTAAGTCGCGTAGTTAGATACTAGTGTCGACCTCCTCAGGAGGAGAGTTGGCACTTTTCTAAGCGTATACTCTTATTAGAGTGACGCTTGCGTCGTCCCGTTCCCTTGGGGCGATCGCATCAGATGGAGCCTTTGAGGTCTTCCCGGCCAGAGGCGGTCCCAGGGGGTGTTTTAGTCAGTAGGAATCTGACATAACTAGGTTCGTTCGCACGAAACAGTATCTTATGTAAGATTTCACCTCCTCCCTCCCGTTTTCTGGAGGGTGCCCCTCACGGAGGAATGACCAATGCACATCCGGATGTGGGTTGGTCCCCTCCTTTGTGGGTCTTCAAATTTCTTGGGCAAAAAAAAAAAAAAAAAAAAAAACCGTGTTTAGTCTCAGAGTTCCGATTCGGTTGTCGCGCGCGCTAGTCGTGTGCGCTCCGTCTCAATTTTTTATTCGCGTCGCGAGTGTTTTTCTCCGGTGAGTATTGTACTATGTCCACGACCTCCACAACATCAAAGAGGACCGCTTCCCAGCGGGACTCTGATTCCTCCGGCGACTCTCAAGAGTCGTCGGACACACTTGTTGAGTCGGTTAAAGGCTCAACCTACTCCAAACCCCCGTCCAAATCCGCTAGGAAGCGGATACGGCGCCTTCAGCGCCGTCAACGGACGCAGTAGTAGTAAACACAAACAAGCCCTGTGCCTCCTCGTCTCACGATGAGGAGGTGCCTCTCCCGCCCTCTCCTGTTCCGGTAGAGATGGAGGTAGTTCCCTCGTCGTTCGACAGGGACTCCCCGCCACCCCCTCACCCCCTCCCGCTCCTAAAGCGGCCCCTGCCTCTCAGAAGGCCGCCAGCAAGCCCGCCCCGCGCGGCACCCCCGCTCCGACCCGAGCCAACGGCCCGCCGCCTGTTTTCCTTCGTGAAAAAGGCAGGTGGGTCGAAGTCTCCAAACTTTGCGCCGATCAAAAGGTGCGCAATACACCCGTGCTATCAACACGGGTGCTGCAATCAAAATAGACGTTCCGTCTATTAGTGATTTTAAGAGTCTTACAAGACTCTTAACGCAGCAAAACATACCGTATCATACGCGCTCCCAAGTGAGCGCAAAGTACGTGCGGTCTTACGCGGAGTGCCGTCCGAGGTCTCCTGCGACTCCATTAAGGACGACCTGCTGGCTCAGGGCTTCCCTGTTGAGGCTGTGCACAGGATGCACGGTCGCAACGGGAAGGTTTACCCGCTAGCACTGGTCGTACTAGCAAACGTCTCGACTGCCAGAGACATTTTTAAGAGAGAGCTCACGGTGTGCGGCCTCTCTAATGTCAAGGCCGAGCCTCCACGTTCACGTGGAATTCCAGGGCAGTGCCATCGTTGCCAGCTGTATGGTCATGCAGTAACGCCAACTGTTCGGCCAAGCCCAGGTGTGTCAAGTGTCTACTTGACCACCATACTAGGGATTGCACTCGCGACCCTAGGAGACGACCTGAGGACGGTAATTACCGCTATTCAGGGAGTCAACCTTTTATTTATTTATTTAATACTTTATTGACCACAATACAGTTGGTTCAAAAGGCGGACTTAATGCTAATTGCATTCTCTACCAGTCAACCATCGGGAGTGGAGAAATAACGCGATTGCGGTTTTTATTAAAATTAAAATAAAATATTAATCGACCCCATAAAGAATTTGTTCTTTATATTGTCACCTAACATAAATATAAGAATACATAAATAAATAACTACGATAATACATACACAAACACAATAATACATACAAAACCCTAGTAATACATACATATTTTCTATATAAATAATATAATATATGTATACTAATTATACAACACACATTGGATGATTACTGTCTGGATAGACTCTCTAAAAGATAGGCACGTAACTTCTTTTTAAAAGTAAACTTGTTTGGGGAGTCTCTAATGGGTTCAGGCAACGCATTCCAGAGTCGTGAAGCTTGTAAAGGAATTAGACATGAAGCCCGAACCTTAAGGAGGTTTCACTCCTTGCGGGCAAGCTTAGAGCTGCCCGCAGCCCACAGGAGCGACTTTTAGCGCTCTGTGAGCATGAACAATTTCTAAGCTCTTTGTAGCTTATCACTAGCCCCGGTAGCGAGTCGTTAGCGGCTCGCGCCGAGTAGAGCGCAGCCCGCTAGTATGTACCTACCTAGTCCTACCTATATTCAATCCATTTCCCAGTTCCTTCCGTCCTGTTTGTGTTTACTGAACCCCGTTAAAATTATAAGCACCCTTCTGGTCGCTTAAGTCGCATAGTTAGGTACTAGTGTCGACCTCCTCAGGAGGAGAGTTGGCACTTTTCTAAGTAAGTAAGTATGCTCTTATTAGAGTGACGCTTGCGTCGTCCCGTTCCCTTGGGGCGATCGCATCAGATGGAGCCTTTGAGGTCTTCCCGGCCAGAGGCGGTCCCAGGGGGTGTTTTTGTCAGTAGGAATCTGACATAACTAGGTTCGTTTGCACGAAACAGTATCTTATGTAAGATTTCACCTCCTCCCTCCCGTGTTCCGGAGGGTGCCCCTCACGAAAGAATGACTAATGCACATCCGCGTGTGGGTTAGTCCTTCTTTTGTGGGTCTTCAATTTTCATGGGCGAAAATAAAAATAAAAAAACCGTGTTTAGTCGAGTCACAGTCGCAATCATGTAGTCACAGACAATCACAGCAACAACAAGCCAGAGAACAATAAAGAAAAAGTCCGATCCAGAATTTGAAGTTTCGATTTGAAGAATCCTACAGTCCACTACGATCTCAGCGACCTACCCCGTCAGCCGAACGTTGACAGTACTTGTTATCAATGGCGGCGGTAGGCGTCGACGATCGCCGGCCGCGGCGGGGACCTCGCAAAAAAGTTTTTAGTCATTTTTGTCATTATTTGATTAGCAATAATACTTGTAAAATAAAATTAGTGTTAGTGTATAATAATTATTATTGCATAATTCGGCTCATTTAATTTCTTTCTGTAAAATGAGAGGCCTCGCGAGGCTGGTGTCGCCGACGTTCACCTTCCGCTTGTTATTTTAGACAAGTAAGTAGGCCTGTCCTGCTGGCCAGTTACTGCGCACGTGTCCTGGATCACTGTCACCACGACTCGTCCGACCGCCGCCTCGGCGTGTTCAATCACATTTAACCCATTGATTGCTACTTACATTTTAAAAACCTTGCCTGGCTGCCAGTTACAAATTCTAATAGACGTTATAGTCATACAGTTAGTGTTGTTAGAGGTTTTCGTAAAATTCTATCGTTTTAATCTAAGTATAACAAAAATAATTGAGCACACAGAGAGTTTTCCTTAACACTAGCCTTGAATTAAGGATGTTAGACACCGGCACATTATAATGTGTTTCTGTCGTTGGAACACCCGGCAGATCGAAATGACCGACATCTCATTTGACAAGCTGGAGCTCTTCCCAATGGCTACCAAACATGACCAGAAGGGTCATGGCCTCATTTAAGAATGACATCAGTCCGAACAAATTTTCGTCGGTGTCGAACATCGCCGAGTACCGCTATTTATTGTTTCGAGTGTATCCCGCCTCACTTGCTATTATAGAATGTATGAGGGCCGAAAAGCAAACGGAGATTAATCACTCTCGCTTCAGGCACAGATACTGATCAAAATACATCACTGTTACACGACGTCGGGAGACAATTCATTACATTAAATGAATTGAAACATTATACGCTATGCGTTCTATATGCACCGACTGAAAACATTGATAGCAACATTTGAATTTTAACACTGCAATGGGTTTGCTTTAATGTTTGTCAATTGATTTGTCAGTGTGTTTGTTTGCTTGCTGCTAGGCTGGTGCTGCTACACACTGATACAAATATTGCACAAAACATGTTATGTTGAGGCCAGGGCCTCAAAATGAAAACTCCAAACAACGATTTTTCGGTTTAATGCAGGTTTTACAGGATAATTGTGCAAAAAGATGAGGAGCACACACTTTCGTCGTAATAGAAAAAATTGTAAGGAAGTAAATGTAGGTGAACAATAAAAACTATGAAAAATATCCACCCGCGGCACTGTCACTTATTGGAAATCACCGCAATACGTAATTCCTAGGGATTTGCTTCTTCAACTCAGGCAGGCGTGAACATCCTCCCCCTGTTGGAAACCTTCGGTTTTCAACCTTGAAGCTGGCAGTCGAGCTCTTCCGCAGTAGGCAAAGGACAGAGACGAACCAAAGGGCGGCGAATACATCCTCTGGCTGTGTGTATGTCGGCAACGCGAGAGATTCCATCAGGACCGGGAAATAGACGCGTAACGCGGCCCAGTCTCCATTGAAGAGGTGGAATGTCATCTTCATGAATAAGCACCAAGTCTCCTATAGCTAGACTGGCCTTGTTAATTTTCCACTTTCGACGTTGTTGCAATTCAGACAGATATTCCCGTTGCCAGCGTCTCCAGAAGTGTTGGTGGATTTGCATTAGTCTTGCGTAGCGTTGCAAGGTGTGAGGAGTAGCATCTTCAAGACCAGCTGGCGATGGCAGCGCAGTAAGCGGCCGGCCAATGAGAAAGTGTCCAGGAGTGAGGCATAATAGGTCGTTTGGAGAGGAAGACATGGGACATAGTGGACGGCTGTTTAAAATAGACTCTACTTGTGCGAATAGTGTAGTTATCTCTTCAAAAGTAAGATGAGAATTGCCAATGACGCGTTTTATGTGATGTTTCGCGGATTTCACCCCAGCCTCCCAGATTCCACCAAAGTGCGGAGCGTAAGCCGGAGAAAAATTGAATTTTATGCCTTCTTTACTTGCAAAGTCAGATAGAGAAGTTGAGTTAGCCTTAAAAAAAAATATTGATTTCCTTGGCGCCAGCAACGAAATTGCGACCATTGTCACAGTAAACCTCCGTGGGCCTACCGCGACGCGACACAAATCTACGGAAAGTCATAATGAACGCATCTTTGGACATATCACTAACCGCTTCAAGGTGCAAGCATTTGTATCGCATACAGATGAATAAGCACAAGTAACATTTAAGTAAATTTGAGCCACGCCCCTTTCTATTGACAATAAAGAAGGGACCGGCAAAATCTATACCTACGGTTTTAAATGGGAAGCTTGGCACAATACGTTCCGAAGGTAGTGGGGCCATTATAGGCGTGATAGGTTTAGCCAGCATCCTTCTACATTTAAAACAATTCTGAACGGTTCGTCGAGCTAGATGTCTACCGTTTATTGGCCATACATATTCACGAACTGTGGCTAGTAATAATAGTGGACCAGCATGACAGTTTGTTTTATGCTCGTGTTCAAAAATAACTTTTGTGAAGTAATGAGAAGCATGTAAAAGTACTGGATGTTTCTTGTCGAAGTTATAGTCGGATGCTTCAAGGCGGCCACCGACTCTGATAACCCGCTCATCGCTTAAAAACGGGGACAACGATAAAAGATGAGACTTAGGACTCAAGGATTTTTTACGAATTAGTAAATCGTACTCTAATGGAAACGATTCCAATTGCGCAAGTCGACACAAATGTAAAAATGAATTATTTAGTTCGTCTGGCGACAATGGACCAATAAGGTGATTATTTCGATTTTTTAAATTGTGTGCAAAACGTAGAACATAAGCGAAGGATCGTTTTAGTAGATGAAGAGATGAATGATTTTGAAATTGAATAAGTACATTGCTTGCATCAATGGATATATTGGTTACAGTAGAAACTGCT
Organism: Pyralis farinalis; assembly: GCA_947507595.1. NCBI lineage: Eukaryota > Metazoa > Arthropoda > Insecta > Lepidoptera > Pyralidae > Pyralis > Pyralis farinalis. The sequence goes on along the minus strand of OX382261.1, from coordinate 40,781,271 downwards.
TTGAGTTCAGGTAAGTCTAGCATGTCTTCCTTTAATACTGGCCATTTAGTTTCAGGTTCCGACAAGTATGATGGACCAGACCACCACATCTTGATATCGATAAGCTGATCAGGAGCGACGCCTCTGGATATGAGATCTGCAGGATTTGATGAGGTTGGCACGTAGCGCCAAGAAGCAGGATTTGTTAGATCGCAAATTTCAGACACCCTATTGGCAACATACGTCTTCAGATTTTTGAAGCTGCTGCGGATCCAGCCCAATACCACCGTAGAGTCACACCAATGAACGTACTGAATGATTTCACACCGTAACGATTCTCTAACAGCTGCGCACAATTTCGCTGCTAGTAAGGCGGCGCACAATTCGAGCCGGGGAATCGTTGTGGGTTTCACTGGAGCGACCCTCGATTTAGAGCAGAGTAGCGAGATCGTGACTTGACCCAGAGCATTCGTTGAACGTAGATATATGCTAGCGCCGAAGGCTCGCTGTGACGCATCGCTGAAGGAGTGCAGTTCTATGCTCACGGGCTCGTCACAGATGGCGTGTCTAGGAATGCGAATGTCTAAAAGAGAAGGCAAGGCATCACAAAATACATTCCAGCTTTTTTGCACATCATCCGGGACTATATCGTCCCATGAGAGTTTACGGAACCATAATTGTTGTAGAATAATTTTAGCCAAAATTACACATGGACTCAATAAACCCAATGGATCGAAAATTTTAAATAGAGTAGATAGTAGTTTTCGTTTTGTTAAGTTATTAGTCTTAGATATGACGGGAATCGTAACTGGAAAATGTAACTTATCAGTAAAAGTCTCCCAACCCATACCTAATGTGCTGGAAGATTCGCTGACAATCAAATTGTCATTTGAGCCTGAAGAGGCTGAATCTAAAATAGAAGAAGAGTTTGATTTAAACTTTCTTAAGTTGAAACAACCCTGTTGAAGCGCTGCTGTTACAGACTTCTGTATATGGAGTAGTTCACCCTCATTGTCTGCACCAGTTATAAGATCATCTATATAAAAATCGTGTTGTATTATCGTTTTAATAAGGGCATCAGGCCACTCTTCACCAAGTTGCCACAGACATCGAGTACTCAAATAACTGGAACTTGCCATGCCGTAAGTAACAGTATTTAGGCGAAGAGTCTGGAGGGGTTTCGACTCATCTTCTCTCCACAATATGAGCTGCAAGTCGCGGTCCTCCTTATTAACTTCGACCTGTCGATACATCTTCTCGATGTCACCGGTCAGGAGGTATTTATGCTGTCGCGCTCGTACCAGTATGGAAAAAAGTGAATCCTGCAAATTGGCACCTACTAACAGTATATCGTTAATAGATTGCCCAGAGGACGTAGACGCAGAGCCATCGAAGACGACCCGAAGTTTTGTGGATTCGCTGCTATTCTTGAACACAGGATGATGACAGAGGAAATAAGAGATGTGTGGATTTTGAACTGCGGACTCTGAAAGGTGACCGAGAGTGGCATATTCGTTAATGAAGTCTGCATATTGTAATTTTACTTGCGGTTGCTTTCTGAAACGTTTCTCAAGAAGTAGAAATCGTCTTTTTGCTAACGAATAAGATTCACCTAGACACTCAGGTGAGTTCTTTAGGGGTAGTCCTACTGAGAACCTACCCGACTCTAGGCGGAAAGTGTGAGATAAAAAATGGGCTTCACATGCTTTCTCGCTGGGGCTAAGTTTAGATTGTAGGGGAACTTCTTCGAGTTCCCAGAACTTGGTAAGTTCTTGATTAATATCGATAGGTGACGCTGAATCACCAAAAAAAGAATGATTGCAATGAACCTTGTTAATATCATTGTTGGACTTAACCAGGTGGGACCAGAGATAATCCAACCTAGTTTGGAACTTCTTAACTGACGAGTTTTGGGGCCAAGAGATCGTTGCTCGTGGCCAAGAATGTCCCAGAATATATCGGCACCAATCAGTACATCGATTGGTGCAGGTTGGTGAAAGGTAGGGTCCGCAAGCTGAATATCGTCAGGTATATTGATCAAATGTTGCTGAAAGTCGATTGAAGATATAGGTAAGTAACCTGTCAAAGCTGGTAGAACCAAGAATGCCGACGTAATGTTGAAGTGCTTGTGTAAAGACCTCAATTGCGCAACGCAAGACTCTTTGACGATTTCTGTGGGATTATTGCCTATACCAATAACGTTGATTGCAAGGTTAGAATTAGACTGCAAACCTAGCCTTGCTTTGAGAGATGCAGTTATGAAGGATGATTGACTACCGCAATCCAGCAAGGCGCGAACCTTTTCTGACTGGTTTGTGATGGGATTTGTCACTTCAATAATGGCGGTAGATAGTAAAACTTGTTTTGAAGCTTTATTAGAAAAATTGACAAGTGTGGTGTCGGTATTGACCGATGAAGTTACAACTATATCTGACACCTTTGGCTTATGCAAGAGCGTGTTATGTCTAGCCTTGCATATACGGCATGGGCCTACACGACAATCTCGTATGGTGTGAGTATTCCTTAAGCAATTGAGACATAAATTTAATTTATGAACTTTCGCTAAGCGATCTTCTACATTTAAAGCCTTAAAAGAAGGACAGTCGTAGATACGATGCTCCCCATGACATATCACACAAGTTGCAGTATTGACATCACTAGTACCTGTGGTCAAAGATTTTGTGTTTGGTCTGTCATGTTTGGTAACAGCTGCGTTGGGGGGGTACCATGACGAAGACTTATTTGCTGTTGAGTTGCGACTAATAGACTCTATGACATCAGCCCGACTTGTTAAAAATTTATAAAAATCTTGTAAATTGGGAACATCGTCCAAAGTATTACGCCATTCCTCCCACCTAATTCGTGTATTGTTATCTAATTTAGAACCCATGAGGTGTATTATAAGCACGTCCCAATGACTGGTAGGCTGACCTAGACTAGACAAAGCCCTTAAATTCTTTGCCACGTGATCCACCAAAAATCTTAGTGACTTGTCAGATTCACGCGATATTGGCTGTACATTTAACAAGGAATTTAAGTGGTGATTAATTAATTGACGCTTATTGTCATAGCGGTCACATAACAACTTCCATGCATTACAATAATTGGCATTGGACACTTCTAAATTAGATATGACGCGCGCTGCATCACCTGTCAAGTATGAAATGAGGTAATGAAACTTATGAACGGGAGCGATGCGATCATTATTGTGAATTATAGATAGATACATATCACGGAATTCAAGCCAACGGAAACTGGAACCGTCGAATCTGCACACCTGCAATTGTGGTAATTTATAGCTTATATCGTAGTTTTCAGCCTGAGCGAATGACACCTGACTGCCGTTTAGATCCTTGTAATGACTCTCGTCATGGCGAGGGCATGGTTGAAATTTCTGTACTAAATTCTTAGCAGTAGCTAAGTTTGTAATAAACAGCTGGTCGACGCCATCCCTCTCATCAATTTCCGCAGATAAATTAGTAGAATTTAGAACTTCTATTTGGCTTTGCAAGTCATCAAATTTATTAGGAAGTAACTCAAATCTATTTAGTCTAAGCGTTAATTCGGATAACTCAATTGCATTTAACGTTTCTTTGGTACTTATCTGTGTCAAAAATTCTTAAATTTTGTGATCTGGCCTTTTATTGAACTACGTTTTACTATTAAATCGTTCAAATCTTGTGCAGCCTTCAAACTGCTTTCACTTCCACTATCCATGTCCTTCCCCATATTAAAATAACTAAATTTGACAAATGTTTAACCTTCTGAAACCTAAGTAACGTAATAATCGTGGATAGTGAAAATGAAATCAAATAGGCGCGGTACCGACGCAAACAAATATGAAATGAATAAAACAAATCGGCTCACGCTCCTCCTGTGACGTCACCCGGTTGGCCCCGTGCTCGTCCGGACACACACAGGCGCAACACCATCCACGGATATCCACGAATAAACATAAAATCCGAAGTGGCGAGCGCGTAGCGATCGTTCCTGTAATTTTATATGAAATGGAAATGTAAATCACTAGCACTAAATATATAACAAAGGAAGCTCCTGATGAATTAGTGCGTTGGCAGCGGCGGTGTGAAGCGCGATGCGCTTCTTGTGTTGCTTGCTTTCGTACGGCAACAACTTTACATCAGGCGACCCGTATAGGTACTTGTTTGCCACCCGATGTACTACATAAAAGAAAAAAAACTAAAGTGCTGTAATGAATCACTATGTACCTTTTATGCAAATATGTTTTACGTTATAATTTAACTCTTTAAAATATATTTTTAAACGTGCCTAGCAGGGCGGTAACATAATAAAGTAGGTTAGTATGAAATAAGATTACAATTAAATACTTTACGTTACCGTTGGTAGAAAAAAATGTATATACTTACAATGAAATGATAACCACACTGCACTGTCTATAAACCAATAAACCGTTAAGGAATTTGTTTGATTGTTGTATTGTTGGTAGGTACAGGATAGTTATTTAGATAGATTGGAATGTAGGGAAAGACACTTAGCTGCATTGGCCTGGCTGCGGTTGAGGCTGAATATGCTGCTCATAGACCGGCGATGGCTGCAATGGCTTGTTCTTCCTTGGTGAAAACTAATTGCAATCTAGTTCGGTGACGTAGTATGCCGAACAGCTTGGCCGTGTTATCTTCGTTTTTTCTTGTCCAAAAATGAGGTTCTTGAGACGGTCGCCAATATGTTGAGGCCAGGGCCTCAAAATGAAAACTCCAAACAACGATTTTTCGGTTTAATGCAGGTTTTACAGGATAATTGTGCAAAAAGATGAGGAGCACACACTTTCGTCGTAATAGAAAAAATTGTAAGGAAGTAAATGTAGGTGAACAATAAAAACTATGAAAAATATCCACCCGCGGCACTGTCACTTATTGGAAATCACCGCAATACGTAATTCCTAGGGATTTGCTTCTTCAACTCAGGCAGGCGTGAACATGTTACTAAATTTATATCTGTATATAAATAACCAAACAACACAGGTAAGTGCCTCCCGCCAGCTGCTTGTGGCACGACTTTGTTTTCTGTCTGTTCAATGACTATTGGGAGCCTTATAAATAAATAAAAGAGTGACTACTATGTAATTCATATACTTATTCTTTTCTAAATATATATTTATAATACAATCTATATCACACCATGAATGCCAGACTCAATAATAAACTCATAGTATAACATCGGCCGGAGAAGGCGGCCCTCAGTTGCCGCCGCCGCCGGCCGCCACCCGCAACGTGTCCCCGCTGAGTCTGTAGTAGCACCACTGCTCGGTCGAGGTCAGGTTGACGGCGCCCTTGCTCTCGTAGAACGCCCGCGCGGGATTCCACTCCAGCACGTGGAAGTCCAGCCGGGAGCTGCCGCTTTTCACTGCTTCCTGCGACACACCACCAATAATAATGTGAGACACTGCCAGAACACCTTCCGTAGAAAGGACTATCTGAAGAAAGAATATCGATAAACAGTTTCAAGCGTAGTAGTAGTTCGGTGCGAGCGCACTCTGCGTACGGACGTGTTATTTGTATCTATTTACTGCTTCGACTATATCGCCGACCCCAAGCGTGTGCATTAAAATGGTGCAGTGTAAAAAATGCAGATTATTTGTGTCAGTATCCAAGGATGGTACAGTTAACTGTAAGGGACCTTGCGAAGAGGTGTTCCATAGGAAGTGTGTACAAAATATAAAACAATTGCAACGTAAAGAACTATGTGATACGTGTCAACAAATGACGAGTGCCCAAAACTTAATATAGACTTACAAAAAGCGACTACGGAATCGATACTAGCTGAGATAAATAATAAACTACAAATTGTCTATCAGACACAGAAAAAAATTGAGGACCTGACGGACACCGTCGACTTTTATGCTGAACAGTATCAGAGGATGTTAGAATTTAAAGAAAGTGCTGAAAAGAAAATATCTTCATTAGAAAATATATTTTTATTTTCTAATGAAGATATTTTCTTTTTCTCACCTCCAAAAGGTGAACGAAGCTTTAGAGGAAAGAATAGTGCAACTAGAACAAAAAAACATTGAAAGGGACGTGGAAATCTTTGGCCTGGAAGAGTGTGATAATGAAGACCTGTGTAGTATTACCAAAACTATCGCAAAGAAGTTAAATCTGAACCCTGGCTCGATAGAATACGTAAAGAGAGTAGGACGAAAAAAGGCGGGAGATCGCCCAAGACTGGCCATTATTACCTTATCTTCAAAGAATGCCAGGGATGAATGGATAAAACAAAGAAAACTACGTATTACTAACAGGGATGTTTTGCAGAATAGCACTGAAGATAAGCGGATTTATATCAATGAATGTTTGACGAAACAAATGCGCGATGTTTTCTGGAATGCGAAGAAGATGCTTAGGGATAAATACAAATACATATGGGTGCAGAATTCCAGAGTACTTATTAAAAAAGATGAAAGCTCAAATATCCGCAGTATTTCCTCCGAGACAGACGTTCATAAGATTTGCTTTGACGAAAAATAAACAAAGTCACAATAGCTTAATTGTGCGCGTTCACATAATATGTAGTGGCCTCCACCGCCGCATTCAACTACATTCGCACCGACGAGGGCAAATCGATGCGCGTTGTCTCCGGGGGACGGCCCAAACCGCATGTTGGTACACTTTCGGGCCAGAATTGCAGTCTGATTGATTCGCGAGGTCGCGAACGAGTACGCTTCTAGCATATGACGCCCTAAATCTTCACTGTTATCTCTTATAATAAGGAAAGTGAAAACTATGAAAAAAGTAACAAATAAAATAAGCTATTTATTACCTTTGTATAAAAGTCTATGTTATAAAGTTGCCAAAGAAAAATTTTGAATTAAAATCTCTCTGGATAGCTGTAGATGTACATTGAATTTTCATTGAAGGAATCTTTCCACATAACAACCGAAAGTACCACAAACTGTATGCAGTTCCTTCCACGCACCCATAAACTTTAAATTGAATTCTCTGCTGAGAATTTGTGGGAGCTACAGGCTATGTGAGGCATAGTGTTTATATAGTAGGTTTTTTTATACTACGTCGGGAAGCATACAAGCACACGGTCCACCACAAGCAGATATATTCATGCACACAAATGTTTGCCTTATGTGGGAATCGAACCCACGAGCGTTGCTGTCAAAGTCGCGTCATTCACGACTGAGCCACCAAGCTCGTTGTAGGAATAAAACAACATAGTAATAATTTACCTTAGCAACTGAGTCAAAAAGACGGCGTCCCACACCTCTATTTCGCTCACTGGGCCTTACATACAGATCTTCCAGCATCATAGACCGCCCCTGCCATGTGGAGTAAGTAGGGAAGTACAGTGCATATCCTACTATGGACTTTGACGCCGCAGATGGCACCTCTGCAACTTTACATCGGAACGCTGGAGGGTTGCATTCAAAGGCATGGTTCTCCAGGTCTGTAATACGATCATCAAAGAATATTAATGTAAAAGTAGGCCAAATTATAATGCCTGCTAAAATAGAAGTAAAATTAGGCACACAATATTTAAAAAATTAACAGTTATTCGACCATTTCTATTTTGAATGTTTGTTTTGGGTTTTTAATATATAGGGATAGCACCGTAAATAGTAATAATAATAATAATAAGTCTGCAGACCCTGTTACTCATCACAACTCGTCCAAGTCTAGAGTGCTAAAGTTTGTCTCTTTGTCAGAGTGAAAACCCAAAATTGCACACAGGATTCTCAGTATTAGCTTGCCTTCATTATCAGTCTAAACCAGGGGTTCCCATACAGTTTGCGGTGCACTTACAGGTTTAATATTTTGTCTAAGCGCCCCGTATTCGTTAGTACTCGAAAGAATGTAGAGGGATACTAGTTAGATAGGCACAAAAATTAAAACATCCGCAATATGAAGCTGTATGTTTACATTTTCATTGACAGGCAAGAAACATTTATAATCCAAGAAAAAAAATATAAAATAGAATGACAACTTAATCAATGTGACTGTGAGCTTGGTGATCTTCACACATTTTCCAAAGTGCGGCATAAGGTTTGATATCTCATAAGAAATGATCTCGACATTAATCTTTGACCAATTGCTTTTTATTAGAGCTACAGCTAAAAATCTGGCTTCACTTAAAAAAGATGTTGCAAAGGGAATGAGAATTCTTTAAGTTCAATTTTTATTTGCATACTTAAAAGTTGTGTATTCATTTTGGACCGATATCCAAAACTCCAGCAAATGAACATGTGAATCTTGTTTTTAAGCTGCTGTTGCAAGAGAATTTAATAAATTTCTCTTCTTCTTGTGAAGGGAATACTGGCGGAGCCTGTGCATGGAAAGGATCTTCGATCCACGCACATTATTCTTGTTTGATTTGAAAATAATTCTAGGCGCGAATATCTAAATTTCGTTTGCAGGTAATGGAAAAGAAGAGTGTCTCACGGCGCCCCTCTGTACTCTCTACAGCACACCAGGGCGCCGCGGCGCACACTTTGGGAACCCCTGGTCTAGCCTACAGTATTAGAGCTACATGCCCGGGTGATAATGTTAATGGTTGTAACAATGATGTAACTTCAGGAACAGCGCAGCGTACTACTGCTTCTGACTGACTTTTTCTGCGGTAAGTGACGAGCTACCGCCTGCCAGGAGTAGTGAGCAGACATGAAAGTTCTGAGAGGCATCTATCCATTTTCTGTAACAGCCCAATAATCCCTGCACAACTCTCTCACCTCATTCTCTTAAGGTTGGCTTCACCTACATGAACTTATTTGGTTCCTGGTCAGTGTGTTTCCATTTTGATTGCAGAATATGACAGTAACATAGTTTTTATTTATACCACTAAGACGGCAAACAAGCGGACGGTCTGCCTGTTGTAAGCAGTTACCGTAGCCTTTGGACATTTGCAACATCAGTGGTGTTATTTACTCTTGCATTGCCGACCCTGTAAAATCCTCTTCACACCTTTCTCGAAGAACCCCATGCTGAAGTTTTTAGGAAAACCTCAACAGGGAGCTCATACGACAACTTACTAGTTTTAGTTACAAAATTTCTCTGAACCTCACAGTACTGTATGAACTTTCAGTCATCGGCGAGAATTCAGAAAATTGTCAATTTTATACGTATTCTGCACATGATCACACAAAGCCACCAAGAACCCTAAAGATCCCATTATGTAAAATAAATATAGATTCACCTTTAACAGACAACTGTGGTCCTTCAGGCATCTTCTCAAAATCAGCTAGTTCCTGGAAATAGATCAGTTATATACTTTTTTTTTATATAACATCGGAGGCATGCAAGCATACGGCCACCTGATGGTTACCGTAGCCTCTAAACGCTTGCAATACATTGAGTATCACTTGTGCGATGCCATCTCTGCTGCTAACACAGCAACTCCATAGTAGCACAACACAGGAACACAACAACCCTCTTAAGGAGTCTTTATTTGGCTGCGGTCATCTGTGAGGTTTAGGTACCTCCCCAGACGGGCTGCGGTGCACCCTAAAATACTAAAGATATACTGTCAACATACGTTGAATGGCACTGTTAATATTAACTGTTAAGAGACATGCTGGTTAGGGTGTTACAAAGGATCCCATATATACAAAAAAATATCACCATAATCGCCAAAAACATAGCAGCCAAGAAAACCTTTGAAAATAATTTTTTTTTCAAAAATTAAAGAAGTTTTGATTGATTTTAGTATGAGACTTTGCCATACTAAAATCTATCAAAAAGTTGTTTTTTGAAATAAGTCTTTCTTGGCTGCTATGTTTTTGAAGATTTTGAATATGTTTATATGTATATATGGGACCTTTGCCACACCCGGACCGGAAAACTTCATTGACAAGCAGGATGGCAAGTGACAGTATACAATATAAGAACCAAGAAAAGCAAAGAAGTATCACAAATTGCCATGTATGTAATATATCTAATATGTTATAAGATATAAAGAATGCACATAGAAAGAGTTGATGTAAGTGATAGATCATCTGATCTCTAACTACCCCACGACGGGCACAGTGTGGTAATGTAGTATCATACACTATAATATGGATCTGATTAATAAATTCTTTATCGTCATTTTATAGGGATAAATTATAGATACTTATCATATCACAGGAACAAGTGAGGTATGTAGAATATTTATTAAAATTATACAGGTTATTGTATGTAGTGTGACTAACTTGTATCATTTCGGCGACAGCAGCCATGTCTTCCTTCTTTGAATCGCGGATGACAACATCTCCGTCGTCGTACTTTGTAGACATAATTTCTTTGCTTATTTCAAACCAAATTTAGCATAACCAAAATTCTTCAGTTTGTATCGGTCTTTGACGATTATTTTTCTGACCATGCATCAGGTTTTCTACTTACGTACGGTACGTTAAGTATATAAATTTTAAATTAAATTACATTTTCACTTCTCTTTAAATAACACAGCAATTTTTAGGTATCTACGTAAGAGAAGGTATACCGTATACTTCCTTTTGAGATACCTACATAAGAAGTTTGAATTTTGTTTCTTACTTCAATTCAATGTCAATGTCAAAAGAGGTAACGCAGACAGAGGGGAGTACGGTGGATTTTGTTCGTCGCCTGCGTAGACAGAGTATATAGATATAGACGGGCTACTAAAAGAATAATACCTACATGAAGAGAGATAGAAAATTCTAAAATACATGTGCGTGAGCAAGATAGACCATAAGTGTTTTGTCTCTATCTGCGTATGCGATTTTCATGTCTGCCACCGGGATTGTTCTGGTGTCAAACAAATTGTTCGTACTGACGCAATTTCGTTGATTTAAGTGTAAACCCTATGTATTTTATTCCCTTGTGATGTAGTGATTATTTTAAAAGATGCATTGATCGTGCAGTAATGGTGAATTGCTCTATAATTGGCTGTAAAAGCCGAAGTGAACGACAAGAACCCAACATAACCTTTCATCGGTAAGTCGCTTATTTGTCACAATATAATGATGCATGTTCAAGGATTATTAATTTAATGTGGATTCATACTCAATAGTAAGCAATTTTTATTAAATTAAAGTACAAATAAACATTTTTTTGTTGATATTAGCGGATCAAATAAAAAGGTTATAAACATTACATTCTTAGCGATATCACTATATGTCGTCTGTAATCAGCAGAATTACACTATTTGGGGTTACCAACACTTGACTTAATTTACCACATTTAACATATTGCATATCTATTGTTTCAGTTTTCCTAAGGATTTATTTTTGAAGTATAAATGGATTGAGTGTACGGGTCGTTTAAATTGGCATCCAAATGACAACTCCCGGATCTGCTCCAACCATTTTGAATCAACTTGCCTTCAATCAAAGAAAAGCAAAATATGCTGAAATAAAGATGCAGTTCCTACGCGTTTCATTCACGTAAGTTGAATTAAAAGTAATGGCACATAATATACATGCATTTAAAAGGGAATATATTTATTTATTTGTTTTAGAGTTCACAGACCCTTGATTGACCAAGTTCTTCCAAATAGGCATAGTTGCAGCAACAAATGATGCTATGGAATCCTAATATTTTAATAATTTAGTTTTTTTTTTATACACCGTCGGAAGGTATTCAAGCATACGCCCCACCTCATGTAAAGCGTTTAGCGTAGCCTATGAACGCTTGCAATACATTAAGTATCACTCACGCGATGCCTCCTCTGCTGCTAACCCGGCAACTGCTTTACTTACTGCTTACTGGTGACCTCGCTCACACACAGGAACACAACAACCCTCTAGGGAGTTGTTATTTGGCTGCGGATTTTCTGTGAGGTGGAGGTACTTCACCAGACGGGCTCCTTTGATGCGTCCTACCTCTCTTAAATGCTTGTATGATGAATGTTACTAATTAAGTGTAACTTTCAGATTGACGACTCGGACGTGAAATATGACCAACCGTCGTCAGAAGAAGTAGCTATGGAAATAGAAATAGAAAGTACTTCGGTAAGTTTAATCTCTTATATACTCGTGGCGTAGTTAGAGAGAGCATGAAAGTAGGATAAGTTGTAACCTGCAGTCATTGGATAATCATCTCCCGCTACTCTGCAAACAAGTCATCTCCTTTGATAGCCATCGCTCTCTGGAAGCATTACCTCTGGCCTCATCTGGAGAAATGAAAGACTAAAAGCAAATGCATCAAATTTAGTCTTCCGAATGTGATTTCTCCCAATACAGAAGTATTGGGAGATATAAAATAGAGTGCTCATTGGGAATAATAAATTAGAATTCGTTAATAATACTGCGTTTCTTAGAATTACAGTAGACTCCAAATTACAATGGGGCCCCACATAAATAAATTTGCCGGTAAGCTCAGCTCTGCTGCATATGTAAAATGTATAATAATTGTATGTATAATTTTTTTTAAAAATCACATTAAAAATTTTCTTTTTAAAAAGGGCTTATTATAGAACTGGTGAATATGTGATTGACAAAGATGTCTGGAAATAATTCAGCACAGACTATCATTCCTTAACAAACATAAACTTTAATTCTACCATTTGATATCATTATTGTACCAATATCCTGATGTGAATTTATTATAATATCAAATTGGCAATTTTAAAAGAGACCTATATTGGCAAGTTTGTTTCGACATTTCTTCTTCTCTAATGATCATTTCCAAAATATTCGCAGATTAAAAAAGAACAATAGTAATATTGAGAATTGAATAAGATCCAATAAGATTATATTTAAAAAAATGTAAGACGTGTCTAAGTATCTACGAGGGTCCAATGGCAAATAAATAAGGTAAACTTGGAACATAATCGGTTACAATCACAACAAGGGACCGGACATTTCTAAAAGTAATTCAAATTAATCTTTTATGATTGAATTACTTTTCGAAATGTCCGGTCCCCTGTTGTGATTGTAACCGATTATGTTCCAAGTTTACCCCATCAATGAGGTTAAAAGTTGCGTATTGGCAATTCTTATTGTGTATGGCATGTAGATTACAAAGTTATGTTTATTACAGACTGACAATTATAAGTTGGCGTGTGGTAAGAAAACGAACTAATTTTGACATTTCTCAAATGATGAAAGTGTCAAGAGCTACAGTACGAAAGAAATTTAGTTTTTTGTGTATAAAATCTTTACGAATCATGCCAAAAGTAGTGCGGAGTTCAGGTAGAGAAGTTATTCTTGCAGTGAAACGTTTTTGTGAACAAGAGAAACATAATAATGGGCCTATTATTCCATTTCAACATGTTATTGCTCGAACAGCGGCCATGACAGGTAAAATGTTGCTAGTAACACATTATATTTATTTTCACTAATTTAGGGGAAATAGTCAGCTTCTTTAAAAAGTTTGTGAAATGTTTTTATTTTTAAGGTGTTTCCGAAAGAACCGTAAGTCGTATAGTTTCGGAAGGAAAAGTCGCAGAACGTAGTTGTGCGACGAGAACTGAAGTCCCCAGTCCAGCGCAAGCAGCTCAAGAACCTTCGACGTCGACAGCTTGCACTGACAACCCCACATCAGGAGACCGTACTTCCGTGGCTAAGACGGTAAAACTAGTAACTCCAGGAAAGCACAGAAATAGAAAATTGTCGGTTTCTGATTTGGATGACTTTGATCTTGGTGTTGTTAGACGTAAAGTCCAATCGTATTACTTAAATAACTTTATCCCCACTCTCAGAAAATTGCATTGCGATTTAAAGGCATACATAAATTTTAAGGGGAGTGTAGAATCTCTTAGAAAACTGTTGCACAAATTGGGTTTTCGTTATAAAAAAAATAAATCAAAAAGGAAAATACTAATGGAACGCTATGACATTGTGGCCTGGCGATCAAGGTTTTTACGAGAAATGGACAATAATAGAATGAGTGATAATCCGAGGCCAATTGTTTATTTGGATGAAACTTATTTACATCCTGGCTATAAAGTCAAAAAATGTTGGCAATCTGATGAAACTGAAGGTGTCCTTACAGAAGTCTCAGAAGGTCAGAGATGGATAATCGTCCATGCTGGAAGTGAGACAGGTTTTATACCTAACAGCCTTTTATCTTTTAAGTCACAGACCAAAAGTGGAGACTACCACGATGAGATGAATAGAAAAAATTTCAGTAAATGGCTGCAGGAAAAATTGATTCCAAACTTAGAACCCAATTCCTTGATAGTGATGGACAACGCGCCTTATCATCGTATTAAAACAAATAAACGCGTGACAATGAGCAGTACAAAACAAGAGATGCAAGAATTCATTGTGAAAAATAATCTGTCCTATTTGGACACTATGAGGAAAGCGGAATTGTATGAAATTATTAAAACCATAAAACAGGAAGATGTTTACTTAATAGATGAAATTTTGAAGGAGTATGGTCACAAAGCAGTTAGACTTCCGCCTTATCATTGTGATTTCAATGCAATAGAGTTAATTTGGAGTTCTTTCAAAAGAATATTCGCAGAAAGTAATGTGACGGGTCTCTCTGAAAATATGGAGCAGAGAATTCATAATGCATTTTCAAAAATAACCGCTGAAGAGTGGCAGAAACATTATAACCATGTCAAAACAAAAATGTTGAAAATCATTATCGCTCTACAGAGCACCGGCTTGAAACGGCAATGGAAACATTTTTAATTAATTTAGATAGCAGCGATTCAGATTCTTCTGATTCGGATGATTCTGAAGAATTCATGGTTGGTATATCACCGCTGCTAATAGACCACACTTATTATAAGATATAATTTTTGTTCATATCTCACTTCTTTTAATTACCTAATCCAGATTTAGAAAACTACCTAAAATCAATGAGCTGATTTCCAGGTTACCTTCTACAAAAGAAAGAAATCATTTATTCAGAGAATATACCTTTACAGGCATGTTTTACATAATTAAACGAGCTTCTCTATAGGCAAAAATAATATAGACGGCACTGATTAAACTTTAAATAAATGTTTAATGGTAAATACAAAAAATTCGAAAATAGCCTTACCAACGGCTCATTAAAAGTCGGTTTTTTTTGGGAAATTTAGGCAAAATGATACAAGATATGGCAACACGCAGAACGTAGGAGGCGCCGCTACTAGAACGTGAAGTTATATTTGTCAAGCTGTATCTCTATCTCATACCCCTATACGCTGATGACGCGTCTATCTATATACTCTGTCTACGGTCGCCTGTATTGTAACACACGTGGCTGCATAGACTTAAGCGGGCTTTACATTATCCAATTCGCAGAGCGCTAGGTGAGCTAGTGTGCTAAATTTGGATAGTGTAAATGCAGTTAGACAGTTAGTGACACAATCTAGTGCGATCGCATGGGCTCTGCCACACTTGCTCATTTAGCGCACTAGATTGCATGGTGTAAACGCATCTAGCGTGCTTTAACGCTAACTGTGCAAGGTCAGTCAACCGCCACGCGTTGAATACGAAGTACGTACTTTATCAAAATCATAA
Source organism: Pyralis farinalis (assembly GCA_947507595.1). Classification (NCBI taxonomy): domain Eukaryota; kingdom Metazoa; phylum Arthropoda; class Insecta; order Lepidoptera; family Pyralidae; genus Pyralis; species Pyralis farinalis. The sequence continues at coordinate 40,765,892 of OX382261.1, read as the reverse complement.
ACAAATCCGAAATGTCGAGGTCACAGCTCACAAAAGAAAAAGAAGTGCTATTAAATCTAACAAATGACGGCAACTTTCCAATCTATATAACATTTTAAATATGTATTATTACTTACCAGCTTTCCGCCCCGCGGCTTTGCCCGCGTTATATGGATATTTTCTCGTGGGAATGTAAAAAGTACCCTATGTGTAATTCCAGGTTATAAACTATCTGTGTGCAAAATGTTATCCAAATCCATTCAGCCATTTTTGCGTGAAAGAGGAACAAACATCCATACATCCATCCATACACACTAACAAACCTACTTTCTCGTTTATAATATTAGTAAGAAATAATAGATTTCGTGTCGATACATATATATATATATTGTCGGACAAATTACACAGCGCCATCTAGCCCCAAAGTAAGCGAAGCTTGTGATATGGGTACTAGACAACTGATAAACATATGACGTATATACATATAAATATTTTTTTTTGTAAATACATCCTTATTGTACATAGAAAATACATATACACAATAACACGATCATTCGAACTGCCTTAAATATGTAGTACCTAAGTACTAGCTGTTCCACAGTGGGGAACAGCTAGTATCTAGGTACTTTATTTTACTCGCGTTAGCGTGGTGTTTTATAGCCTCCATTTTATAACAGTCAACCGCTCATATCATTATGTGTTGTAATAATATCGTTATAAATGCTATTTTTTTTTCTAAGCAGCAAATAATTTTTGACCCACCATTTTCGGCGTCTTTTCCTATTCATCACGATTGAACTCGATATTAATGTCAAAGCAATACCAAGTTTTTGGTGCTTTTATGGTTCCATTCTTTAGCGCTCTGCGAAACGTGTGGTTCAGACAACAACCACTACCGAAATGAAATAGTCTCACTAGCTAGTGTAGTGTAATGAGTAAGCTCTTTTTACCTCGCACTGCAGCACTATTTTTAGTGCTCTGCAAATTGGATAATGTAAAGCCCGCTTTAATAAAATAGTTAGACGGAATCTCGCTGAGAAACAACTGATTACTGAAGCACCACAATGGCGGCATGTAACTATGTGTGCGTGTCAAGTGGGTTGCCAGATAGAAGAAAATTTCCCATTTCTTTAACTATTTTTTTTATACCACTAAGGTGGCAATCAAGCATACGGTAAATATTGGCCTGCCTGATGGTAAATATTTACCGTAGCCTATGGACATTTGCAACACCAGGTGTGTCACTCATGCGTTGCCGACCCTCTAAAAAACTCTTCACGCATTTCTTGAAGAACTCCATGCTGTAGTCCCTTGGAAAATCCTCGGCTGGAAGCTCATTCCACAGCTTGAGAGAAACTAACTAAAAAGAAATAAAAAAATATATGAGTCGTTACTGTCTTTGGAACTCGAATTTTATGGATCGTTGATTTGTAACTTGTATTGTTTAAAATAGGTATTGATGAAAATAAATTAAACACATTTTATAAGAAATATAACATTACACAAGAAATATAACATTACATATACCTTTTATTATATAGGACAAACAGATGCATACTTATTTGAAATAAATAATGCCCAAACAAATACACCAATTTTAATGACCAGACGAGGCTCTGGCGAAAGAGAGGTAGGGCACGACGTTAGCCTGACTGGGGAAGTACCTCCACCTCACAGAAGACGGCAGCCACTCCTCGAAATGTATATTGCATACTACACTGGATTTAGATGGAATCCAGCCGCTGTCTTTTCTGGACTCTCTTATGATTTGTACCCAATCATTCTTTCAAATGATGCATTCATTTGACGACGGAAATCTAAAAAAATATTAAAGGTATGAATAATAGTTCTTCAGTAAAAGAATTATAGCATGTAAGTTTATATGTCTATTTAAACAAAATTAGGTATCTGAATTAAGTAAGAATTATAAGAGAACAAAAGAAAAATGATCTCCCACATTTACGCTAATTTGGAAATGTGAGTTATGGTAACACCGGTCGATTTATTGTTTTGAAAATTTAAGTGAAAATGATTATTTAATCAGTAAAATTACTTGCTTACCTATGAAAAGTAATCCCTTGGCTTTTTTTATAGTACCACTATGGTTTCGACAGCTCTTCACCACGCATGACGGTATTATTATTTTTTTCGACAAGCTTAACACGCGGTTAGGTGTCGGTGCGTAATGGCGGGCGGTAGACTTACTTCGCGATCTGATATATTACATCAAGTTCTTTGTTGTAATTATCCTTACTTAATGGAACGCTCATCAAACGGTGTATCATAGTTTTATACGCTGCGAGCTTGTGTTGCCAAGGATGGCTGGATGACGCGGGATACCGATACCGATACCACGATTCCCGCGTCATCCAGCCATCCTTGGCAACACAAGCTCGCAGCGGCAGATTATCATGACATGAATGCCACAAACTTTTTGAAATGGATGACTAAAAAGGTGGTGCCAAATCTGCCTGAAAAACATCTTGTGGTAGTGGATCATTGCATTGAAATCGAGAAAGCTCCTACGATGGCAAGCACAGTCACACATGCAAAACCGTCTAAGAGAAAAACAAATCTGTGAAGAGTGTTGGACTAAACCAGTTTTAAATTACATTATAAAAAAAAAACGAATAAGCGCCTGTTTATGCCATAGATGAACTACTCAAACAACATTCTCATGAAGTAGTACACAAAGAGCTATATCGTTTACAAATGGACCCACTGCTCCGAAGTGAACTAGAATGATTTCGGGATAATAGCTAAGATGTTACTAATACCTGTTTTCATTACCGGAGGTCTGAGAAATAGAGTTGATGGATGTAAAAAAATGCAATTACTGGCAACATTATAATACACGACTAAAGCGCGGCGGCTGCGATAGGGATGGGCAAATCAAAAATATATATCGATATTTTTAAAAATATCGATATATATTTTTGATTTGCCTTATAATAAAAAATATCGATATTCCGATATTTTTTCCAGGAGGACATGGTAATACTTATTAAATATTGTCCGCTGTTACGTGTGTCGTATGTACAGAAGTCTTAAAAAAATATCGAATTTGATACAAATTCGATACTCTGGAATAAATATCGATAGTTCGAGAATAAATATATAGACGATATATATCGATTATTTTAATAATTCGATTGTTCGATATATCGTCATTTTTTGCCCAAGCCTACATTGCGACCGTTTACAGTAGATTGACTACTGCGACAGTAGATTTTCGATATTTCGATGTAAAATTGGTAGTGCAGTAGATTTTCAGTATTTTTTGAAAAAATAGGGGGATTTCAGTAGAATATCCTAGCAATATTGTAGACTTCAGCAAATATTTTTCTCGTAACACGTAAGCACCGGATATAAGATTGTTTATAGGGGAATCCCCAGCTCTCCTACGTCTGAACAAAATGCTTACATTACAGTATCAAAGGAAATTCATCTCATCGTCTATGAAGGTGGTGGAACTGGAACAAATAGGTTGCCGTTTATTCTGTATTCCGAGTTTGCCCATGCGGACTTTGTCTTGTTAACGCAAGGTCATAGAGGACGGGATCTAGGAGGAAGGTACTGAAAGCGGGAGAGTAGAGTCCTAAATAGATCCTACAACACTTGTTTACACCCTCTTGGTGTAAACAAGTGTTGTAGGATCTATTTAGGAAAGAAAATGAAGATTACAGCGAAAGCGAATGGGGAGCCATTTTAATTGTTTCCTCTATTCAGTAATGTGGTCAGATTTTTTTAGACTATGAATAAACCTAATCGCAAGATTTTGTAATCGTTTCATTTTTTTCAATCGTCATCAAGATAACATATATCGGCGTAATCTATTAATACCACTATTATGCTGTATTTATTTATTTATTACATTACATGCAAGTTTAGAGTATACTAACTCCAACGCACCAGCAAGTCATAGGTACTAGTACAATAGTTGCAGATTAAATTGATTACAAACGACGACATATTAGAACGTTACTCGAAACAATTATGATAGATTAATATGTTAAATTACGATAGTATCACGGTTTCAATAGAATAAGGTCCCAATTTAATTATCAACATCCTAAGTCAGCATTATATCATTTATGTCAAAAAATTAAATAAAATTAAACTACAAATTATAAAGACAAAAACCATTACGATTGAGGAACCCAGCAGCTCCGTTGAGCAGTCTTTCAATACTGCCAGCAAACATATCCAAGTCCTCCATCCAAGTGGGCGCTTGGTCAGCGTACACTGTGCGCGTGAGTGGTTTGGGAAACAAACGCGGTCGGCGGCGTGGTGCTACTGCCCCAGAGGAATATCGGGGGATGCGCGAAGGTACTAATAGACCAACTTTTACAATGATCAGTGGATTGTCAATTTTGTGATGGAATACTGAAAGGTAATGCTTTATAAGAATTAGTTTCCTCGAAAGTGAAAGCTTTTCGAGATCCACCATACCGGAAACAAGAAAGGGTAGTAACCATAGGTTCTCTTATAAACCCAACGAGCAAACTTTCGCTGTATTTTCTCTACTAGCAGGCAATATATATCTTCATAAGGATCCCAAATTATCGCTCCGTACTCCAATTTGCTACGGACGTTATATAACACTTTAGCCACTGTCATGTTGTCAAACGCGGAAGCAGTTCTCATTATAAAACCTAATGTTTTATTAGCTGCTTTGCAGATTTCTGTCAAGTGTTTGTGGTAGTCCAACCTATTATCCAATACTATACCAAGGTCACGAATATCATTTACTCTATCCAGTGGGAAGTCATCTAATGTGTACAGCAGCCCGTGCGTGTGAACGTGATGTATTTGCACTTAGCTATATTGAATGGAAGGTTATTGACTCGGCTTCAGTCTGACACAGCATTGACATCCAATTGCAGTTTTTTGCATCCTCATCATTGCAAATTCTGAGGTAGGTACAACTTCAGATCGTCCGCAAAAAGAAGACTCTCCACAGCCCGTACTCTTTCTGGTAGGTCATTAATCATGATTGAAAAGAGTGTAGGCCCTAAGGTAACTGCCCTGGCTAACTCCCGATCTCGTATAATAGTTACGAGTCTCAAATCCATCAATTTTTACGTATTGGCGCCGATTTTGCAGATAACTTGCAACGAAGTCAAGTAAATGTCGTGTGAAACCTATCATACCAAGTCTTCTTAGAAGGATGTTACTGTCTACAAGGTCAAATGCCTTTTTAAAATCAAAGTATGCGGCATCGACATGATGTCCAGTATCCATTTCTGCCAGCACGTATTCCGCGAGTGTTATTAAGTTAGTACTTGTTGAACGAGCCTTACGAAAACCATGCTGGCCGTTATGGAGCCTAACACCGATTTGCCTACTAATATGGGACACTAATGATCGCTTCAAATTTTCCGTGGTAATGTGAATACACCCCGTATTCACATTAGCTCGAAAAACCATTTTCAAATCAGAATCAAAATGTATGGAATCTGAGATTTAGGATCTGTTTCGAATATGGTTTTCAAAATCAATGTGAACCCGACAGATCCGATCCAAATCCTTGACGCGCGCGAGGAGTACGCGCGAGTTTTATTTCCAGAACTAATTAAATGACTGTTGATACTTAATTATCACTTAAAAAGTCGACTATTTTTCCGCCAAGTGTGAATTGACCCTAATAAAGCATGTTCTCGGTGGCCACGATGTATACAATGGGATAAACAATTTAAATTCCATGTACATAGCGGGAGGCACACAATGATAACACAACATTTATTTGTTAATAGTAAAATGTATTCATTTATTATAAATTATAATACATTTATCCTGTACACTATAAATCTCTTATAATTATACGTCGTTCAGTCAGCTCCGGCGCTCGGAGGCGAACCGAACATTCACAAACTAATCAAATTATACTTCGTTTGTATAACAACACAACACCACGACACCGACCGTCGACATCGTAGTACTAAAATGACATCCTCCGCTAGCTCGCCGTTATCAGTGCGCGCCACTCGGTACACCTTGAGGACCACTGTCTGCTACTTTACAATTTACACAGTCATTTTATTGGTGTAGGAGTGATCGCAGCTCTTGATTAATACCTGATAACGACTCTTGCAGTAATCTGAATATGAAGTGGAACTTCAAAGAGAGGTCAGCGCGCTGGAACACCATGGACATGGTGGCGACATTTTACAACAAACTTTTTTTATACAACGTCGGGAGGCATACAAGCATACGGCCCACCTGATGTAAAGCGGCTACCGTAAGCTATGAACGCTTGCAATACATTAAGTATCACTCGCGCGATGCCACCTCTGCTGTTAACACAGCAACTCCCTAGATGCTTATCGGTGACCACGATTACTCAATAAGTAATCGCCGAGCCCTGCTCGGGCGAGATAAGGAGTCAGCTGCTCCTTATCTTGCCCGAGCTTATGCCGAGGATATCTTCGCTGTAAATGTAAAACAAATGGAAAAGCTTCCGGCGGAGATGGGAGTGCAAGAAGCGCGGTTTTGAAACAACTGTATCATTTGTTTAATTTCATTCACGACTGTAGGCGCTTTGTCACTGCCTCGAAACACTACATTTGAATTGGAATCCAAAAGTTTATCAAAATGTATGTATGAATCTTAGTGAAAACCTTTATTTAGTCTTAAAAAAATGGCGATGAATCCTTACCATGACTTAGTGGATGTACGCGGACCACATAGATGCATGGCGAGAGATTGTTCAGGAGTACGGTTCTGAGTACTGAGTACATCTGCGCCATCTGCTCTGTCCCGGAACCCTTCTACCGCTACATATACACTGAGATGCCCGTACAACGTTGCGTCGATTACTATCAGTGTTGAGGATGGTAATTTAAACTCATCCAGTGAGGTGCTACAGGGCCAGGAGGACCTCATCTACCCAAATCTGTTCACAGCTGCACCATGTCGGATATTTCAATATGTTTGCTATTGCGTTGCCATAACTATTTCTACGGTATGTACACGACACGACACGCCGCCCGACGAACACATTGTAACCTAAAACTTAGGGAAATTCATAAAACAATTGTGCGACGCTCGGGTCGCTCTCTCAATGACATATAATTTTTACAATTGTTCCTATTTTCTTTACAAATTATATCAAATCTATAAACATATATACACCGCAATTTCCTTGGCCGCGAGACAAAATGTAAACAAATAAAAAAAGTTTTTTAGGGGTCATGTTTTCATCACGCAACTCATACATTTAGCGAATATTTTGTATTTACATGTACATCAAATAAAGTTATCTTGTACTGGTGGTATTGTGTAATTTTTATTGTATATCCATACTGTCAAACAACTTTTTACGATATACAATTGTTCTATAAGATTTTCCTTATTGTTGGTATACAAGACCCAGAGACATGTTACTACATGTCTCTGACAAGACCTAAAAAAGGTCGTGAATCTAAAGTTTGAAGGAGATACTTCTCTATAGTCTCTTCTCTCTCTAGATTTAAATAAAATGAACGTCAAATTAACAACTTCCGTATTTTCTGGATTACATCCGCCATTGTTATTCTGATCAAATTGTTGACGCACCCGCGTTCTCGTCCCGTTTATTTACGTTTTTTTGTTTGTAAAAGTTTTTTTTACGTTTTGTCTCGCGGCAACTGAATGAACTGTAGAAGGTTGATATATATATATATATATATATATAATTCCATAGCGCGGTTTACCCAACGGTAAACGCGGTGTGCCTTACGAGTTGTGAGTTACGACGGTATAGCCAGCACACCTCGAAAACTTAACTTTTCCGTGATCTGTCTCCGTTTAACGTGTAATTTCCTGTTGCTATAGGTGCAGATTCCCCGCCTACTCATGCCATTTGGCGTAAACAATTTTAAATTTCATATAAATTAAATAAAGATAGTAGTTCCATTGTGTTATTAACAATCACCCGCATTAGTTTTAGGTTATGTTTCGTCTCGCTCGAGAGAGCCGTCACTGGTACGACAGCGAGCGACTGCAGTATGAGAACGGCTGCCGTGCTACTCTCGTGTACAGTGAGGCGGCTTGTCGAGGGTCAGCTGACGACGGAGGTGTGCGTGCGCCCCGTGCGCAGTCAGTGGGCGGCGGCGCGGCGCGCGCTCCTCGCGGGCTGGGCCGCGCGCCGTCAATGGTAGTCGGCGCGCAGGTTGAACTCCGCGTACGCGCCCGACCAGGACCCGCCGCCCGCCGGCGCCGCGCCTGCAACACGACGCACCTTAATATTAGCTCTTGATTGGTGTATTTTGTATGACACTCAGACATAAGCACAAAGTTGCATATCGCGCAAAAGAGAGAGCCATGTTCGAAGTATCTCTACGTAAAGAAAAACAATTCGTAGCAAATTTGAGACGTCGACTTCTACCATTTCAGCAGCTTGCTGATCATTAGACATATAAGGATCTGATCAGCAAGCTGAAACGGCAGTGGGCAAGAACGTTAAGTTTGTTTAAAATATAAACATATTGACCACAAATATACCGTCAACTGTCAAATTGACAATCACTAGAAACAGTATTGCTAATTTAAAAACCAATCTTTTAAAAAACACCTTTATTTGTGTGAATATACATTATTTGATACGTGTTATACAGCAATTCATCATCTCTAGTTATTGTAATTCATCGTGTTTGAGAGTAATAACCAGAAATGAATGATACCCCTACGAATGAAAAAGATACCCATGACACACGGAATAATTCCTTCAACTTCAATTATTAAATTTTGTCATACAGGTACAGAACTACCTATCCATCTTTACGCAGAGAGGACGGAGCGCCGCGTGACTCGATTATTATACACCTCCTTCGCTTCTTAACATTCATAGCTCTTTTCGCCGGTTCTTAGGGCTCATGACATCAGTTTTTAATAACACGGCCAATTTGGTCGCGGTAGGTGAGTCTTGGCCTTCCTCAGTTTAGCCAACTCTTTCCCCTTGAATTATTTGTACATGTCTGAACAAACGGATCACGTCTCTTGTTATCATAACATCGATACTCTCTTTCAGACCAACTCTTTTAGCATACTACAGTAGTAAATATCCAAAATATAAAGATGTGACATACTCAGATGCGCCATCAGTTTGGAGGTGGTGATCGGCGTGGAGCGCGAGTCGGGGCTGCGGCCCTCCTTCGAGTCCGCGTCTGGGGATAACGAAAGATGCATTGTTGTAAATATTACTGGTGAATGTTAGTAATGTAAGTCAAACGGCACAACTTTTGCTACTAAATCAACCAATTACCATTCCAATGGGATACCATTCCTTCAAGCAAAGTAGTGTAGTTTAGTCGAGGCCTCGAGCTGGGCGCTCTTTCTCCACGCAGTTTTGTATTTGTGAGGAGGCTGCCTCCCTGGCCTTTTGAATTGAATTAGTGAGATGTAGTACTGCCTCCTCCACCTCGTCGGGGGTCGATAGTTGGCCCCCGAGGGAAATATTTTTAAGCGCCACGCGATAGGCACGCCAGTCTATGCGAGTACGCTGTGGTCGCTTTATAGCGTATGGTGCTCCCATGTCGACAGTGGCTAGTATTGGGAAGTGATTTGTGTCAGTGGAGTATAGTACTTCCACTGACACAAAATGAGTCACATCTTTAGTGAGCACCACATCCAGCACATCTGCGTTCTTGTATTAGAGGGTACGTGTGTTGGTGAAGACGGTCCCAACACCTCATAACCACCATTTTCTGCATACTGCTAAGGTTGCGGCTCGCTATAATTGGCTACAATTGTGGCCAGGGTACTTGAACTAAAGCAGCAGTTTGCTAAAGCAAGTCGTCAATTATTATAATGATCGTGACACCACCATGTATGCGTGCTTTCTCGATTTGTGCTGTGCGTTTGACATCAATGATCATGAAATGTTATGGCGTAAAATAAATAAATATTGTCGGACAAATTACACAGCGTCTAAGTAGCCCCAAAGTAAGCGAAGTTGTGTTATGGGTATTAGACAACTGATAAACATACATAAATACATTTTTTTTTTCTAAATACAAACTTATTATACATAGAAAATACCCAGACCAAGACAAACAGACATGTTCATGCACACAAAATGTTTCTCATGTGTAGGAATCGAACCCACGAGCGTTGGTGCCAAAGTAGCGTAACAGCGCGTTTCACCAATGCGCCTCCGAGCTCGTCATGAAAATTGAATCCATCATACCCGGCATATCAATATACACACGAATATTGGATGTGTCTGCGCGTGGAGCAGAGCTCGAGCTTGCTCATAGTGTAACTGAGGATGGGCGGCCGTTCCAGCGTGGAACTGTCCGTCGGGGTGGTGTATCGCGACACCACGTACCTGGCGTTGCGGGCGGCTGTCTCGCGGCCTGCGCCTTGAGCAGCTTGCTCATGGTGTTCCTGGGGGTGGGCGGCGGCCGTTCCAGCGCGCGGCCGTGCGTGCCGGCGGTGTGTCGCTCCAGCATGTATCGCCGCTCGAACCGCTCCGGACAGAAAGGACACCGGAACAGCCGCCGGCGGGGCACGGCCGTCACCACCGCCGCTCCCGCCGCCACCTCCCCCGCCGCGCCCGCCTCGTGCGACTTGCTGTGCGCCATTAGATTGTATCTGTAACGTATACAAAACTCTATCATTGTCGAAACAAACCGATACTCATTAGATGAATGCCCTGCGAGACGAGATGACCGTGATTAAGTCGAACGACTTTAGAAAATATTTGACGCCTTGAGGCCCGTTATATACTCGGCGCCGTAACGCGCATGGCGGAATTCAGCCACGCCGGCCTCAACGGGTTAAATGATAAAATTCTCTTCGTTACGTGTGGGGGGGTAGGAGCGGCCCCGCGATCGTCGGTCGAATGGTTTCCAAATTTTTCTTTTAAACATCAATCAATTCTATTAATCAATTGAATAGAGCAATGCCTGATATATTTGTAGTCATGTAGACGTGTGAGTGCCAATGGGCGGCCTCCGCTTAGCACAAGTATATAATGGTGTCACACTGCCACTTTATTAAAAACATAAAGATAAAAATCCTTTATTTGCCATTGGGCCCTCGCGGGCACTTAGACACGTCTTACATTTTTTGAAATATAATCTTAATGTATCTTATTCAATTCTCTTATGCTACTATTTTTTAATCTGCTTGGATTTCGGAAATGACCATTGACTACTAAGAAGAAATGCCGAAAGAAACTTGCCAATATAGGTCTCTTTTAAAATTGTCAATTATGTATTACAAAATAAAATTACATAAGTATATTGGTACAATAATGATATCACATCGTAAAATTAAAGATTATTAAGAAAAAGTTGTCTGAGCTAAATTATTTCCAGACATATTCATCAATTCTATAATAAGCCCTTTTATAGAGAGTATTTTTAATGTGCTTTTTGAATACATTGTCAGGAAAGGACAGAACTGTTTCAGACAACTTATTATGAAATCGAATACAATTTACAAGAAAAGATCTACCAGTCGTAGAACGCCGGTGTACCAACTTATTTCTACTTCTCGTTCGTTTCGTTTTTCGCTGAAGTTTGAATATGACTTTAATTTTTTACGGAGTTTCATAATGTTTTCATAAATATTGAGAAGTAACAGTGAGGATATTTATTTCTTTGAACAGTTCCCTGAGGGATTCTCTGGAGCCCAAGTTATAAATAGAGCTAATGGCTCTTTTTCGTAAGATATCAATTGTCTCAATATCAATCGCCGTTCCCCACAACAGTATACCATACGACATAATGCTGTGAAAGTAGCTGAAATAGACTAAGCGCGCAGTAGCCACATCCGTCAATTGTCTAATTCCCCTAACTGCATATGCAGCGGAGCTGAGCTTACCGGCAAGTTTATTTTTGTATTTCCGCATATATATCGAAAGACGTGCGACCTAACCTCTGACCCCGAGGTCTGACGGCGGTCGCTCCATATCGAAATGAGTATTTTTAAAAGTACCCATTTTTACGTAGCGGACCCCGCCTGTATCGAGAATCCTGTACTAGGCCAGTATAATAACAAGCTCACCTCTCCGAGAACCGTTTCCCGCATATGGTACACTCGTGTCTCTTCTCCCCGCTGTGCACTCGTTTGTGTCTCTTGAGATGCGAGCGCGTCATGAGCGCGAGCCCGCACACGTCGCACGAGTGCGGCTTCACGCCGGAGTGGGACAACTTGTGCATTTTGAACGATGACGTGTGGATGAATGATTTGCCGCACAGGTCGCACTGCAAAACAAGGTTTGTAGGTGATGTACTGTTAAAAGACGTATTTGACGAACACATGACGAATTTATGAACTAATGTTTCAGATTCATCGTCACAGTCATTTCGGAGAAATATGATTTTAGTCATTATCTAGCAGCTAACCTAAAAATACTCGTTCGTATTATTTGCCCCAGCTTATAATATTAATTTAATATAATAGTAATTTTAGTTTTGATCTATTGATAAAATGTTGTTTTGGTAGCGCCTATAGGTATTTCAGTAATCCGGATTAGCTCAGCCGTCTGTTAAGGTAACATCTCCATTGTTTGACAGTGTTGTGGAGGAGTTAATACAGGGGCAACTGATACGGTACATTGTGACATTTATAGATATATTCATTTTCCTTCTTTGTCTCCTACAGTTTTGTTGTCACATGTTCAGTTGACGGACGACCTTTATGAATGTCGTCATTCAGAGAAACGAGGCCACCTACAAATTCACGGTGACGAGATGAGGTGTTTCCCTCGCTAAAGCATGTGAAGACGACCGGAGTAATCATGTCGAGAATGAACACTTTTTAAATCAAGGCGCTGAATTGTTATCTCGTTAACTCTATTTGCACTACAGACGAAGCTTCTATATGCGATAAAAAACAATTGATAAACATATATTTTTTAAGAAACAAATCATATTTTTTTTTTGTTTTTATTTTAGCTCAGCATAGTGGCTCCGCTTTGCTTGATCGTAAGCGAAAAGATGGCTTCGTCCACTTTGATAACTAATCTTCGTAACCAGTTACAAGAGAAGATTTTTCTTTCGCTGTTTGATAACTAGTTGTGAGAGAAGAATTATTTTTCCACTTTTGCAACTTTTTGATGGTTATGAACGTGGATGTTCAGAACGTGAACAGACAATGTTCGGTTCTGGCGCTTCGCCGGCCGCTACCGCGACACGCTCGCTTCGCTCGCTCGGCTCGCGCGCTGTAGGGTCGCAGTTCTACCTAACACTCCTCCTCGCTTCGCTCGTCGTCGTACCTATTATTAAATGGCATAAGAAATATTTTCGGACTTCCGATAATAGTACCTACTTAAAAGTTACGTAAAAACACTATTATTTCGATGTTATTTGCTTTTTATAAAAACTCATATCTCGGATTACAAAAATGGAAATAATTTGATCTACGAAAGTGGAAAAATAATTCTTCTCTTACAACTAGTTACCAAACAGCGAAAGAAAAATCTTGTCTTGTAACTGGTTAGGTAAATTTAGTTACCAAAGTGGACGAAACGGAAAAGATGAGCCCAAATTGTAGCGGCAACTGACAAAAGACAACAGTGTCCTGTCATTGGACGCTGCCATACTGGCCCACAAGGTGCTTTTTCACACTTCATTTGAAGGATCCCATGTTGTAGGAAGGAGGAAACATGTGCGGGCAAGGCGTTCCACTTTTTAATGATACGACATTAGATAGGAGTTGCCGAACTTTTTTGTACACAAAGAAATGCTCTCAACAGTGGAACAATGACATATCAAGCCTGCACGTGTGATTCTATGACGGAAGGGAGAGGGTGGGATAAGAGAAAACAGTTCTTCAGAGCACTCACCATGGTCAAGGCGGTACAATACGCTTAGCGAGTAAATATCCCAACGAAGGAAGAGGTTCTAGGTTTTTGGTGACCTCTTCGTCGTCGATTATGCGGCCAGCCCGTCGCTGCAACCTATCGAGAGCCTCAAGATACTGTGCGGAGCCGTCCCAGAGATGCGAGCAATACTCCACGCAGGCCCGAACTTGCATTATAAAGCAGACAAAGCTGGTCCGGCGTGAAGAACCGGCGCACCTTGTTCAGGACTCGCGAGTTTTGTCAAGATGAGCCTCTCGATACAGTTTCGTTGGTTAAGATCACAACGAATATCCATGCCAAGCATATTTAGACCATCTCGCATACTGAGGGAAGCACCCTGAAGACTGGGAGTAGGATGGATTGGGGACGTTTTTGTTGTAAACACGCTGTTTTCTTGGCATTAAACACAACCAGGTTATTGGAACCCAATTTACTAATGAGATCCAAAATCCGATTCAGTTCAACGACAATACTCTCACGCCTCTCATCGATTTCTGTCGACCAGCACCAGGCCGACCGAAATATCGCCCATGGACCGTACTGTCATCTGCATAGCAATGAATATTACCAAGTGGCAGCATGTCATTGATATGAAGAAGAAATAGGGCGGGCGATAGAACGGAGCCCTGTGGGACACCGGCATTCACTGACATGAACCGCAAAGCGCATCCATCTGCAAGGACGCGGATTCTACGCTCATGCAGGAAGCCAGCAATCCACTTACAAAGCTGGAGGGGCAGACCGTATGCTAGAAGTTTGGAGAGAAGTATTTGTGTCAAATCCGATCAAATGCCTTGGCGATATCTAGGTTGACTGCTATAGATTCGCCATGTTTATCAATTACCTCACCCCAAAGCCGTGTCACATACGCTAGAACATCACCCGTCGATCGCTTCGATCTAAAACCATATTGACGATCATTAATTTGGGAGTGATGTTATAGCTAGCGGATCAATTGATTGTTAAATATCCATTCCACGACTTTGCACAACACTGAAGCTACGGCAATGGGGCGGTAATTTGATGGGTCGGAACGGTCTCCCTTTTTGGGCACCGGCTGCACATTGGTCTCTCTTCAAGCTTCCAGAACACAACCGGTCGAGACGAGACGAAAGAGGCGCGAGATGCTTCTCATCTTTTGCATAACCAAAAATATTAATTCATATTTTTTTATACCACTAAGGTGGCAAACAAGCGTACGGCCTGCCTGATGGTAAGCAGTTACCCAGCCTATGGACGTTTGCAACACCAGGGGTGTCACACTTGCATTGCCGACCCTAAAATTCACAAATCACTATCAGTTCGCCAAATAAACAGTCTGTACTAGCCTCAATCAAGTGAAGCACGCAACAGGGAAGATGCTCGAGATTCACATTTAGTGTTAACCGCTAACGTTGTTTATATATTGTAATAGAGCTCGATGGCGTCGTGGCGCGTGTCATTTTAACCGAACACGCAGGTTAAGCAACATAAACTGCAGCCTGTTTGTGGACGGGTTTGTCTATCTCAAGCTTCTCCATTACGGAGGGCACGTTAAGCTGACGCCTCTGTTTCTGTCGATAGATGACAGTTGTGAAGCTAGCTAAAGCTAAGCGTAGTTGGCCAGCGTGGCTGAGTATGCTCTAAACTCGTTCGGTTGAAGGGAGACCCGTATCCCTGCCGCGGTGAGAGTGGTCCAAGGCGACGAGTACCTGGTAGTTGAGTTTCCCCGTGTGGATGTTGTTGTGCCTCTGCAGCGCTCCCTTCGACGGAAACAGTTTGTTGCACTCCTCACACTTCCAGTCACTTATTCCTAAACAAGACCACGGTTTTATAGTGCACATAAGAAAATAGGGTAAGTTAGGGTCAGGTTGACTAATGTCAAGTGTACGTGGTACACCCTGCGAATTAGGAAACGTGTAGCCTTTCTTTCAGCAAAGTATTTTGATGAAAGAGCGGCTCTTTAATGAGTAGACCGACTAGAGGAGTACCTCACAGAAGGCTGCACGTATGTAACTCCCTGGTGGGTTGATGTGTACTGAGAGTAAGTAAAATCATCAGGTAGCTAGTGAAGAGTTGGTATGTTGTCAGCGAAGGTGACAACACCCGACCTGTTCTCGTAGAGCAAGATGCTATACACAATAGCTTTTTTATACAACGTCGGGAGGCATACAAGCGTACGGTCCGCCTGATGTAAAGCACAGAGAGTTTTAAGAGCGGTCTTGGTCTGCATGTTTTAAGAGAGGTAGGGCGCATCAAAGCAGCCCGTCTGGGGAAGTACCTCCACCTCACAGAAAACCGCAGCCAAATAACACCTCCCTAGAGGGTTGTTGTGTTCCTGCGTCCCACGCACGCTTGTAATATATTAAGTATCCCTCGCGTGATGCCTCCCCTGCTGCTTACACAGCAACTCCTTAGGAGCTTACTGGTGACCTCACTCGCAGATGAAGTCACTATTACGGTGGGTGGTATCTGGGTAAACATATTATTGAATGTATTTGTTGTTGTGCGGAAATTTGTAAGTGTTGACTGAAAAATTGTACCTCAGAGTTGAAAAAGGATAATATTCGTCCATAGACACAAATCTATGTACTTATAAGCACCTATGTAGAACAGCGTAAGCGTTTGAGTAACGTTCATGAACTATAAGATCACCGAACGTGGCTCTAACGATATACTGGATTGAGGGAAACCTTAATTTACAACGGAACACATAAGGTAAAAACTGTAGACAAACTGTGCTATCGGTTTCAAACTGTACCTTAGAAAAGGGGACTTCATTTACTTTTAACACAGACTATATGTATAGTAGACGAGGAGCGTGCTAGCCCGGTGGTTCCTCGTGGGACCGGTCTAAACTGCTCGTCGGTTCGAATGCTGGCGGGGCATGTACAACTAAATTCGTATTTTCTGATTTATATACATATTTATCAGTTGCTCGGCGGTGAAGGAAAACACCGCGAGGAAACACACACGTCTTCGAAATTATATTTCGAAAGACGTGTGACCTCACCTATGAACCAGTCGCTCCATGTTAAAATCAGTATCTTCGCCAAATCCTTACGCTTAGGTAGCGGACCCCGCCGATCCTAATGGATTAGTAAACCAGATAACGCGAAGAAGATACGTTTGTTTGTATAACTTTATTGCATTATCCATAATTACAAAGTATAAAACTTACATGATTTGCAAAGGCGGACTTATTCCTTCAAGGAATCTCTTCCAGCCGACCGACATGTATTGTAGATGAAGTTACAAAATTGTTGAAATTGCACATTTGGCGAGAACGAGGGTGGCATTGTGACCGATGAACTATACTGCGTCATTAATGGGCAAACTGATTAAAATAACAAGCTGATCGATGACGACACTTCCTTTTGTCAGACTGTGTAGTAGTTTTATGAAACTTTGGTGATGGTGGTGGAATCAGTGGGGCGGTGGTGTCGGCGTGCGTGTTGTTACCTTTATGCATGGCGACGTGGATGTCGCAGGCCCGCTTGTGTTTGTAGTGCGCGCCGCACACCTCGCAGATGTACGGCGGCTTGGAGCCGTCGTGCTTCGCCTTGTGCTGCTCCAGGCGGACTGCCGACATTACTCAACATTACTCGCCACACACCGCGCTCGCGAACAGGACAAACATATCACATACGTTTCTACTGTACACAAATAATGGACTAACTACTTGAATGGTCAGCTTTGGCTGTTTCGGTAAATTAATCTCCATCATCTTTCAAAGTCAAAGTTAAGCCGCACGTGATGCATCCTGTCCATGGCCGCACGTATAGCACACGTGAACCTACTGTCGGGCACAGGGAATCTATAACTTCTAGAACAGTGTTGTGGATTTTTTTTATGTTCAGAACACACCTAGCCAATCAAATATATTTATATATATGCACCAGAGGAATATCACGTTTAAATTTAATATTCATGTATTATTAAAATCCATATAACATTAAAAAAAGCTCGGTGGAAGCTTCTTGAAACCAACGCTCGAGGGTTCGATTCCTCACACAGGACAAAAAAGTGTGTGAACATGTCTGTTTGTCTTGGTCTGGGTGTTTAAGAGCAGAGGCAGGGCGCATCAAAGCCGCCCGTTTGGGGAAAAATCCCTCAGCTCACAGAAAACGGCAGTCAAATAACAACTCCCTAGAGGTTTGTTGTGTTCCTGCGTGTGAGTGAGGTCAACAGTAAGCTCCCAAGGAGTTGTTGTGTAAGCAGAAGAGGAGGCATCGCGCGAGTGATAATGTATTGCAAGGCTACGGTAACCGCTTTACATCAGGTGGGCCGTATGTTTGTTTGCTATCCGACGTTGTATAAAAAAAAACCGCGCTTCGTACTTCATGTTGGATTGTTATTTGGCCGCGGTTTCCTGTGAGGTGAAGGTACTTTCTCCAGACGGGCTGCTTTGATGCGCCCTACCTCTCTTAAAACATCCAGACCGAGACAAACAGACCTGTTCATGCACACAAATGTTTGTCTCGTGTGGGAATCGAACCAACGAGCGTCATTCACGAGTGCGCAGCTTGTCAATATATGCCGGTGTCGGTGATGGTGTTACCTAGCGAGGTGTACTTGGCGTCGCACTTGTCGCACCGGTGCAGCGTCTTCTTGTCCTTCCTCTTGCGCGCGGCGTCGGCCCGCCGCCGCCGCACCACCGCCACCTTCCTCTCGGCGGGCATCTCGTCGAGGCTGGGCTCGTCGTCCGGTATGTAGTTGGAGCTCTCGTCGTCGTCGTGGTGCGCGAGTTCTACCTTCAACATGTTATCATCGAAACCATTGCTGTACTGCCTGCAAATACAATAATAGCGGCTTTAACTCACACGCTAAACACAATGTATGATGTTAGGGATGGATAATAATAATAATAAATAAATATTGTCGGACAAATTACACAGCGCCATCTAGCCCCAAAGTAAGCGAAGCTTGTGTTATGGGTACTAGACAACTGATAAACATACATAAATACATTTTTTTTTGTAAATACATACTTATCATACATAGAAAATACCCACACCAAGACAAACAGACATGTTCATGCACACAAATGTTTGTACTGT
Organism: Pyralis farinalis; assembly: GCA_947507595.1. NCBI lineage: Eukaryota > Metazoa > Arthropoda > Insecta > Lepidoptera > Pyralidae > Pyralis > Pyralis farinalis. The sequence continues at coordinate 40,747,079 of OX382261.1, read as the reverse complement.
GTGGGAATCGAACCCACGAGCGTTGGTGACAAAGTAGTGTAACAACGCGTTTCACCACCGCGCCACCGAGCTCTTAGTACCTTCGAATCATCACCAGAGGGAGACTTTGTACAAGATTCGTCTGCGTGGGTACCTCTGTCTCACCTATTTCTACCGCCAAGCAGCTATATTTATATAGCTGTGTTCCGGTTTGAAGGGTGAGATATGGCAGAGACATTACTGGGTACTGTGACGAAACGTCCTTGGGTCACAAGATTGGCAGCGCGCGAGTAACATCCCCGTGTTGTTGCGAGCGTCAATATATATATATATAGCGTGTGATTTTTCGGTCTATCCTATATTATGCGGCCGTATGGTGGGTAGTCGTGCAATGAGAAATACAATGCAATCGTATCACACTATAATTTAAATCAACACTTTTAATCAATGTTTAGGAGAATACGAAACGAGAGGACAGTCCCAGGACGTCGTCACTTGCCGCCGTTTGCACTAGCTCTCCCTTCCTCCCAGTGTCGACCTCTTGATTCTGCCAAAGCGCCACCGTCCGCGCGCGACCGTTTCGTTTTAAACATCCATAACCGGCTGCGACATATATAAAATAAAACCCCCACATTGTTCATCCCGTTGATCACGAACGTGTTCTGCGCTTAAGCTTCGGAGCCCGGGGTCCGCTTGCCGAAGACCGCGCGAAGTGGAGAGGTAGAACCTCCCTGTGAGACCATTGACACGCATACCCCTTACGACGTCAAGCCATCACTTCTTGGGTCTAACCCTTCTACCAGGACCTAGTGGAGGTGGCACGGCTAGACATTTGTTCCCCACGTAACTTGCCGGTTTTCGTAAGACGTGGCCGTACCAGCGTAGGCGACGGTCTTGCAGTTTGTCTGCTGTGTCAGAATACTACAACTCAAGCGCCTGGGGATTGTGACTGGGGCAGTGGGGTGTCTTTCGAAATATAATTTCAAGGACGTGCAGGCTTCCTCACGACGTGTCCCTTTCCGCCGACCAGTGATAATTACAAACATGTATAGCTACAAATAATATTAATCCAAAAACACGATTTTAGTGGTACATGCCAGAATTTGAACTGGGGACCAGTTGGTCAAAGAACCGACTATGACTGCTCATTTACATTCATACACACAAATGTTTGTCCTGTGTGGCAACATGTGCCATCGAGCTCGCCAAAAGCTTAGTCTTCGACACACACAGAGCGTCTAGGCATCTCTCGTTCATTATATCTTTTCTATCAGTTCATTCATCTTATCTTATAATCCACCTCTCACATTTCAAGTGCCTATAGGGCACTCAGTTCTCCTCGCCGGGTTTGGCGCCGATTTAATTTCGCCACCGACGAGGGCGGATCGGTGCGCGATGCCAACGGGGAATGCCTTAATCCGCGAGCCGGTGCAGTAATGATCGAAAATTGCAAACCATTGGTTTGCTGGCTTGGCGGGGTTGTAGCAGTTGTTCCATGTAAAATCAGTGTCTTCGCCAAATCCGTAGGCTTAAGTAGTGGACCCCGCCGATCCCAATGGATTAGGAAGAAGAAGAAGACTTCCCTTTGCAAGGAATAACTATTTGTTCCAAGTTCAAGTCAAACTCAATCAAATAAGCACAGACAAAATTTATATTTTTTCCTGTGCTTATTCTGTCCGTCAGAAGTGAATCTCCCTTTGAACTGGTTTGGGTTGCTATGACATTACCCATCATTGGAATCTTCTTTCTTGATATCCCTAAGTATGGGGTTGTGTTCTGAAAGTTGGTGAGCTGCCTCAGCGATGGCGCCTCCAGTACCTATGTCTCCACACTCATTGCACTCCCACCTGCCAACAAATTATATACAAACTTAGGACATCTGCAGCCCATGTCCATGCCCATGTGTATGTATGTATCACTAAACTTATTTAACTTTTTGATAAATTTAGTAATACAGCTGCTGCCCTGCTCAACTATTAAACAGAACCTCTAAAAATTTAAGGATAAACTAATTTAATAAAAATGAAAATGTTTCAGTGGTCATGAACTTCAATAATTTTATAACGAGTTTATAACTCTTCACACCTCTTCAATAGAGTGAAGAGGTGTGAAGAAAACCATTAACTGGTGGGAGAAAAACTGTGCTAAGTTAACTAATAACAGCTAGCCAGCACAGTATGAAGTGAGAGGGTTTTTATAGAAGCAGGAAACGAAACCTTCTGTCAGATATAACTGAAACATTAATGGTTATCCACTACAATCTTACTACTAGTTAAAAATATTCAAATGAAATACAATTATGAAAGTCTTAAATTATTATTGTATGTTCATTTAAAAAAAATATTATTACTAATAAAAGTAATAAAGCATATTATGTGTAAATTAGATATAATATAATCTGGTACTTTATTTTACAATGCAAATTAAATAAACATTTTAAGTTGTCTAGAACCTAATTCACTTATATTGATAACTAAGTGAACCCTGCAACTTCGACCATGTGTATCCCAGTATGCCATAGGAATTGCTTTTCTACATTATTTCTATCTCTTGTTGAATAGCCTATAATAATCTTCCTTGAGAATTGAACCATCAAATGCAAAAATATTTTTTTAAGTCCCACTGCTAGTTCCAGAGACCCGCGTGTTCAACCAAACAAATAAACAAACTCTCCCGCTTTATATATTAGTCATTCATGGCTCTCATACAATGAGAAAACTTACAAAGATTATATTTTGTTTTGGTATTTGCAGGAATATAAATGGACAAAATTCTAATTGAGCAGTCAGAACCTGTTATATACATACATTTTCCCATACATTTCACGGTCGTATACGACCACCCGGGTTTCGAAGGGTTAAAATACTTATATAATGGTTACAAGTAGAATTGAGCTTTTGTACATAATTCATGCTACACAATTTCGAATGAATTTCTTCAGTTTTAGCCAAAATTCAGACACGACACAGTTCGGTAAAAACTGACAAACATCAGTGCACATCTAATAAAAACCTGATGTGCATTGCTGAGAAGTGGTAAATAACAAGTGTCCATACATCTTCACAAACTTTCACATTTATAGAATTATGTATGTATGTATATCTTCACACCAGGTCCCTTGCGGGGTAGGCAGAATTATGTGTTCCTAAATAACATTCAGGTAGGCGAGATAAAGAATGTAAGCACCACTCAGGGGAGGACAATGTGTCTTTGTTGAGTATAGTAATCATCTTCCTCATAGTGCTATCAACAACTATCTCTGCCATTTTATTTAGTGTTATAAATAAACAAAGTTAAACAAAATTTAATTTATAAATTAAGACCTATATATATAGCTATATATATCATAAGATAACATGCTGTCTTACTCTATATGCATGGAACGTGCTGAATACAAAGAACACAGATTCCCATTGTTCAATATTTTTAAAGCGAGACAGCATATTGTGTTACCAACTGAAAATGTATAGACAAGATTTCAAAGTAGATGCCTATTTCTATATATTTTATGTATATATTTTTTGTTATAAATTGATAAACAATAAAATTATAATTTAGATTACTTATATAGACAGTTTGTATTTAAAATAAAGGTCTGTTTTGTCCACCCATAGTCACAATCATTATTAAATATGTAATATTGTCAGATTGTTGTCAAAGTAACCATAGATAGTTTCTATTAAAATTTAACTAATTGTCGACTCGACAATGTAAATGTAACTTGTTCTGCCAAAGGTGATGAATTCATGTACAGACATGATTCCCTACCAAAATTTAAAGACAATAACACTTAGCGACAGTTATGGTGCCGTAACTAATTTAAGTAAAAGTGAATTTTTACCATTTTTATCTCATCTTATTGAACACATTTCAATATCCAGTATGGTAGAGAAAAACACAGAGAAAGTATTTTAATGCAGCCGACAGCCGCAGATATCACCATCAATGACCATTTGATACTTGCTATACAATTCTGAACATTACATGCATAGGATCATTTCACTCTAGACAAGATTACAGGATGAGTTTACCATCAGGCATATGGTTGTTAGTTACCTCATGGGTATAACAATATTTGTAAACTAGCTAGTAGTAAAACAAATAGAGCAGTAAATAAACAATCTCTGCCAGCACCTTTGTGTACTTTACCTGTCATCTTCAACCTGTTTGCTGCGAACTTTACGTTTGCTCAGTGCACTGGTTACTTTCTTTTTCTGTTTATCGACTTTATGATTTCTTTTTTTCTTGGTCACGGCGAGTGGTTCGTCCTCGGAATCATTTTGCAAATTGGAATTAACAACATCATAATGATTTATGGTCTCATTTTTGACAGTGTCCAGTCGTATGGGCTGCACGCACTGGGATTCAAAAAGTGGGTTTTTACTAATAATAGCTTCGAATGTTTCTTTGAGCTTAATATACTCGATTTCTGCCTGTTCTAGAACGTTGACGAGGTCGAGGCAGTTCTTGCAGATGTATTTAGAGAAGTTTTGCGAGTACGTGAACTCGGTGTTTGTGAATTTTGTTAGGAAATTGTGAAGTAGAGTGCCGGACGCGGTGGTGCGGGTGTTGTAGATGTCGCAAGTGTCCAGGCCGCGAGTGGCGCACACCACGCACTCGTGAGGCTCGGGCTTCACCGCAGTCACCTCCACTTCTGTCTTGATACTCTCCTGGTGAGAACACACATCGACGAGTTTACCATCAGGGTTCATTGCACTTGACTGAGACATTCTAGCGAGTGGACTTCATAAAGCTTTTTATACAATTATAGATTTTAAGTAACAGTAAATGTTATGCATATTCCTGAACTAAACAAAATTACTAGTAAATTAAGTTTTATTTTTAGAGATTGTGAAAACAAAAGTAAATGACATGACAGGACGACGACGATGGAATGTTTTTGTCTATGGGAGAATTGACAGAACAGACCCTTTTCTTTGGCTCTCAGCTCTATGGTCAAAGTCGAAAGATTCGAAAAAGTTTGACCTTCAGCACTAGCACATACACAGTGGCGTGGCTAACTTATAATTATAAATAATAACATTTATACTTAACATGTTACCTAACATATCATAAAATACATAAATAAATACTGATACTGCGCCATCTATGAACGTCTACGGGAATCTTAGAGTATGCTTTTAGACAACGTAGGTATATTTTTCTTGATGTATATTATTTTTGGCTGATCATTTTTTTTATTATAAATCATATTAAATGATCTCTAAACATACACATTTTGTGTTTATAGCAAAAGTATAGCTACAAATAACGTTGGCTCCTAAATTCAGCAGGGTATCGGCGAATTTTGGCTTTAACGGCATTTGTGATTCTAATAACACGCTGTCGCCTCGATCTTTTATGGTCTTCAACAGAGGAAGAGTTGGTAAGTTGGTATTCTGTCGATAGTACGATATAAGAACATACGCCTGATACCAAGCTTTTGAAGTGTGTTGAATATGAGCGACGGCTCCATACTCACTTTGTGCAAGGCAATTACTGCAATCCTATTTTTTTTATTTACCCCATCATAGACGTAATAAAAAAAGCAGACACCGTCTCCTGAACTAAACACTGAAGCACCGCCAAAGTAAGTCAGTTGCTATACGTACGAGCCGACACGCACACGTTCACACCATAGTAAGTCTACCGTCGTATCGTATCGTATTACGCACCGACACCTCGCCACGTGATAATCTTGTCGAAAAAAATAAAAATACCGTCGTGCGTGGTGAAGAGCTATCGAAACCATAGTGGTACAATTAAAAAAAGCCAAGGAATTGCTTTTCATAGGTGTAAGCAAGTAATTTTTCTGATTAAATAATCGTTTTCACTTAAAATAATTTTTCAAACAATAAATCGACCGGTGTTACCATAACTCACATTTCCAAATTAGCGTAAATGTGGGAGATCATTTTTCTTTTGTTCTCTTGTAATTCTTACTTAATTCAGATACCTAATTTTGTTTAAATAGACATATAAACTTACATCCTATAATTCTTTTACTGAACAACTATTATTCATACCTTTAATATTTTTTAGATTTCCATCATCAAATGAATGCATCATTTGCAAGAATGATAGAGTACAAATCATAAGAGAGTCCAGAAAAGAAAGCGGCTGGATTCCATCTAAATCCAGTGTAATATGCAATATACATTTCGAGGAGTGGCTGCCGTCTTCTGTGAGGTGGAGGTACTTCCCCAGTCAGGCTAACGTCGTGCCCTACCTCTCTTTCGCCAGAGCCTCGTCTGGTTGTTACCAATTATTGTTTGCCTGGAGCCAGTTTCACTCAAATAGTTGATAAAATAGTTAAGAGGGATTACCACCCCAACACAACTTTAATTGTTTTTATTGGGAGGAGAGGAAATTTAAACAAATATATAATGATTAAATATTTTAATATGTTACAACAGTTAAATGTGGGAAAAGTGTTTTTATTTACTTTCCCATACAGTCATTTGTTGCCCGAGGCGGAAAATGCATCTAGGTATAGATTAAACGATAAAATGCATACATTGACATTATATGATGACAAATTTCATATACTTGACATAAATATATTTAATTAATTTGACATATAATTTGACAGAAGATAAATTTTATCTTAGCAATTTTTATAAAAGACAAATAGCAGATTCGCTATCATATTGTTTTAAGAAACCAGCCAAAAGTTTGGCTAACAACCCTGCTTTATTTGAGCAGTTCGATAATTTGACATTATGTAATGGTACCTTGGAAGGTATTCCAAATTCTTTAAATTAGCTTACAAGACAATAGAGTTTTACTCTGGCAATGTAAATAGTAATAATAGCAGTATTCAAAATGAAACTAAAAGTAATAATAATACAATATCCCCATCAATTGTAAATTGTCAAGAATAGAGAAATAATAATAATTGTATCAACCTGGTGCACCAAAACATTCAGGGGATGATAGGAAAAGAGTTAGAATTGGAGTTGTTTATGAATTGTAGCAATATTGATATTTTATGTCTAACTAAGCACTGGCTAAAACACCATCAATTCATTTTCAGCTTCAATAACCACCAGGTTGCAAGCTCATTCATCAGAGAGAAATATATACATGGTGGCTCTTTAATATTATTAAATAAGTTGCTTAAATTTAAAGAAAGGTGTGACATTGTGAGCCTCTCTGTTGAGCGAGTTGTAGAGATTTCATGCATTGAATTGGAACGATTCATTGTTATGAACCTGTATAAACCTCCTAGCACGCCCTTTGAAACATTTTCAAATATCATGGAGGATGCCTTAAATAAATTATCTAATAGCCATAAAACTGTTATAATTTGTGGAGACTTTAATATAAATATCTTGGAGAAAAATACTGTTACCTACAACTTTTTAAATTTATTTAAATCAAACAATTTGCATCATATTTTTACAGAGCCAACAAGAGTAACTGCTACAAGTGCTACATGTATTGATAATATATTTAGTAATGTAAAACCTTCGTATCAATCTATAATTAATAAAGTTCAGTCAGACCATTCAGGTCAGTTGGTTTCATTTCCAAATTCTTCAAAAATACAAAGAAAGCAAATAAATTATATACCATTTAGTAAAAGCCGCTTAGAAAGATTTAAGTCTAATATAGCAGAAAAAATTGTATTGTTGCCCTATCACGGTACTCCGGACCACTTGTACTGTTCATTATTTAGCTTAATCACTAGTGAATTTAATGCAATCTTTACTCCAAAACAACTGTCTGTAAGTGACCGTATGACATTCAGTGATTGGGCAACTCCTGGTATTTATAAAAGTCGGAATAAATTGTATGAACTTTATGAAGAAAGGACCTGTAATCACAATCCGACTTTTCAAAAACTTGTAAAAAATTATGCTAAAATATTTAAACGAGCCTGTTCCAATGCTAAGTCTATATATTTAAGAAATAAAATCACTGGTTCAACAAATATTATTAAATCTGTTTGGAATATGATAAATAATGAGACGGGTAGAGCGAAAGTACGTAGTCGAGACTTTCAGTTAACGATAAATGATATAGATATCAAAAATGATGTAGAAATTGCGACTGAGTTTGAAAAATATTTTTCTAACATTCCTCTTATTACTACGAGAAATCTTAGGTCTTCTTCTATAGCTGCTGAACTGGTTCTCAAACAGAGCGTGGTAGAATGCGACACAATATTTGAATTTTCAGCTGTAAGCCCAAAAGATGTTTTGAACGCTTTTAAATCAATAAATATGAAAAACACTAAAGATCTGTGGGGTCTATCTGTCAAAACCATATCTTCTATTATTATTTCAATCGCTCCACATTTAGCTACAATTTTCAATTGTTGTGTGGCATCTGGTGTATTTCCTGACTTGATGAAACATAGTAAAATCATACCATTATTTAAATCTGGTGATAGTTCGGACCCTTCGAATTTTCGACCTGTTTCCATACTGCCCATTCTCAGTAAAATTTTTGAAAAACTAATGCTTAGCCAGTTGCTCAGACATTTCAATACACATAATTTGCTTCATAGGAGACAGTTCGGATTTACGAGAGGTTGTTCAACTATAGACGCAGGGATTCATTTGCTTAAAAGTATATTCGCGGCATGGGAAGGTTCGCAAGATGCCTTGGGAATTTTCTGTGATCTGTCTAAAGCGTTTGACTGCGTGCACCATGACACTCTTGTCAGAAAATTACACCACTACGGTATCAGGAACAAGGCTCTCGAACTTCTGTCTTCTTATCTGGGCAATAGGATACAGAAGGTCGATGTTAATGGTAAAAGATCTTCGGGGTCCCCTGTAGTTATGGGAGTCCCACAGGGGTCAATTCTAGGTCCATTCTTATTTTTAGTATATATAAATGACTTACCTTATTATGTAAAGGATAAACATGAGATTGTATTGTTTGCGGATGATACCTCTTTGACATTCAAAATTAATAGACAGTTAGATAATTATGACGAAGTTAACGATGCTCTCTCTAAAGTTATGCATTGGTTTAATGTTAATAATCTGCTTTTAAATGATAAAAAGACTAAAGTAATTAAGTTCTCAACACCTAATGTAAGACAGGTGACTACCAATGTCAATGTTAATGGAACTAATTTAGCCCCTGTGGAGACAACTGTGTTCTTGGGTATAACAATTGACTCCAGACTACAATGGGGCCCACAAATTGAAAAATTATCAGGAAAACTAAGTTCTGCAGCCTATGCAGTGAAAACTATTAGACGGCTCACTGATGTTGATACGGCTAGAATAGTTTATTTCAGCTACTTTCATAGTATTATGTCATATGGAATTCTTCTTTGGGGTAACTCCGCGGACATTAACACCATCTTTTTATTGCAAAAGAGAGCCATAAGAGCTATCTACAAACTTAGTCCCCGGGAGAGCCTTAAAGAAAAATTCAAAGAAATAAATATTTTAACAGTCGCATCGCAATATATCTATGAAAATCTTTTGTATGTCCATAAAAACATAGACTCATTTTGTAAAAAGAGTGATACTCATAATATAAATACTAGATATAAGCATAATCTTGTGTTACATGCAAGCCGTCTCCACAAAATAAGTAATTCTTTTATGGGGCAATGTATACGGTTCTATAATAAACTTCCCAGCAATATAAGAGAATTGTCAATAAACAAATTTAAAACTACTATTAAAGCCAAATTGTGTAGCCGGGCATATTATAAAGTATCTGACTATATTAATGATAAAAATGCCTGGGATTGAGTCGATCCAATTGCAATGTAATTAATAAATTATGTAAATTTGTTTGGATACCAAAAGAGGGATGCCTGAGTTTTTTGGCAGTATTTTTATCAGTGCTCACCTAGTCATGAACTGCACGGTAGGGAAAAAATTGTGACGATTCCAAACAAATGTAGCCATTTTTACGGAATAAAAAGATTTTGACTTTGACTTTGACTTTAATTGCCACCTTATGGTATAAAAAAAATAGTTAAAGAAATGGGAAATTTTCTTCCATCCGGCAACCCACTTGACACTCACACATATTTACATGCCACCATTGTGGTGCTTCAGTTGTTTCTGAGCGAGATTCCGTCTAACTATTTTATTACGTCTATGCACCCCATTCCATATTTTAATTTGATAATAAACACGAAAAAAATAGGTTAGAAGCTTTATGACTAATTCGCTTTATTACTACATGTATGTATGACTAGATCGCTTTATGATTAAATCTCGATTTGACTCCCTCCGGCCGTTGTCGCAACTGCGATAGGTATGACGACGAGCGAAGTGAGAAGTGTTAGGTAGAACTGCGACCCTACAGCGCGCGAGCCGAGCGAGCGAAGCGAGCGTGCCGTGGCAGCGGCCGGCGAAGCGCCAGAACTGAACATTGTCAGTTGTAAGAATTATTGAACATTGTAAGTGGTTGCGAATCGCAGATGCGACAACGGCCGGAGGGAGTCAAATCGAGATTTAGTCATAAAGCGATCTAGTCATACCACTATGTAGTAATAAAGCGAATTAAAATTAATTAAAGAGTTGAGAAAAGTTTCTATGTATTTAACAGTATTTATGGTCAGACAGACTAGTTATATATTATTATTCAAGCTTTCATACAAGCGAAATTTTTATATATTGTTTGAATATTAGGTAATGTAATATTATACGAGTATCATAGAAAAATATCGACCCTCTGGAGAGTTGTTGTGTTCCTCCGATTAAATGACCGGTGAAGTCCTGAGCATTAGCAACAGCAGCCGCTGTGACAAGCATTGAGCAGCATCAGTCGCCCGTCTGAGGAAGTACCGCCACCTCACAGGAAAGCGAAGCCAAATAACAACTCCCTGGAGGTGAGTGAGGTCACCAGTATGGGAGTGCTCCTAGGGAGTAGTCAGCAGCAGAGATAACATCGCGCGAGTGTTACTTAATATGTTGCAAGCATTCATAGGCTACGGTGACCGCTTTACATCAAGTGGAGCGTATGCTTGTATGCCTCCCGACGTTGTACTTAAAAAAAAAGCTGGAGTTAGAAGCGGGCTTCTCTATTACCAGAGCCTAGTTTATTAGTCTCTCTTTCTATACGACTTTATATATCTAACTAAAACATTCATCAGTAACATTTTTTTTCAGTTTAATTTCACATAACGGCACTGGTACTTCTAAAACAACATCGAAGATGGAATTGTGAAGAGAGGCGCCCTCACTGAACTCTACAGAGGATGGGTCAACCTGCAGAAGTCCCAGGGCTCGAGATATTAGCAAATCTGGTACAGCAAGTGTAGTAATGCATTGGGCGACAGCAACCACCACAGCATCCGCTGGCGCTGCAGCCTCCGCACATCTTGATTATTTATTTATAGAGTACTCTGTTGTAATCCTAAAAAAATGGTCAGCAAGGACCGATGAATAGTTTAAAACTTATTTTTCTAAGACTTTGTTTTTATAGGAATTTAGTTTTTATGGTATTTTTATGTGTATATCACGCAGAGGATTTGATTGTACTATAAATATATATGTACAATATAACGTACATTATATTAAATTTATATTTTCTATGTATCATAAGCATGTATTTACAAAAACAATGTTTATCAGTCGTCTAGCACCCATAACACAAGTTTCGCTTACTTTGAGGCTAGATGGCGCTGTGTAATTTGTCCGACAATATTTATTTATTACCAACATTGGAGTGAGCTCTCTTATCATCAAGCCCGGTGAAGTGACACCGCATCCCTCAAGGAAACTTTAACGGCCAACAGTAAACCGACGACGGCAGGGTGCAGTGGCCCGCGGCAGCCCCACCCCCGACCCTCGCTCCAGCCGCTACTCGCCGGCCGCGGCCGTTAGAGGCAGACGCGAGCGGCCCGTGCTAGCCGTCGATACAGCCACGGCACGCGACCACGACACTCTTCGAAAAGCTATCAACCAAGTTCTACTTGTGTCTCGCGTGAACTTGTGTACCGAGAGACTGGAAGTGGCTTTGTGATCAATTTCAACTTGTTTTTAACAACACTTGTGTTAATTGTTCAGTGTGTTGGTGTGTTGGATTTTGTCCGCGGTGTGCTGGAGCTACAGGTGAAGCGAGTACGGTAAGTGGTTACAACTCTTACTGTAATTAACGAAGAGTAGTTCATCGTTCGCAACCTGCAAAATTACCTACAAATCTACATAAGTAACCATCAGTTTGATGGTAAACAGAGCCGTAGCATGGACGCTTGCAACACCAGCGGCATTAACCGCGCGTTGGGGAATCTATTTTCGAAATTTCTGGTAGTTTAATGGTAATAAATAGAGATGATAATCTAAATAAACGCGATGAAGATGGACGCTGGATACTTAATTAAATTATTATAGGTCACCTGAAACCGATTTTAAGGGAGGTAGGGCGCATAAAAGCTACATGAGCTCCACCTTACAGAAAACCGCTGCTGAACATCTCCCTGGAGGATTATTGTGTCCCTGCGAGTCATTGAAGTTACCAGCAAGCTTCTATATTGCTGTATTAGGAGTAGGGGTGGCAACGATAGCGATGCATTCTGTATTGTCAAAGATCATGCTACCGTAACGATTTTATATGAGGTGGGCCGTATGCTTCTATGGTTCCAGATGTTTGTATGAAAATCCCTACTTGTGTATTTTGTGCTTATTTGTATGTATTAATGCAAACTGTGACTCTGCCCGTCTTCGTTTTTACGAGTATGTTATTTCTGGGCGTAGCTGCAGGCGCTGGCCGCCACATCGTCCGCGCACGACCCCGTGTCCCGCAGTTATTTGTTTCATACGCACACCGTTTCTTAGTCAATATGTTACCCATGTAAAATTTCTATGTCTCCTAAAAAATCTTTCTTCAAAGTATTAAGCCCATCCAGCCTTTCAGACTATACGTTAAAACATCAGCCAGAAGTCAGAGACACCTTTTTATAAGTACCCTTCCGTCAATTATCTCTTTTCTTCACTCTCTCTACAAGGTCTCGATCTTATTTTTTCTTACACCATGCACAGCCCCTTAATCGCTCCTTCACGCTGCCTCTTCTCGCTTTCACTCATCATTCTAGACTTTACCGAAGTAATTGTCGCTATAATCTGAAAAGTCAAATATTTGTACAACATTCTACTTTAAGATATTTCTACTTCTCTATTCATTACAGTCTTCCTTGTCATGTCTCTACCTCTTTTTGCTTCTATCTCCTACGACTTCGCTTTGCTCCTTGACTATGATCACGTAATTAAAACACGTAGTAGCTTTATGATTATTATTTATAATTTAGCCCTTACTTTCTTTCTATCTATATATCACCGTATAAAGTTCTAAAAGTTCTTAGTCATTTATCTAGTAGTTGTCGGCCAACTGAATACTACTCTCCTGCAACCATCGGGTAACATTCCTTCGGAAAGATAATTTCAATGAATTATTACTGCAAGATATATTTCCTTCAATGTATCCTTAGGCATATACCTAAATATCAACTTCTATAGTATTAAGTTGATACTGTTGATTGTAGTATTGTAGGCGCTTGGTGGAATTTTGAAGACAGACAAGACAATTTTGAAGACAAGACCGTAAAGGCGAAACCGGTCGGTAAAAATAATTATTATTTAAAATTGTGAAGTGGAATCTGTACAAGTGCAAGTATTATTATTAACGCGATAACTTCTATAGTACTTAACCTTCAATAAATTACATTTTATATAAATAATCATAGATTGCTACAGTAAGCTGTCATTTTCAACCAGACACTTACTGACTACTTATACCAATATTTGTATTTTAGACAATAAAAAAGCCGTCAAGCCCGAGTCCGACTCGCACTCTGAGGGTTTCGAAAAAAATATTTTCCCAAATTATTGTCATAAAAAGTTTTTTTTTTGTGATGAAACTAGATATTTACGGTTTTTGGATTTTTTTCTTTACGTGTTAAGCTACATGACACTGCTTCTTACCAAATTTCATGATTCTAGGTCAAAGGGAAGTACCCTATAGGTTTTGATTCCCTTGCGAGTGTCAAAATATGTGCGTAAACGAGGTATAAACAGCCGTATCTTTCGATTGCGTTGACTTAGAAGTTTGATTTTTTCACTGCTCGAAGGAATTATAGACCTGAGTATTTGATATTAATTTCAGCTTGATAGCTCTACCCGTTCCTGAGAAAAAGGTCTTGACAGACTGACAGACACAAGGACAGACGGACAACAAAGTGACCCAATTAGGGTACCGTTTTTCCTTTTATAGTATGGAACCCTAAAAACTAACAAAAACGGACATTCATTTCCTTTTTAGAGTTTCGTACCAAAGAACTTAGAAGAAACGACTTTATTGCTTAAGGGAAATTATATTTGACCTTTGAACTGTAATAGGTGAGACTTGAAATGTTCACAGAGTCTCTATTGCTGTATAACAACTAATAATAAAAACAAAATAAAGTTAAAACTTAATGGGATTTCATACAAGAAGTAAATATTAGTTCGGTGGTACGAAATCCTTCTTGGGCAAGTGTAACTCGCACTAAGCCGATGTTTTGGCTTCTTAATAGAATATGAATTACAATCAATAGGCATACGTGAACTTTTGGAGGTCGGACGGCACTCGCTCCATGTCAAAATATGTATCTTCGCCAAATCATTAATCTTAGGTAATGGACCCCGCCGATCCTAATGGATTAGGAAACGGGATGATGCTAGGAAGAAGAAGAGTTATACGTAAACTTTTATTCGCAAAAGTAATATACAGGGTCGGCAAAGCAAGAGTGACACCCCTGGTGTTGCAAATGTCCATAGGCTACGGTAACTGCTTACCAACAGGCAAGCCGTATGCTTGTTTGCCACCTTAGTGGTATAAAAAAATAAAAAAAATCCTTACCTATGCAACGTAATGAAGTTATAAACAAATTACCATAATAGGGTGGCGACCTCAATTGTTATTTCCAGTATTAAGCCTCTTAACATATAATTTCGTATTTAATCTGTCATTATATATTTTAGGGCAAGTTTCGTGTGATTACCACTGAGGTAAATAAAAAAAAGTCCATACAAACATTTATCCTATATAGTTTTTAGGGTTCCGTACCCAAAGAGTAAAACGGAACCCTATTACTGAGGCTCCGCTGTCCGTCCGTCCGTCCGTCCGTCCGTCCGTCCGTCCGTCCGTCCGTCCGTCCGTCCGTCTGTCACCAGGCTGTATCTCATGAACCGTGATAGTTAGACAGTTGAAATTTTCACAGATGATGTATTTCTGTTGCCGCTATAACAACAAATACTAAAAAATAGAATAACATAAATATTTAAGGGGGCTCCCATACAATAAACGTGATTTTTTGCCGTTTTCATCGATAATGGTACGGAACCCTTCGTGTGCGAGTCCGACTCGCACTTGGCCGATTTTTTATTAAGTCGAGGGACCAAGTTTGAGAGACGCTGTTACCGTTGCCTATGAACGCATGTAATACATTGAGTATCACTCGCGCGATGCCATTACTGTTGCTAACACAGCAACTCCTTAGAAGCTTACCACCTCACCCACACGGAATAATGTAAGTCATCATATGTATCGTAAAATCTTTAGTCAATGCTAATCTCACCTGCAAGTGGTATACCCTGCTAATTAACTAACGAGGCTCTGAGAAAAAGAGGTGGAACGCATCAAAGTACTTCGGCTGGGGAAGTCATTATCATAAAATAAAAAAAAATAATAAACACATAGGTACGCATTACGAATACACATTATGTGTTTGTGTATACACACTTAAACAATTATAACACCAAGATATGAACACACACTAGCACTCACAAAGCGAAGTCGAAGGAAAGAGACCGAGAGGCCAGACACGCTCCACACTCGAATCCACTGTCCATAATGCAATCCACACTGCCGCAGATCGACACCAATGGCGGTCAATAATCAGGAGCAAATTGTTCTATAAGAGAGATCACCACCCTCAGTAATTGGGGTTTCGACGCTACGAAGGTAGGAAGCACTCGCAAACATTACTATAATACGACAGATGACAATGTTAACTGTAACATGTTACGTATTTCTAGCTACAAGAAAGATAACGAGCTACAAAGAGCGAGACCACCCGGTAGTACGCAGCCCCGCCACGAATATTATCATAAAATTGGACTTAGTGAACGAAATAATCATTTTTAATTTTATGATCATTGAACGCGAGCAACTGACGTTACTGGTAAGTTTCCCAGCTGTTGCTTGTATGTATGTGGTATACATTCCATGTATGATGTTGTATTTTAGCATTCCTTTCATGGCGACACCACCAAACCCTTGACTTCGTTTGTATCAAACTTGGCCGCTTTTTCACATGCATGTTTCTGTTAGAACTTATTTTACACAATAATTCGATGATATCATCATGATACAACACAGAACTGCTTCATAAGGCTCTACGGTGCTCTACGCGTAGTTATAATAGCAGAGAGGGGGCATTGTTTCGAAAACTTGATGCGCGAGTGAGCCTCGTGTGTTGCAAACTTGCACAGGCTACCATTAAATGGGCACGTGCCGCAGCTACGCAATGTAAATGGTGAAATAATTATAGTTTAAAAAATAAAAACAAAGCACGCTCTACTTCTCGAGGGTTCGATACAACGGGGCGATGAAGACCACAGGGAGAAGTCGACCGCTGCGGAGACCCTGTGGCTCCCACCTTCACCGTCACAGCAGCTCCACGGCACCATAGTATGGTATCATTATTGTCATTAGTCATCATGTGCTGAATTGCCATCCACGATCTTACAATATTTACGGTTGAAATATGTTTCCTTTACATTTGATCACATAGTTTTTTATACCACTAAGATACTCGTATGGTTATAAACGTACGGCATTCCTGCCGTTATCGTAGTCTATGAACATTTTCAACAACAGGGGCGTCACACGTGCTGTGCCGACTCTAAACGTACGTAAAATGTAAAAACCTCTGCATCCCATTATTGATGGAACCCCTTGAGAAAACCTCGCTAATTTATTCAACATCACCTTAATTCCACAAGCGAGTTCTCGGAAGAAAACTTATCTGAAACCGCACAGTATATGACCACTGCGGGTCCAATCACTCAATAAAATGAAATAGTTATATACAGCTATCAATTACAAACTATATATTCTAGCGAAAAAGAGGTAGGGGGTATCTCTGCAGCCTGGGAAATGCCTCCCCCTCACAGATGATCGCCGCAAAATAACAATAATAAAATAAATAAGTGAGGTCATCAATAATCTTCTGGGGAGTTGCTGTGTTAGCAGCGGCGATGGAACTACGCAAGCTTCTCCTTCCATTGTAAGCGTCGATATGCTTTGGTAACCATTTTACATCGGGTGTCATCCCCGACGCTGTTAAAGAAAATACCCAAGTCCTTTGAATAATTGAATAATTTATATATGTGTGGCAATCAGGTTTAATTTTTTTTGTACTTCTTACAAACTCTTGGGTAAAAATATGAAAAATACTATATCTATGTTAAATGCGAACACATGTTTGTTCGTCTGTCACGGTTTTAATGCTAATTTATTTTTTGATGATATTTTGTCTGGATAAAATACATAAATTCAATATGTACATACGAATTCTTTATATTGCCACTCGGCCGCTGCAGGTGCCTACTCGGCCACGTCTTTTAAACCAATAAGTTTCACAGGGCTATGCCTTTTTTTATCTATAGATCACTTTTCACAAGTATGCTTGAGTAGTTCGCGAGCGGAAGCTAGCTTTACATACATATAAAGGAGAATGTTCTATGTTCGACTCTATATATTTTTGTATGTGTATTCGCCGATTTCACCGAGAATTGTTAAGCGATTTAGAAAAATAGTTTCTATTTGAAAGGATATCTCTTGAAGTGGTCTCATTGTCACTAAGTCAGAATCGTCAGAATATATAGTGTGTTTGTTTTTATCTCAACTTATTGAGAAGTTTGCATCTGGAAGTCACCATTTCATGGTGCTGGGCTGATGATGAAAAAAATACCTTATAAAAGTGCCTTTCTTTTGACTTTTGTTTTGTTGTTTTGTATGATATTAGTTTTTTCACACGAGTTTAGTGTTTGATGATCCTATATTTTTTAGATTTGATTCAGATACGACGAAGATTTAATGATAAACTAAAACGATATGGAAGAAAGTTTTTAAATAAAAAGTTGAACCAAGTTCATTACATAGATGTAGATGTCGATTTCATTGAAGTCGATTCCACTTTTTTTACTTAACAAGTTTTCTTGCTTCTATCTTGGGTCTATAAGCTACATATTTTGTTTACCATTGGGCGGGCCGCACACGTATTCGCAGGCAGCGGTACACAAAGTGTTAAGTAGGACCATCGCCGATCCGTCCGGCGATATAAACTTAATTTTACACTTTCTAGTTTTGTTCGGTTCACATTTTAATGTTAATTACCGCGGTCTGTCGGCACGCTCGCACTCGGGCGAGACACTCACACACACACACACACACACACACACATCAATATACATAGATAAATAGATGTTGTGTGGGGCTCTCGTTCTACAGATAACTAGCTGAACCCCGCCACTTCTTCCGCGCGTGTCGCGGTATCCCGTACGAACAGCTTTTTACTTTATTTCTTTTTCCTCGTCAAAGCCTACTCAAGAATTGGCCTGTCAAATGCAAAACAATCAAACAGATAAACTTTATATATATTAGTATACATTTTTCCTGCATTGCAGACTAATCTACTTATCTATCAAAATATATCTTGCGGAGCTACTTCCGGTAGAAGTTCAACAGCCAGAGGATGCCGCATATCTTGAAAGCATCTCTCTCGGTTCTTCGACATACTGAGTTATCTCCATACATGCTCACCGGTTTTAGGTTTCCTAACCGTCCCAACCTTTGGATACAGCGAGGCCAATGATGGTGGAATGTGAATCTTGATCTTCTTCGGCTCCTCGGCTCTAGTCAAAAGGCAAACAAATACACGCTCCCTAGTGTAAAATCTCACGATGACTTAGCAATGATCGTTTGCAATATATCTCCTTCACGAATAGACTTTCTTGCCACTACCACATCACTCCTCAGGAGTATTCTGGTGAATCCACCTCATAGAAAACCGCGGCCTCTCAAGGATTCCTGCGAGTGAGTGTGGTCTCCAGTAAGTTTCTAACGAGTTCCTCTTAGTACAGGGGTGGCGACGAGAAGGACGTATTTCCTGCATTGTAAGCGTTCATAGGTTACAGTGACTATTTTACATCAAGTGGGTATAATACTCGAATATCTACAAGAAAATCTAATAAAAAACTAAAACCCTGGACATGTTTCCCTCGTGCGGCAATCGAGGCCACGAGCCTTGGCGCTCGTCAAATTTGATAAAACAAGCTGTCAAGTGCGAGTCTGACACGCGCACCGATGGTTCCGTAAAAAATATTTTCGCAAGTTATTTTCGCATAATTTATTTTGTGAAGTAACTACAAATTTACGGTTTTTTTTCTTTACTTGTACTACGTGACATTGCTTCTTACCAAATTTCATGATTATAGATCGACGGGAAGTACCCTATAGGTTTTGATTCCCTTGCGAGCGTCAAAATATGCTCATGAACGAGACATAAACAGCCTCATCTTTTGATTGCGTAGACTTAGAGATTTGATTTTTCCACTGCTCGAGGGGATTGTATACCTGAGTATTTGACATTAATTTCAACTTCATAGCTCCACCAGTCTCTGAGACAAAGGTTCTTGACAGACGGATAAGGAAGTGATCCAATAAGGGTTCCATTTTTCCTTTTAGTTGCGGAATCCTAAAAATAGCTTTGACCTAGCGACAAGGAGATTCAAATATGTTGATTTTGAACTAATTCCATTTAAATATCTAGTCGATATCCTTGGAATATCTTCTTAATTAGTTTCATTACATATCCTATTCAAGACAGGCAAATATTTGTTTTATACTCTTGCATAGTGTGAAGTTTAAGATTCGGTTCATCCCTGAGAGTACACTGAGTGGATGAACCCATCTTCATAGTGACAGTTACCTTACCGGTGACGTATGAATACTGTACAGTGTGCGCGGGCGCGAGTTATCAGCGGGCGCGTCGTTACCATCTGTGGGAGCAACGGCGCGTGCCAACTAGGTCTCTCCGTTGTACGCCGCGCGCACTCTACTCACTTCATCACCACACTCTGGCACTAACATATACATACTCTAGTATACACCTCTCGTATATTTGCTAACGTATAAACCATAAACTTTATGAAAGTACTTACTGACTTACGGAATTACTTATTTACCCTAGCTTTAAACGAGTCTTGTATGTATATATATATATTTTTGAAAAAAAAAACGTGATTTTCAACAAAAAACAAAAATATCGATCTAAGCTCGCTCGCCCAGGTACTGAATGTGGTGAGGACCGAGTCACGTGGAGCTCGGTTCCTAAAATAAATACTATTCACTTTTAAACATATACGTTTATATCTGCTCACTCAAACAAATGCTGAAAATTGTTACTTAACGAAATATTCAAAGAAGAAACTTTATCTTTTAAATAAGTTTCCCGACACGACACATGTTGAGTTAGTTTCATTTTACGTATGAATATTAGGATGAGTATAATATTATTAGTATAAAATAGTCTAAAATCGAACAAAAATATAAGTGCACGGCGTAGTACAAACGACGTCACCGGTTGGCGGTGTCGCCGATAAAAAAGATCTCAACGGGCGCCTATTTCTATAATATTACTGTGACAGGTAACTTTAATAAAATACATTCATAAATTTATTTCAAAGGAAATTTGATACATTGACAAAGATTGTATGTATATCTTCACGCCAAGTCCCTTGCGGGGTAGGCAGAGAGAACCGAGCGCCATAAGACGCGGTCCTTGCATACTTCACTCGCTTCTGTGACATTCATAGCTCTTTTCATGCACGCTCGCCGGTTCCTGGGGCTTCTGACATCACCTTCTGATAAAACACGACCAATTTGGTCATGGTAGGTTAGTCTCGGCCTTCCTCGGCTCCTACATCCTTCCACTTTTGCATTGTATATCTGTTTCGTCATTCTTTCGTCCCGCATTCTTTCTACATGTCCGAACCAACGTAGCATGCCCTTTCTTATCTTAACACCGACACTCTCTTTTAGACCAACTCTTTCTCTCACGTCTTTATTACGAACGCGGTCAGCAAGCGTTATGCCACAAATTTTGCGCAATGCTCGCATCTCGACCGCATTTATTCTACTTTCATGCTCTCTCTGCCATACCCAGCTCTCACTTCCATAAGTTAGCGTTGGAATTAGCACCGCGTTGTGTACAGCGAGCTGTGCCTTCTGGCTTAGATTTCGGCTGCCTAGAAGTTTACCCAACGCTCCATTCACCCTATTCCCGGCACTCACTCGTCTCTCCACATCAGCGGTGTACCTTCCATTGCTACTAAAAGCACTTCCAAGATATACAATCTCATTCACTTGCTCCAACACTACATCATCAACCATAATCCTAGTGTTCGTTCTGGTTGTCTCTCTTTCAAATACCATTATCTTGGTTTTCTTCGCATTCAATTGTAAGCCTTTCTCCATACAATCATCTTTCATTGTTGTAACTAGTGTTTGCAGTTCGGATGGTGATTCTGCTATTAATGCCGCATCGTCTGCATAAAGCAGGCAGTTGACCACTGAGTCACCCATTCGCATTCCCACATTCATATTTCTTATTCTCTGAAGACAACTGTCCAGATACAGGATGAACAGCCGAGCCGACAGCACGCATCCCTGTCTGACACCAATGTTGACATCAAACCAGGGCGACAAGCTGCCGTCCACCCGCACACATGCTGTACAATCCTCATAAGTGGATTGCACAGCACGGAGTAGGTCACCGTCAACCCCATATCCGGGCAAAATGTTCCAGAGATTCTTTCGCACGACTCTATCAAATGCTTTCTCAAAGTCCACAAAACCGCAAAAAACCTTCTGGTCCAAAGCCAGATGCTTCTCTACGATGTTGCGGAGTGAAAAAACTTGATCCGTACATCCTCTGCCGCTTCGAAATCCACCCTGTGCTTCCCAAAGCATTCCATCGGATTTCACCCTCATTCTCCTTTCAATGATTTTTCCATACACTTTAGCTGCTAAGCTGATCAAACTGATGGCCCTATAGTTGGCGCAGTCCATACGTGAGCCCTTGCCTTTATACAAGGGCACGATGACTGCGCGTCTCCAATCGCTCGGGACCCTTCCGGTTCTCCAGCATAATTTGCTCAAAAACCAGAAGGCGTCCCTAACGCAGGTACCACCAAGCTTGATCATCTCAGCTGTTACCATATCGATTCCCGCTGACTTTCCATCTTTCAAACTTCGTATCGACCATTCAATCTCATCCATAGTAATGTCTTCATGGTACGCTGGCACTGCCGAGTCAATCACAGACTCATTCACAATGCCAGCGTCATGGACATAATCATACATTTCTCTAAAATATTCACTCCACCGTTCTAACACTTCCTGAGTGTTAGCAAGAATGCCACCAGCTTTACATCTTATCTTGTCCATTCTGGATGCTGACGAACCACTTCGAGACTTCTTTACCTCTCTCCAGAAGAGTTTGGTATTTGCCTCGAAGTTCTTCGTCAGCTTCTCTTCCTCAATCATATGTAGTCTTTCACGCTTCTCTTTCACTATAGCTTTGGAGTCATTCTTGCATCGACGGTATATTTCTTTCTTCATTTCTTTCATACCATCACTCTGGTGCAAAGATGATACGTAATCCAGCCACGCTTTCCTCTTTTTTTCCACGGAGGATTGAACCTCCGCATCCCACCAGGCATCTCCTCTTAGTGTTCTACGTCTCTTTGCGCATCCACATGCTTCTTTCGCACTGTCCACCATACTTTCTTTCAGAACTTTCCAACATTCGTCTACATCTGAGTCGGAAAGACTCGCGTTCGCAAGTCTTTCACTGACTAGACGTACATACGTACTCCTCACACTTTCATCTTCCAATTTTTCACTTCTTATTCTTTCATGGTCTCCGAAAGGAATACGCACTCGCCAGTGCCTCCACTTCTTGAAAAGGCCCACAAATCGGCTTATCACCAGATAGTGGTCCGTTTCAAGAGTGGGACCTCTGAAGGCTCTTGTATCCATTAACGACTTTCGGAGACGTCCATCTATCAAAATCAAATCAATCACACTTTTCTGTTCATTCCGTCTCCATGTGTAAGTGTGAATATCCTTGTGATGGAAGAGCGTGTTCGACACAAGTAGGTTTCGTTCCATACATACGTCTAAAAGTAACTTACCAGCATCGTTCACTCTCTTATCTCCGTATGGACCAAGCACAGCCTCATAACTGCTTCGCTTGGTCCCAACCCATCCATTCAGATCACCACACATAATTATCCGTTCATTCGCTTCGGCCAAATCCAGAATACCCCTTACAGTCTCCCAAAACTTCTCGAGCTCCTGGGGATCAGCAGAGCTCACAGGAGCATATGCTGCAACTAAAAACACTCGCGTAATCCCCAGTTTTATCTTAACCCAGAGAAGTCTTGGACCTACTAAATCGTAATCTTTCACACCAGCGGCCAAGCGAGATGAAAGCACGACACCTACGCCAGCGCTGGCATGAACGTCCTGGTCCACCCCGGACCACAGGGCCATCATGCCACCGGGCAGATCTTCGGTGTCGCTTCCCTTTCGCTTGGTCTCTGACACACACAAAGCATCTAGGCATCTCACGTTCATTATATCTCTCAACTCATTCATCTTATCTTTTAGACCACCTCTCACATTCCATGTGCCTATACGACACTCAGCTCCCCTCGACCCGCCGGGATGGGCGTTGCGTGGTGGGTGGCGGCCCCCACCGCCGCATGCCCTAGATTCGGTAACTTTTTAATGCCAATATATAAATAATATGAAGGCCCTTGACGTAACTGACTGACAGTCAATGTACGGGGCATAACGTTTAGTACCGTGACGTTTGAAACGTCTCTGTGCATTGTGTTTAGTATGAGTGTCCAGTCTATAGTGATCATTAGCGCATTAAATTTAAATGTATTACCAGCGCAGTTTAAAAGACAGGCACTTAGCAGTATCCCATCATTATAACTACGTTTGTTTCTCGTTTGTAATTCATTGGTTACCGCCCTGAATGTATCACGTTCTATAAATAAAAGTACAATACATGCGCTCGCATTACAATATGTTTTCTAAGAGCATATAATACGGGGCATATGATTGTCAGTCAGTCATCTTTAGACACGTTTTATATTACGTATGCATTGAAACTTATCAAATTATAAATTCAATATAAATGAAAGTAACATTTTTTTATATACCTTTCTAAACAGCGACGTATCAAAAGGTAGACAACGTTATGCACTAACATTATTCTACTCGTATTTTAAAATGGCGCAACTCTACTAGTCTACTATATCTACGTACAGTTATTTATTTTGAAATTTTGCTCTAACAAAGAAACAAATGATACCTGTCGTTAGAAAGAGATGAATATATATCTTAAGAGATTTGTGCTTTGTGCCGAAGTACGTATAGCTGCGACGCGAGAGCGTGGCCAACTGAATGCGACTTGGGCAATTACCTTACTTTCGTATTGCCATTCTAAAGTGTGTACGACGTATCTGTAACTAAAAAAACCTCTTAGCTTCTAAATACTTCTGAGGGGTTTTATTCTATCTGTAGGTTTACGAGTGTCAGTTTCTTAGTCAGACAGGCCGAAAGTATCAAGCAATGATTCGCATATATAGTTCTTTTCTGAAATTGGCTGACACACGGCCGTATATTCACTTTGATAATCAATAATCCGGACTACTTCCTGGCATTATTCCATTTCCTAATCAATTAGGACTGGCGAGGCCTGTTACCTAAGCCTACTGATAAGGATTTGGTGAAGATACTGATTTGGACTTGGAGCGACTGCTGCCACACCTCCATAAACCCAGGAGGAAAACTAGATCTCTCATAGATTAGGGCGTCTTTCGAAATATAATTTCGTGTAGCGCGGGTTTCGTCACGATGTTTTCCTTCACCGCCGAGCTAATGATAAATCTGTACATAAATCCGGAAACACAAAAGTAGTACATGCCGGGATTCGAACCGCGGACCAGTTGGTCAATGTGCCGGTTCTTTACCCAGTGGACTATCATTTGAAAAGGATCATAATAATGTGGACATTATTATGATCCTTTTAAAAGTCACGATTACCACGCGCCGTCATCGCAGACGTACGCGTGCACACGGACTCAACTGTTACAGCAAAATGTCTTGAAACTGATTTGTGTGATTTAGTGTCTGCTGCGGGAGAAGAACTGTTTTTTATACTGCGTCGGGAGGCATACTAGCATACGGCCCATCTGAAGTAAAGCGGATACCGTAGTCTATTAATGACTCGCGCGATGCCTCCTCTGCTGCTTACACGGCAACTCCTTGAGAACTTACTGGTGACCTCACTCACACGCAGGAACACAACAACCCTCTAGGGAGTTGTTATTTGGCTGTGGTTTTCTGAGAGGTGGAGGTAGTAACCCAGACGGACTGCTTTGATGCGCCCTACCTCTCTTAAAACATCCAAGCCAAGACAAACAGACATGTTCATGCGCACAAATGTTTGCCTTGTGTGGGAATCGAACGTTGGTGTCAAAGTCGCGTCATTCGACTGAGCCACCGAGCTCGAGATTTCTAACAGCATTTCCTTACAGGCTCGCATCTAGATGGAGCTAGATTTTCAGGCTAGATCTTTTAATGTTTCTACTACATCTTAACAGGCAAAGAGCACATAACACGCTATCCTTACACACCCCGCTCGCTTCTTTAACATTCATAGCTTTTTTCATGTCCAATCGCCGCTCGCTAGATTCTTGACATCAATTTCTGATAAAACATACCCAGTTTGATTGTGGTAGGTGAGCCTTGGTCTTCCTCGGCTCCTACATCCTTCCATTTTCTCATGGTATATAGTATATCGGTTCATTCTTTCGTCCTGCAAGTAGAAAAACTTTTACATGCCCGAACCAACGGAGCATGCCCGTTCTCCGACACCGTCTTTGAGGCCAACTCTGTTTCTTACATGACGGGCTAGATCTGGTGCTATTGCCTAGTTTTTACACAATCGTGTGTAAGACCCAAGTAATGGTTTGTAAGCATCCGAAGCACTCATACGTGCGGTCGCGTCGTCGTGTGCCGTGTAGCGGGCGGGCAGGCGGGCGGGCGGCGTCGCACCGCACGTAACAGTGGTTCCGTGTGAGTTGGCTCGGCGGCGGCGCGCGACCGCCGCCAGCTCCGCTCGGTCACGACTCCGCCAGCCCGCCACCTGCTGCAAGGCAAACATTTTTGTGTGCATGAACATGTCTCTCTATCTGGGCGTTTTCTACGTATTTACAAAAACAAGTTTTCAATTTACGAATGTTCATTAGTTCTCTAGATTAGTTTCATTGAGAGCTCGATGGCGTCGTTGCGTGTGTCATTCTAACCAAACACGCAGGTTAAGCAACGTCGACCGCAGTCTGTTTACCTATCTCGAGTTTCTCCGTGCTCGGAGGGCACGTTAAGCCGTCGGTCCTGGCTGTTGTAGATAGATGACAGTCGTTAAACTAAGTCAGTGGCCTTCGGGCGGCTTGAAAGCACTGGCCTCTGTCAATCCGCATTTGAGCAGTGTGGTGGATTATGCTCTAAACCCCTTCGGTTGAAGGGAGACCCCGGACCCGTATTGGGATGAGTAAGGGTTGATGTTTTTTTTAATACTACGTCGGAAGGCATACAAGCATACGGCCCACCTCATGTAAAGCGGGTACCGTAGCCTATTAACGCTTGCGATATATTAAGTATCACTCGCGCGATGCCTCCTCTACTGCTTACACAACAACTCCTTGGGTGCTTACTGGTGAGCTCACTCACACGCAGGAACACAACAACCCTCTAGGATGTTGTTATTCGGCTGCTGTTTTCTGTGAGGTGGAGGTACTTCCCCAGATGTGGTGGATTAGTTCTCATAGTACACGCTGTATTTACTTTAGGACTAGATGACGATCTGTAATATGTGCGGGAATAGTTATTTACATCATACTCGTACTTACATTGATCCGCCGCGCGCTGACCATTGAGTTTTCGTGACATGTTTTTTCATAAGAAATTGTCTGCATAGTTTGTTTTATTTGGTAAGTTTGTCAAGTTCATTATATTAGAAGTTATAGTTAGTTAACTATAGTATATATTAGTCAACTGTACAGATGATAAAGTAAGAATGGACACTAAAAGTATTTGAAGGCAATCGTGATGCCCTCGTGAAGTGCGCTCCACGCAGAGCGAGGCAGGTGCGCCGGCCGCGGCCGGGGGACGGCAGCCTGCCGCCGTGACGCCCTCCGCCGCGTAACTCGATAGCGTCCTGCGCCCGCGCAATCACGTGGAACACTCGACATGTACTGCGTAACGTCTTTACTCATTATTGCCTTACTGAACGACCCTGTGGTGCGAGCTGGTAGCTTTGTCAACTGTATGGTAGAGTGTATACACAAGGTGGTGCTCATCCCGACGCTGATGTATGGAAATAAAGAAATCAAATCGAAAGACGAAACAGATATATAACGCAAAAGTAGAAGATGTAGGGGCCGAGGAAGGCCAAGTTTCATAAATAAATAAATATTGTTGGACAAATTGTACAGCGCCATCTAGCCCCAAAGTAAGCGAAGCTCGTGTTATGGGTACTAGACAACTGATAAATATACGTAAATACATTTTCTTTTTTGGAAATACATACTTATTATACATAGAAAATACCGACCAAGACAAACAGACATGTTCATGCACACAAATGTTTGTACTGTGTGGGAATCGAACCCACGAGCGTTGGTGTCAAAGTAGCGTAACAGCGTGTTCCACCACTGCGCCACCGACCTGACCAAATAGTTATGAGCCGTGGGTTATGAGAAGGAGGTGTCATTAGTCCTAAGAACCCGCGGCGGGTATTAAAAGCGATATAAATATTAAAACTAAAGGCTCTATGGGAAATATTGCCAAGTCACAAAGTAAGGCACACAAATGGCCCGTGTAAGGTCTATCTCACACGGTCAAAGGTCCTCTAACAATAATATCTCTTTGCACATTTTTGCCTGTTACTTTAAACGAGGAATTTTTCATTTTTTTTTATACAACGTCCGAAGGCATACAAACATACGGCCCACTGTCACACAGTTACCGCAGCCTATTAACGCTTGTAATATATTAAGTATCACTCGCGCGATGATTCCTCTGCTGCTTACACAGAGCTTACTGGTGCCTCACTAACACGCAGGAACACAACACAACCCTCCAGGGAGTTGTTATTTGGCTGCGGTATTCTATGAGGTGGAGATACTTCTCCAGGCTGCTTTGATGCGCCCTACCTCTCATATATATAAATAACACAAAAGACACAGAAGGAAGCTCCATATCTAACTATATAATAGTAATTAGTTATTTCGTCTCGGACGCCAAGAACCGGTCTGCAACAGCTCGGACATCATCACAACAGAGGGTGTCTCGACGAGGATAATAAAAAATAAAAATTGTTTATTTCAATAACATGGTACATCATATTTTAGCAGATTCCGGAGTTACCATTTAAGTATAAAATACTTGTGTTAGATAACTCCGCTCTTCGGTAATTATCCAGATTATGTTAAACTAGATTATACAAAATCAAAATCCACAAGTAGGTACACTTTATGTCAGAAAATTAACTTTAAGGTGAAATATCTCACAAATCCTCGCCAAAGAGAATCGCTACATGTCGAGAATGTTGCGCGAGGCTATTGAAATAAGAAAACACCCCAATTTCAATAGAGAAGATGGTTGGCAAGTACCACCTGCTTGGGATCCAGTCCTAAAAATAATCAAGTCCCAAACCCAAAGATCTAAAAAATGTTCGGACACTGTGAGCGATTTTTGTGTGAATCGGAACATATATAATTAATCCATCCATGTCGGTAAATGTAATAATTGAATAACTAATGTAAGACAAATACCACCTTAGTCTTCCTGCGACCACGGACGCTGCAAAGCGTTCGAAACGTCAGGTTCAACAAAATAAATAAAATACGCGATACTTCCGTTAAAAATTGTTTAATTCAATGTGAAATATCTCTTCGTGTCTATGTGTGTGAGTAAGGGATGTGTGTGTGTGTTTTGTGAAATGTATACTATATATATAAATCCTATATTGCATCTGTACATAATTATAAGAAAGAAAAAGTATATAATACAATTATTGTAATGTTAGGGATGACGAATGGAATGAGTATTAATGATATATCTATTGACGACGCACAAAGGCTGTCACTCCACCAATACGTTGGGTTTTGATGTGTAAATACCTCAGCGATTGGAACCTACCGGTCAAAGAGATGATATTTAAACCAATAAGCCGATAACACAAGAGAGGTAGAGCGCATCAAAGCAGCCCGTCTGGT
Source organism: Pyralis farinalis (assembly GCA_947507595.1). Classification (NCBI taxonomy): domain Eukaryota; kingdom Metazoa; phylum Arthropoda; class Insecta; order Lepidoptera; family Pyralidae; genus Pyralis; species Pyralis farinalis. Next base: position 40,717,707 of record OX382261.1, on the reverse strand, counting down.
GAAGTACTTCCACCTTACAGAAAGCCGCAGCCAAATAACAACTCCCTAGTGGGTTGTTGTGTTCCTGCGTATGAGTGAGGTCATTAGTAAGCACCCAAGGAGTTGCTGTGTAAGCAGCAGCGGAGGCATCGCGCGAGTGATACTTAATATATCATAGATTATTTCCTTCATGGTATTAATTAACGACGAATGGAAATAAGGTAAAAGCCGATCGTCACCGCACCTTCTAACTAGGAGACTGGTTTCCCTTCGGTGGAAGAAGTCGGTGCGTAACGTACATGACATTTCGGTTCCAGTATATGAGCTATTTTTCCAGCCGATGGCAAGCAGTACTGTTATAGAAGAAATTTAAGCTGTGTAATTGTCTAGTCATTTAAAGACAGTCAGGCGGCCTGCCTGTTGGTAAGCCGTTTAGCCTATAGATGCTTATAACAAAAGGGACGTTACTCGCGATATGCCACCCCCTTAAAAGTCAAAAGTTTTTTCAAGTCTCGTGGGAAAACTGGAAGAAGACCTCTCTAGAACTGCTTGTGACGAGCTCGGTGGTGCAGTGGTTAGTAACTCTGCTTCGACACCAACGCTCGTGAGTTCGATTCTCACGCAGGACAAACTTTTGAGTGCACGAACATGTCCGTATGTCTTTGTCTTGGTGTTTTTCAGGTTGGTAGAGACGGTTTCGCGGGAGCTTTGCTTAAAGCTAGCGTTCATTGGCTACGGTGACCACTTAACATCACCCCGACGTAGGTACATACGTTACAACTATTGGTTCTAACGTATGAGGTGAACCCCCCATCGATAGCGAGCGGTGCGATTTTCACGTCGGACAACTGTAATGCAACCATGAGCTGAATACCGTACATTTATCACATCATAAGAGTGTTAACTATCAATTAATACCATAATGGGGGGCGATACCATCAGAATGCAATGGGAATCGACTACGGCGGGCGGCGTCGGGGGAGGGGGGCGTGAGAGATCAATTCAACAGCTCAGTTAATTGATTTACGACGACTGATATGATAACTCAATTGTGGTAGCGCTCGTGGGAACCGAAGACGGCCGACGCCACCGGGCCACTGGGCCAACGGAGACTTTATACAAATTACGACATCTTACTGAGGCTGGCTCGACAGCTGGCTTGTTGCTCCGCTGGCGTATAAAATGATACTACAATATCGTCCATACAACTGTGTCACAGGTTAGTCGAAACATAGGTTGTTTTATTCTCTTTATGCAACGAAATTCGACAAAAGATATTTTTGAAGTGAAAACTTCTTTAGCGGCGTTGTGCACTTATTGGGATGAATAAAAAATGTTAAACTCGCGTCAGGACACGTGATCCTGACCGTAAGATTTTGGTGAGAATTAGAACTTAGAAGTTTGCTGCAGCGCTAAAACATTAGTTCACCTCTAATTAAACAATTAAAACATGAAGCGCTAGATCGTTCATAGGGCATTATTTTCTCGCGACCAAAACATTGTAACCGCCATGAAATTGTTGGCGTTTACGCGTTTCGTTCAACGTAGTTTATCAACATCGCTGTTTGGTTTAAGCGGCGCGGTGTGTTTGAGTTTTAGAGATTGGGCGATGATGACGCTGGTAATGATGATGGTGAAAGAGTCGTTGAAATTATGGATGAAAGTTGATTTTTCTGAGATAAACTTTTTAATGTAAAATAATTGTATTAGTTCTAAAGTGTTAAATTTTTAATGTAATATAAATTGTCATGTTTGTATACGATAGCGCAATAAATGAATATTGTATTTTACCACATACATGATAGTACTTTTATACTGATAAATAAAGCAATTCGTGCGAAATTATTCCCTAACCATTCCAAAATATTCAAAAATGCACAACGTTAATGTTCAAGTTTTCACTTCTGCCGGCACTCCCGGAGTGCAACCCGTTTTTTTTATACTACGTCGGAAGGCAAGGTTCTCTAGTTGTACTGTTGATTTAAGAAAGCGCCTGCAAAAGCCTAGTCTCTAAAATAAAAAATTGAATTTTGAATTTTTGACCTTAAGGGTCGAGCGATCGGAATATCGCCGTAAAGTAAATTTTAATTCCTTTCTGGTGAGGGTTTCGATTTATCAATTGCCGACCTTCACGAAGGGAGAATTCTGGCCGGAGGGCATCATATTTGGGAAGTTCCGAGGATGGTCTACGCGGAGTTAGTTTATGTTTATAATATCCTATATGTATATGTTAAGTTAATGTTTTTATTTGCTGTCTGAAATAATGTTATTTGTATTTGACGAAAAAACCGGACAAATGCCATGTTTACACCAATAATGGTTGTCTGCAAACTTTTATATATACATAGTTCCTTCATCTCGACATCGGGTCTATTCTAAATATTGCCCCTTTTCTTCGAGTGTTTCTCTCGAAATCAGTCAGTCCCCAAAACATAAGTTGGTACTTTTACAGAAATAATTAATAATACTCAAGTTCATTAACTATTACAACATTATAAATTACTCTGACAAGAATAAGTCACATTAAAAGAAACGTATTTGGAAAAAGATTCGCCTGTACATTTTTATACTACGTTGGGAGGCGTACAATGCATACGCCCCACCTGATATAAAGCGGTAACCGCTGCTTATGAACGCTTGCAACAAATTAAGTATCACTCACGCTTTGACACCTTTGCTGCTAATCCAGCAATTTCTCAGGAACTTACTAACCCCTCTCACTTGGAGAAACACAACATTCTTCCAAGGAGTTGATACTTCGCGGTTTCTTTGAGGCGGAGATACATACCCGGTAGAGAAGCTTTGATGCGCTCTACCTCTCATAAAACCATTCAGACCTTGACAAACAGACAATGTGCATATGCACAAATGTTTGCGCTGTGTGGGAATCGAACCAATGAACGTTGGTGTCAAAGTAGCGTTACTAGCCACTACGCCACCGAGTTACTCAATACATGACGATCAATTCGCCACACACAACAGGTGCAAGTGATCAAAAAAATATATTTTGTATGTGATTTAACTATATATAAAAGAAGAAGATTTTGTAACGACTTTCATCATCATAATCCGAGCGTGAAACCCGGTCGTGTCATAAGCTAGCTTCGGAGTCCAGGCTCTGCTTGCCTGCTATTTGTTTTCCACTTCGCGCTGCCGACTTGCGTTACGATTTTTGTTTTTTTTTATTTATTTAATTTAGTTAGTAATTAAAGGCGCCGGTCGGTTGTTAGCAATAAAAAATATTGTCATATCTTTAAAAAAATGTTGCCAGCTGCAATTTGTATTGACGATGTAACGTAAACTTAATTAAGCAGATATTTGTTACGTGTATTCATATATGTTCGCATTTAATATTCTGGTTATGAGAACGCATAGTACGCTGGAGCATATCGTCATCCACTTTGAATGAGTATTTTTATCCCCTGACGTATAAACAGGGGTGTTTTAAGTTTGACCGCTGTGTGTGTGTGTCTATCTGTCGCACCTTAGCTCTTAAACGGGTGAATCGATTTGTATACCTTTTTTTTTAAAGCTGGTTTTCTAGCGGTGGTTCTTCGACATGAATAAATAAATATTGTCGGACAAATTACACAGCGCCATCTAGTCCCAAAGTAAGCGAAGCTTGTGTTATGGGTACTAGACAACTGATAAAATACGTAAATACATTTTTTTTTTGTAAATACATACTTATTATACATAGAAAATACCCAGACCAATACAAACAGACATGTTCATGCACACAAATGTTTGTACTGTGTGGGAATCGAACCCACGAGCTTTGGTGTCAAAGTAGCGTAACAGCGCGCTCCACCACTGAGCCACCGAGCTCGTGTTTTATCGAAATCGGTTCAGTCGTTTGAACGTCATCAGTTCTTTTGTCAGCTGCAGTAGAAATCTTCTCATCTATCTCGCATAATGGGTATTTACTTTACTTTCAAATATGTATGACCTAAAATTTGAAACACCCATGGATCCTGGATTCCCTCCGTGTGGCAGAATCTTGATGGTCCGATATTTATATAGGATAATACACATGACATAATCTTCTTTAAACGAATATTCTTAAGGCATACAAATTATATAATTTAATTATTGTTTGGCTGAATATTAATATGTCTGAATTTACAATGACATACTTAAGATGGCAGAATTTTTATATAATGGATCGAAGTAAAAAAGTATATAATATTATTATAATTTGGAGGTTTGTACAGTGTCTGGACATTAGTACAGCCAGCATAGCCATCTGTTAATACAATCAAACTTTTGTCTGTTTTTAGGGTTCCGTACCCAAAGGGTAAAACGGAACCCTAATACTGAGGTTCCGCTGTCCGTCCGTCCATCCGTCCGTCTGTCACCAGGCTGTATCTCATGAACCGTGATAGTTAGACAGTTGAAATTTTCACAGATGATGTATTTCTGTTACCGCTATAACAACAAATACTAAAAAATAGAATAAAATAAATATTTAAGGGGGCTCCCATACAACAAACGTGATTTTTTTGCTCATTTTTACTCGATATTGATAACGGCAACAGGTAGACGCTTGAAATATTAACAGAATATTTAGTTATATATTCACTTTAAGAATAAATAATTAAATTAAAATAAAACAAATATTTAAGGGGGCTCCCATACAACAAACGTGATTTTTTTTGCCGTTTTTATAGGTAATGGTACGGAACCCTCCGTGCGCGAGTCCGACTCGCTGCCACCTTTGCTAGCTAGCTTACACGTAATCTCACTCACTCGCAGGAACACAACATTTCTCCAGGGAGTTGATATTTAGCTGCGTTTTCTTTGACGTAGATGTACATCCGCGGTAGAGTTGCTTTGATGCGCCCTACCTTTCATAAAAATATCCAGATCAAGACAAACAGAAATGTTCATGTAGACAAATGTTTGTCCTGTACGGGAATGGAACCCACGAGCGTCGGTGTTAAAGTGGCCATTGCCAATCACTCGACAAAGATACACCCAAAATGATTCTGTCTCGACAAAATAATCCAATCTAAACACTCGACGAATCTAAAAACTATAAATTTTGTATCGAGGTTGCCTAAAGAGGAACTATTGGTCTGAAAGAGAGTATCGGTGTTAATATAAGAACAGGTATGCACGTTGGTTCAGACATGTAGAAAGAAATCAAAAGGAAATACGAAACAGATATACAACGCGAAAGTAGAAGGATGGAAGCCAAGGTAGACTCACTACCACGACTAAATTGCTCTTGCATTATCAGAAGATTAGGAGTCCTAGGGTCGGCGAGCGAACACGAAAAGAGCCGTGAATGGTAATAGAGCAAATGAGGTTTGAGGACCGAGTCACGTGGCGCTCGCTACTATCTGCCTACCCCGCAGGCGACTTGACGAGTAGATGTGTGTATATGTCGTCTAAAGGATGCAGCCGTACGTTGCCGAAACATTTTTAAAATTTACCATACACGTTTCAGTTCCTTGAACGTTCACTCGTACGTACACTAGCAAACTGTGGCAGATAGAACTGTTGAAAGTAAAAAGGCAGCATTAACAGCGTAGCACGTTACTCGATAATAGCTGCGTACGAGAGCTCCGAGGGGCGAATTCAGAAAGCGTAAAAAATAGCTTCAAAATGGGTGCAGCCGGTGCGGTGCCCCGGCGGCGGCGCTGGCATTTCGCTTTCTTCCGGCGGGCCATTTGCATGGGCCATTGTTACCGCGACGGTCCTAATCCGACAGCGGCCGTTCCGCGCAATCTGCCCGCGATCTGGGATCGCTTCGGAGATACTTCACTGTGAAGTAATACTTTATTATTGCTGATACTTCGACTTGGATAATGTGTACAGCGCAGCCCAGAAGAGCATATTTGAAGTATAAGAGGCTGACTCATCCTTATTGTTAAAGCCAATCTCACCTGCGCTTGGTGTACCCTGCTAATTAACTGAGCCCAACTGGGACAGTACATTCACTTCACAGAAGACCGTAGCGAAATAACAATTGTCTGAAGGGAACATCGGGGGGCAAACAAGCATACAACTCACCTATCGTATAATGGTTACCATAGGCTATGAACGCTTTCTATACAATTATCGCGCGGGTATTGTCACCCCCGGTATTAATGCTGAAACTCCTAAAGAGCTTACAGGTGACCTCACAGGAAAGCAACAATCCTACAGGGAATTATTATTTGGTTTCCGCCTTCTGTTAGATGGGGGTAGTTCACCAGTCGAGCTGCTTTTAAACGCCCTTCTATTTCGCCACAGTCTTCGCTTTGTTATTCTTTTTATGTAAGATCGCATTTTCCAGAAAAGAGACTTATGTAAAGTTATTTAGATAAGGTTTGTTCATACAACAAGAATTTTTCGTTAAAAAAAGGATAGATTAGTGTCAAATCTAAGCTTCAGTTTAGTACTGTACAGAGCTGGGCACAGCGCGGGCGAGGCTTCGCGGCGAGGCTCGCGTGGTCGCGACTTTGTACACGGGAGATCGCATCTCGGTGGTTCACTCCCTATGTCCATCAGCGAGAGGAGTGCAGCTAACTACGTATTCGTCGACAGGCATTTTATAATTGTCGATACCGGCTAATACAGCCGTAGCGACTGTACTAAATGTGGGCGTAACTTCATACATAACGGTGGGGGGCATACAAGCAATATGGCCCATCCTATGTCAAGTGATTACCGTAGTCACAGAGCATCGCTCGCGCGTTGCTACCACTGTCGTTAACACAGCAACTCCTCAGGAGCTTGCTTGTTACTGTTGTGTATTGTTTTGTTATTGCGAATGAATTCATTAGCAGAAACAAAATAATCTTCCAGGAAATTCCAATTTGGTTGCGGTGTTCTGTGAGATGGAGTTACTTCCCCAGTCAGGCCTTTGACGGCCTTGCTACCTCTTTCAATATCTACCATTGGGATTTCAAATAACCACATTTTTTTTTTGTTTTATACTACTAAGGTGGAAATCAAGCATACGGCCTGCCTGATGGTAAAGAGTCACCGTCGCCTATGGACATTTGCAACACCGGAGGTGTCTCTCATACGTTGCCGACCTTATAAAAACCTAGTCACGCAATTCTTGACGAACTCCATGCTGTAGATTTTTTTTCCCCTTGGGAAAACCTCGGCTGGGAGCTTATTCCGCACCATGAGAATTCTTGGAAGAAAACTTCTCTAGAATCGCACAGTACGCGACCATTGCAGTTCCAGCGTGTGAGGGTGAACTCCGCGCCATCGGCGAGCGGTGCGGTTATAAAAAGTAACTGTCGGCATTATTTCGAACAACTCTTCAGAACACAACCCGTTGTACAATCGGTAGAACACACAAAGGGAGGCAAACTTCTCCTTAAACTTAAGGGTTCAATACCGTGTGTTAGCTTAGGATTGTCGACAATTCTCACAGCTCGTCTCTGAATCGAATCACACGGTCTAAGCTGGTATCCAGGTGCTGCCGCCCAAAGGTGAATGCAATACTCCAAGTGCGGTCTGACTTGAGACTTATATAACATAAGTCTTTGCCCCGCACTGAAGTACTGCTTTGCTCTGTTGAGCACACCAGGTTTTTTGGACGCCAGCTTGACCTTCTCCTCCAGGTGACTTCGATATTGCTCTTCACCGGAGATGTCGACGCCAAGCATCCTAATTCTTTTGGTGGCGGTGAGAGGTGTGTTCTGGAATTTAGGAGCCACAGCAAATGGAGTTTCCATAGCAGAGAACTTGTGACAATTATAATTGTAACAGCTTCTTGCAAGTCCTACCTAGATTACAACTAGCTGAACATGAATATTACATCCTCCTCAACATTCAGAAATAGGCGTACGGTCCACTGGTGTATTAGACCAAAAGAAGTATCGTTTACTCGTTGCTACCCTGCTGCCTACAGAGCACCTCATAAGGAGAGCCCTGCTTAACGTCTCGCAAGAACACAACAACTGATATCTATTAAAGTTACGGACTTTTGTAGAGCAAGAGGAGATATAGCTACAACAAAAAGTCAGAACATCTAACTCACCATCAGGCGGGTCGTATGATTGCTTGTCTCCTGCGGACTGTATAAAAAATACATAAACATTAGAAAAAAACAGACTATGTTTTTTATTGTCCTCCGTGTTCAGAATATGATTTATGTGACAGGGAGCGCTCCGGCCGCCTTGGGATGCGTCCGAAGCGGTGAGGACGGCATGGCCACGGCAGCCACGCTGGCTACGCCAGCTGCGACCGCGCGGGCCACTTGCGCCGCGCTGCTCATCGCGCTGTTCCTCACCCCGTCCGCTACACGAGGACAAGGTATGTACAAGGAAATTATAAATATGACCAAACAAAGAATTAATTGATATATTGTTCCTTATTATATATAAGAATTTATTAGATATATAAATCTTCCTTAAATATATAATTAAATGTACCTATATGTTCATATTTAGTGAAATGTTTAGTAATAGCTTTGCGATTACGACATGATTTATAGTTTTACGATTGTTTGTTGCTCGGGCCGCGGCGCGTGTTACCTTGTAGTACACACGGGGGACGCGGAAATAATATTGAATGAAGTGCCATACCAAAATTAGGTGTTAAACAATCGTACAGCCCGCCTGATTATGATGTTACAATGAACACTATGCGCGTGTGCCAAGCATACTACGATCACGAAATCGCCCGAGTCCCCGAGCCTACAAATATTTAAAAATTATAATTTGCTAATTGAAAAAAGCATATTACAGTGCTCAATCAAGTTTGTAAACGATAAACTTTGATCTTTTTATTTGTGTTATGTTATGATCAATAACATTCTGTATAATTTCACCCCATTCATAAACATCTTTGTAAAAGCACCACTTCTATAATGGCGCTTGTGAGCATTCATCGAACGAGTTATTGTGTCAATCATATATCAAACGTCGTGTTCTAACGTAATATTTTATAACACTATCTTCTAAATACTGTTTATGGGCTCTACTTCTTTGAATACAACTGTAAATATTACCCAATTCCAAGAAGTAAGTGTGTTCAGGAACTATGTGTGTAGGAACTATCCTGCGAAATGTCGACGTGAGATCGACGGGCCGCATCTGTCCGCTGTCGATTAGCGTCGGTCGTTTCGACCAAATTGTTGAGGCGCGCGTGTTTCCACTCAATAATTGAGGTTTTGTAAAATTGCTTCGTTAGTGAATGAGAATGTCGGGCACGTCGTCGTCGGGTCGTCCAGTTTATTACCGTTCTGTAGTAGTTCACAATCGGAGCTCGCGTGTCGACCGCTGCGGATTGCACACGCCGGCCACTCTACGGCCGATCGCCCACTCTACAACATTATGCAGCCAGTAAACATCATACATATGGGCATTCCTTATACGGGATAGGAGTCAGAAAAAAATCTTCCACAACCTCCTGCTCTCAGGTACTAAATTTGGGATAAGGTTCCTATGGCATTTATAAAAGAAACTTGTCCTTCGTCGTAGATTAGCGGTGGTTTATATCTATCAGCTACGCTAAACACGATTTCCGAACTCCAAGTTCGATGTTCATAATGTGGAAGGCCTATCGCATCTTTTACAGCTGAGGATGCAGGACTCCCGAAACTTTACCAAACAAACTGGTGCTGGCCTCGTCCAAGGTAAGGATATAAAGTATGGATATGAAAACAAGAGAACACACAGGTGACAGGAGGAGACAGCTGGAATATTGTTGTGTTCTAATTCTAGCCTAGTACTGGAAATTCTATATAAACTCGATATTTTTTTATATCTCTCCCAATTCACTTTAACTATTTAATTCATATAAATACAGTTTCATTTTGTACCGCAACACAACTAACGATAGTTATGCCAAATACCTCTATCCAGTTTGTTAAAAGGGTACAAAGGTTTTTCTTGACATGTTAATATATGGCGAATGCTGACATGGAGCCAATCAAAGATGAACCGTCGACGAATATATAACAAATTGGATATTTAAGTAAACAAAGTTACAGGTAAAGACTTCACTACATCCATATTCCCAATTAGACGGCATTTTTTTTAACAATAACAAACGGTTAACAAATTTCGTCGAACAAGGAACACATGTGTTTATCTGACGTCCGCCCACGAGTGTTCTATTGTGTGGTGTACTGTGCTTGGGCAGTATAAGTTATTGCTTTATGTTCGCGGGTCGGCGGGCGGGCGGCGGCGCGACTCTCCGGTGTGTTCTATTTTCCACGGACGTCTTGTAAGCTGCATGAAATTGACCTGCGATCGACTATTACTGTAGATTCATTTGCGTGCCTTATTTTGACTTACAAATATATTTCATAAAGATGATGCAGATACTACAACATCAGCTGCTCTTGTATGTCAATATCGAATCAAACAGTATTTATATTCTGAAAAGAGAAACAAAATTTGATGACTCCGATAGCGAAGTGGTTATCAATGCTTTAACGCCACGGCTCGTGAGTTCGATTTCTACACAAGACAAACATTTGTGTACATAGCTCATTGTATTAGTCCGGGTATTTTTAAGAGAGGTGGGGCGCATCAAAGCACCTTCACTGGACTTCTGTATCTTCACTTTACAGAAAACCGCAGCCAAATAATTTATTATAGAATCGAATACAATTTACAACAAAAGATTTACCAGTTCTAGCAAGCCGATGTACCGGCACACGCAACTTATTGCTGCTTCTAAAATTTTCACTGAATTTTGAAAACGACTTTATATTTTCACGAACATACATTATGTTTTAATAAGTGTACTGAGAGGTAACATTGAAGATACTTATTTATTTGAACAGTTCCGTACGTTCCTAGAACCGTGTATAGAGTATGTTTTATGTTCAAATTATTCTGTATTCAACATTGATAATTGTAAAGATACCCACAATAGTTTTACGTCAAGGCGTACAAAGGTGAGGTTATCTGCACGGGAGATATCTTCCAGGCAACAATATAGATCGTAAAATAAATCGTCAATCTTGAAATTTTGTATGGTTAATAAAGCGTGATCTGCTCTTAGCTTAGTAAGTCATAACAATGTGGTATGGTAATACATTTACTATTTCCATATTTGATATACTGGCAACACGTAGAGTGGTGTTCGCCACATGACAGCGGTCAATGTTCGGCCATATTTATTATTGAACATTTGAGGACAACGTGTATGAATTTGCATGTTTCTATTTTATTCTTTTATATGAAACTTTGAAATGCTAGAAACAAAAAAAAACGTTTATGACCAGTGTAGAGAAAGGTGGGTTCAAACAGAGGAGACAAAACAACTCGACTGTTTTATGTTTGGTAATTTTTTTTAATACCCCTAAGGTGACAAACAAGCGTACGGCCTGCCTGATGTTAAGCAGTTATCGTAGACTATGGATATTTGCAACACCAGGGGCGTCATTCTTGCGTTGCGACCCTGTAAGAACCTCTTCATGCCATGAAAAACGCCGTACTGTAGTCCCTTGGGAAAACCTCGACAGGGACCTCATTCCACAACTTAATAGTTCTCGGTAGAATACTTCTTTGGAACCGCACAGTACGCGACCATTGCGGTTCCAGTTATAAAGGGAATACCTTCTTTAATAGTAAAACGTTTAATGCCAATGAAACCGTACCTAAAAACTTCAATTGACTTTCGATTGTTTCCTGTGAAGGGGCACCGTAGCTGCAGTTCCACTGACGATGGGTTATCGCCAGTGCATAGCTAATGCATTCGATGCCTCTGTTTCCGGTCGTAATTATCATTGCAGAAGCTATTACCAACTGCACGGATCTTAATAATTATTGTATGAAATAAGAACACAATACACATCACAAACATCAGTATCCAAACTCATGACAAACACGTGATTCCGTTTGTAGCGTTGCTTGTGATTTTATCTCGATCGTCACGTCACTTATAAGAAAGATATAAGAACTAAAATAAGTGAACAAACTTTGCAGGGGTAATATAGATAGGTTCTACTCTTTATGAACACTTACAAATTTTGGTTAACAAATGTATAACGGTATGTATATCCAGTGGCCATCGCGCAGTTGAGCGATAGCCGTCCTACGGCCATTGACCATTCATGACGTTTTTAAGAGAGATAAGGCGCATCAAAGCAGCCCGTCTGGGGAAGTACCTTCGCCTCGCAGAAAACCACAGCCAAATAACAACTCCCTGGATTGTTGTTGTGCTCCTGCGTGTGAGTGAGGTCGTCAGTGAGCTCCTAAGGTGTTGTTGTGTTAGCAGCAGAGGCGTCGCACGCGTAATACGTAATGTATTACAAGCGTTCATAAGCTACGGTAACCGCTTTACATCAGATGGGCCGTATGCTTGTATCCCTTGTGACCTTGTATATAAAACCGTTTATTTACTAAATTGGTATGTTTTTCGTAATATGTACAACTTATACAACAGCCCTATAAAGTTTGCCAAGTTAATGTACAGCTAAGTTCAAATCAAGCTTAACACGTTGACCTTCGTGCTGTTCTTATGACATAAGTAATAAGAGTTACAATCGTACTTCAAGCGCCACACGTGATCTGGTCTTGACTGTACTGTAAGATGTACATCTTAATCCTCTTTGAATAAGGCACTGCTCGATTGATATATTTGTGACCTTCTAGAAGCAGTTTAAAAGGTAGTTCGACGATCGTCTGGTTTCTATTCGGCGCCATTGTTCTGTCGGCGTTTCCTCCTATTTGAAAACGGCCACGCCCGAATAACTTTGTGTTAGTGACATGAACTAAGCTATGACTAAATGGGAAGTTGTGACACTTCTCAAACCACTAATTAACTACATTCAAACTCTCTTGCCCTACATTTAGTGTGTAATGTACAGTCAGCCTCCTCACGTCTGGTCCGCACGAGCAGTGCATAATTACAATGTACACCAGGTATACGAAAATGTCCTCAACGCTTCATAAATACTCCTGTAGTTAAATCAGTAGGTCGATTCTTCTAGAAACTGCAACTGCACTGCAGTGCAGCGTGTGTCAAAATGCGTACATTTTGACGTTTCGTTAAATGTCACTGCTGTCAGATCGCGTAACGAAACGTCAAAAGGTACGCATTTTGACACACGCCGCGCTGCAGTGCAGTTGCAGTTTTATAGTAGAATCGGTCTACTGAACGTGCTTTCGGATGTTGCATGTAAAGAGTCATTTCATTCTGCTTCGTGTGCCGGAGACCGCAATTCCCGCTGGTTGATTTTCTTAAGCATACGGCCTGCCTTATTTACCGCAGCCTATGACCACTAGCAATACATGATGTTGTGTTGTGAATATTGTAATTGCAAGCGCGCGATAGCAAGCGAGCAATATGTGAGGTCGACCTCCAGTTTCTCGGTATTTTGTACGCTCTACTTCTCCAAAACCAAAATAGTTTGAAACCCCCTTTTTTCGTGATCGTGTAGCCTAGATGTCGTAGTTGTGCCAGTTGAAATTTGTTTTTAAAAAAAAGAAGTTTTGTTCCAGAAAAATCGGTCCAAGAAGATTTGTCCCTACTGTGAGCAGTGCTTTTGCAGTGGTAGTACTAAATTTTCCTTTTTCCTCTTTTTTATTTTTTTTTCATCTTTTCCTTTTTGTTTTTTTAGTTTTTTAATAAATTAGTCTTTTATTAAATTATATTAAATTATATTAAATTTTGGGTTTTTAATTCTAATTTCATCAAGATGTTTCTAATATTTTTATATTTTTTATATCAAATATCAAAATTTTTCAGTTTATTTTTTAAAAAGTAACTTATTTTTTTAAATATTAAATTTTGAATATTCAACATTTTTTTGGTAATTTTTACTAAGTTATCTTTTTTAACTTATTTTTTTTAATTTTATTTAATTATAAAATGAAATGCCCAAGCATTTTTTAGATTGACGCACTAAGTTTCCAAGCGCGCTTGCTACACAGCTTGCTGTTACCTATTTAAAAGATAAAAAGCGCGCTTGCGTTTGCGCCGCAGGCCCTAACTTCCCTAGTTAAAAGGTGAGTTCCAGCCAAGATTCACATAATGTACGTACCTCATACCGTGTAAGATGGACATTTATTGTTATTACTCTTCTCATCAGCGTGTACCATCATGTTGTTTGTTCAAATAGGTGCACAGCCTCAGTAACCAATTTTAATAAGTTTATACAATTAGAATAAGACCATTTTTGTACTCAGTTTCGTTTACGTTGAATAAAGAATATTTTAATAAAAATAAATAAAATACTTATTGTAGCGCTCGCGGGTTTGATGCATTCATGACAACTCCAGAAGGAGACGTTGTACAAAAGTCGTCTGCATGGATACCTCTGTCTCACCTATATCTACCTGCTTGGCAGCAGTTATATATATAGCTGTATTCCAGTTTTAAGGGTGAGATATCACCTCACAAGATTAGCAGCGCACGAGTAACATCCCCGTGGTGTTGCGAGCGTCAATAGGCTGCGGTGACCGCTTACCATCTGATGGGGGCCGCATGCTTGTTTGCTAATACAACTAGTTGTATAAAAAAAGACTCCTTCGGAGCTGTCTGGTATTTTCTTTAATTAAACAAGAGAGCATTTATGAGCACTGAGATGAGACTGGAAACTCAACCTTAAACTGAGGGGCTAAAATAGGCGATTTAACAAAAAGCGCCGCGGCTACTCATCGGAACGATTGCACACAAGCGAGAGGGAACGTATTTTTAAAGCTCAAAAACGACGCATTCGATCCATGTACGGCTTAAAAACTATTGATAGCTGCCAACCTTTGTTTAAATCCCTAAATTTATTAACATTTTAGTCAATGTATATCCTTAAAATTTGTACTTTTATCAACACTAACCAACACTTATTTATTACAGTTGTCACATTGAGAAAGGTTCCAGTTAGAGCCCTATTACACAAGAACAAATCGGCATGGCACCTATATAGTACAATAAAATACCAAAATATATAAAGGTATTACTATTACAATTATTTAAGAATAAATTTAAATCACTATTAATAGAAAAATGTTACTACAGCGTCCTAATTAATTGTAAATGACAAATTGTTAATTTATAAATGACAACTTTGGAATACTTATTATTTATATTCCTTTATTTCACGGGTTTTAATCCCGGTCATTTGATAGGCGTGCGCGAGGATCTAAATCCAACGCGTAGAGGCCCCTTCGAAAAGAACGATGTAATATATTATACCTGACCTGCTTAATGGGATAATATACCCATGAACAGGTCACGGCAGGTATTAGGACTATTGGAAATATGTCGGAAAAAAGCGTGCTATTAAAATGAGATCTAGAGGTTGTATTGGAACTAGGCTATTGCAGAAGAGGGGCGGACTCCTGCCATAACTATCATAACCTGATGTTACTTTCGGCAGGCGGTGGCTCGCCACTCACTAGATGGACCCCCGAAATGCCACAGATTGTCGGCCGGGGACAACACCTGTGTGAGTGACTTAGGGGTGTCGAGAGGTGTGCTGTGCTTTCTCCGAAGTTACTCGCGGCGTTATGCCCTTTAATACTTCCACTCTTGGAGCATATCACCTGATAAGGCAATACTCCTCTCTGGACGGTTAATAAAGCCAGACCTGAGAGTCCTGCGCGCCTTCTTGACTTACACTCCGACCGACGAAGACACGCCGGAGACGAAGGCCCTGATCGACTCTCTGGAGCACTCGGGTGCCCGTGGTGTCTTTACGCACCAACAGCTCGCCACAAGCTGCCCTGCGGGGATTATTATTATTTCGTGAAGCCAACTGTGCCTGCTCCAGCCGTGAGCCCGTTTTCAAGTTTTATTCGAACCCTAAACATTCTACATAAAATTGTCTATGTGTTATTTTTATACATATATAACGTCAGAAAGAATACAGACCCACCTGATGTAAAGTGGTTACCGTAGCCTATGACCGCTTGCCATACAAGGAGTACTATTGCGCGTTGGCACTCCCGCTGTTAACACAGCAATTCCTCAGTTATCTTACTGGTGAAATACTAAACGCAATCTGTGTGTTCATCCAAATCTCTTCAGCGTTTTTACGTGAAAGAGTAACAAACATCCACACACCTTCACTCTTTTACTTTAATAACCTCCACCTCACAGAAAATCGCAGCCGAATAACAACCCCCTTGAGGGTAGTTGTATTCCTGCGTGTGAGGGAGGTCATCAGTAAGTTCCTAAGGAGTTGCTTTGTTAATAGCGGAGGTGGTAAAGCGCGAGTGATTAATGTATTGCAAGCCACCACCACCACTACCTTACCACTTACCACTTTACACACGTGAATGTACCGATGGGTGTTGAGAGAGTGGTCGGCCTTCGCCAGATGCGTCGGAGGCGGCGCGCAGTCTGAACACGGCACCTCGCGATTGTTCTGCTGCTCTGCTGACGTCACAACACATCCTCCGCCTCTATTTTATTGAATATAATAATGGCCGTAGACCTCCATACACATTGTCATTCTTTTTGTACAATACTTAAACTTGTGCGATCACTGAACCGTGCGATGGAAGGAAGGGAAAATCTTCCTCAGATGTGTTGGTTCAATGCAGAGTTCTACAAGATCTTAAAGGAATTTGAGCTTCCTTTGTCATTACAGTAATTTTGTAATTAGTATTTGATAACATTTTTTTTATAAAAAAATACTTAATGTTTAATGGGAGAAGTGCACAGTATTGGCCAATCGATTCCGATGTGTTACTAAATTCGTATTTTCGGATTTTAGAACGTATTTGAAATTATTACTTGTTCCCCTGAATTGCTTTTTCATTATATTTAATCTCGCACCAAACGAAATGGAGAGTCCCACTTTTATCTCGAGCTCTACTTCCAAATGAACCTACATCAAGCAAGGTCGTGGAGGAGCGGCAGTCAATTCAGTGGACACGAGTGGTCCGTCGCAACGGGCGAATGTATCCTGCCTCCGCCCGAGCAGTCCGAGCGGGAAGAACTTTTACCTTACAGAAAATCGTAGCCAAGAACAGTATACTGGAGAGTTATTGCAAACCTGCGTGTGAGTAAACTCACCAGATATCTCCCGAGACGGAGCGGTGATGACAGCGGGAGAGACAGTCAACGAACGTTACTGTAATGTGTTGTAAACTCTGTATACTCCTAGAGTAAGAGCTCGATGGCGTCGTTGCGCGTGTCATTGTTACCGAACACGCAGGTTACACAACGTCGACCGTAGCCTGTCTATGGATGGGTTTATCTATCTTAGAGTTTCTCCGTGGTGGTATGCTCTAAACCCCTTCGGTTGAAGGGAGACCCGTATCCCTGCAGTGAGATGAGTAAGGGTTGATGTGGACTGCAAACGTGCATAGGTTATGGTTAAGTCGCCACGCTAGGCGGGCGGTATGCTTGTTTGCTTCCCGACTCCTGTAATGTATAAATCGTAGCGTTCACAGTGATCTTAATTGGTATTCTATTTCTTTAAATGAACAATTGTTGTGTAATATGAATATACTTCGTGTATTCCGGAATCGGCGACATGATTTGGACCAATTTCCTGTTTAAAAACTTTTCGAAGCCCACTACAGCTGTCTTTTTGCACATTTTTTCGTATTACTTTAAACTATATTATATACAGTTGAGAAAACGCTATTTTATTAAACAAAAACATAAAAATGCCGATCGAAACTCGGTCGTCCGGGTACTGTATACAATAATGATACATAATTCGTGTGTCAGCTGTTGAAGAAACTGGCCGTCGGAAGGCAGCGGCCTCGCAAACTGACCGGTAACCGAATTCATTGTTGTAACGAGCGATTGTTCAATACACGTAATTAAGTTCTCACCCGCCACAAACACCACAATTGCGCTTCCTCACTATATTGTGAGTAGGGGGATTTCCACCGACCAAGACATACGACTAAATCGTAATTGAACTTTTCGATACAAAGATATTTCTTCCACTAGAGTAACGTATACTAGGTCTACTGCTGGACCGAAGGTCGCCTTTCTACCACCACGAGAACACATATAAATATATATTATACACATAGTAGCTTTACATCAGGTGGGTCGTATCGTATGTCTCCCGACGTAGTATAATATATATTATTCGTTGAGTATCACGTTATGTGTGTAAATTGAAGGGAACAAGGAAAGAGAGATTCGATTTGTTGTATGAAATTCACTTACTATTTGAGCCCCGTGCGTCGGCAGGTAGCAAAAGCAACTTTAACATAATTTGAGTTTTTATTCCTGCATAAACAGATTTGTGTCCGGTGTCTTAGTCTGGGTGTTTTCTATACACCTATAATGAAATTCACAAAAATATGTGCACTTTCTCAGTCGTCTAAAAATCATAGCACAAGCGATGCTCAGTTTGGGACTAAATGGTGCTGTATAGTTATAATGTAATTGTTCAGTCTGAAACATAAAACGTTAAAAGTCAAGTTTTATACAAGAAATCTAAATAAAATAGCCCGTAGCACTCAGAAATAATGTAGATTTTTATTAGTGAAAGAACTTTCAGAATCACATCGGTACCTTTAGACAATAACGAAACACATGATCTGTATACTAGATCATTTATTTTGGTATTGTCTTCGTTATTAATATATGTCAATTTCAGTTTCATTGATGAATTATTTGTCGTTCATATTAAATATCGAACCGACGCGACGAACCTTCCGGTGATAGATATGGCGTTAATATACGAGTATATACCAAATATCTGATATACATGCTATATCTCAACTGAAGCATCACGTACGATGAAATAAAATACGACATAAACCTATGAATGTTACACGGCTGGTGGAAACACACCTATCAGTATTATCTTTCTTAATATTCTTTGCAGAGACCTTAGCCACAGCATAGATGACGGTGGCTGTGAGTGTACTACGCCTCCGTACTCTGTGAACTATCGAATATGTCCGTGATTGTCACGCATAGTTCTCGCGGCGCCGCCATTCATTACCGTCGGAGCAATCAACATTTTTATCAACTATTGTTTGTTTGTTTTAACAATGCACGCGATTAGTCGTTTGTTTACGTTTTTGTTATGTGATAAATGGTATAATGTAACTATAAATTCCGGCATACAGTACCTCTTCAAGGTACCTCTTGCTCGCCACTTCTGTTTGTGAAATCAACGATTGGAAATACGAGTATATACTGAATTCGCTGTCCCTAACAAGGCTTCCGTCGAAGATACTGGAATTTGATTGAAATGGTTAAAGACTATGTTTACTGATCATTAATGTGTTGTCCGGGATAAGTTCAACGAGAAAATCGATCGGATCGAACCGGGTGGCAGCAGTTGACAAACTTCAGTACACGAAGTCTTAAACCAGCGCGTCCTCTCCCCTTTAACCTACGGTGCAGAGATATGCGCTGGTCGGCAGATTGAAAGTCACACCGAGCGAAGAGAGAGCAATCCTCGCGGTTTCTCCGAAGATTGGAAATCAGACGGGAATGTGATGAGAAGAAATAATGTCCTTTTTTATACCACTAGGGTGACAAACAAGCATACGGCTTGCATGATGGTAAGCAGTTACCGTAGCCTATGGACACATGCAACACATGGGATGTCACGCGAGCATTGCCGTAATGCACTTAATCATGTTGCCGTGATCATCGACACAGTCCACAAAGTCAGTAAACTGTTTGCCGAGATGGAGTTGACAGCTGACAGTGGATACTGGGTACAGGATGATGGGGCAGTGGGTGTCCCCCTCTAGGACGGACGGACGGAACGGATGGATGAACTCTAACTAACGGCGGTAGCGGTTAGATGTGGAATGCGTCACATACCCAGCAGTGAGTACATACGAGTTTACGATGACAAACAAACAAATACATGAATACCAAACATGAAGTGCTCACCGTGCCCTGCGGGTACCTGCAGTATGGCGAATGTCGCTGGCGCATTGTCTACCTGCGCTGCAATGCAACAATTTCTTCGGAGTTACCTGATCTTATTTACTCGCGAAAAGATAAATTCAGGGAACTGTTATTTGCGTACAGTTTTATACCAGGTATGTATTTCCGCAGTCGATTTGTTATTAAACACGACCGGTACCTTACTTCTCCATCGCCAGAAAATTGCTTGCTTATCACAAAAGTGCACCACGTGCAGGTGACAGAATGAGATTCATTTGTTCTGATTATGGGACGTGTATTTTAAATAGTATGTATCGCACAGCGGTTCTCAAACTATACACTTATACTAAATATTAATAGTATATTAATTAGTTTTTACACGAAACGGGGATAACAAACAAACACGCCTTTTTATTCCACATTCTCACATCAATATTATAAATGAAAAGTCACTCTATATGCGTATCCACCTGGGACTATTTTGAACACAGTTAAACCCTTGATCAGGTCATAAATACCGGCATATCCCCAACAATAAGATATAGCTATTGTAATATTTACAAACGCAATCACTACTGAACGTTACTTACAAGCGTTACCCAACTAGTCGGTAGGAATACAAATTCAGGCAATTACTATTAACTGAGTTGTTTTAATTCAATTGACTAATATCCGAAACCACTTTGTAAACAAGGGGCCAATAGTTACTTAATATCGCTGCAGGAAATGTTAGTGAAGTCCATGAAGGTAGATGCCGATTCACCAACGTCCATTACGCCCGCGTGTCAATCGATTTGAACTCAATTCGAGTTATAATTTGTTTAGACGATTTCTTCCAAATTACTTCTCGTTGTATAACTCGCCTGGAAAAGATCGATTCCACGGATACGATGGTGTTTAGAGATTAGTGTCGTAATGTAGTATTGGCGAGTTCATCTTCGAAGCTAGGTTGAATGCTCCGTTGCACGATTCGCCTCCGTTACTCTCGCAGACGACAAACTGATGTTTATAGTGGAATTTATCATGTTTAGAGTCGTGCTGAAGTTATTTGTACTGATAATTAACAAATGAGGCGGAAAAGAGCTAGAGCGCATGAAAGCAGCCCAACTGGGGAAGTAGGTTCATCTCGTATTAGGCCACATTTAAATTCAAAGTTATTTATTGTTTCCATGGTAAATTAGATGTTACTAAATCTTAAATAGTTTTCTTATAAACTAGTGGTTTCACATGGAACCCCGTTGGGCACAATAAGATGATAAAATCAAACTAAGTCGAGAACAAAAATAAAATAAAAATAATAGTTTAAATTAAAGTCACAAACATAATGTCTATAAGAAATATGAATGTGGGAATGCGAATGGGTGACTCAGTGGTCAACTGCCTGCTTTATGCAGATGATACGGCATTAATAGCAGAATCATCATCAGAACTGCAAACACTAGTTACAGCAATGAAAGATGATTGTATGAAGAAAGGCTTACAATTGAATGCGAAGAAAACCAAGATAATGGTATTTGAAAGAGAGACAACCAGAACGAACACTAGGATTATGGTTGATGATGTAGTGTTGGAGCAAGTGAATGAGATTGTATATCTTGGAAGTGCTTTTAGCAGCAATGGAAGGTACACCGCTGATGTGGAGAGACGAGTGAGTGCCGGGAATAGGGATGAAATGAATGTAAACGCTGAGATATTTAGACGCGTTGGGGGGGGGGGGGGGGGGTTATGCACCGTCAAGTAGTTTAATGTCTTGTACATAAAATTCTAGGGTCGGCAGCGCACGAGTAACACCCCTGGTGTTTCGAATCCTTTTCCTAATTGCTAGGTGTACGTAGCTTATCTTTAGAGTCGACCCCATCACCCAATTGATAAACGAGGCTCTGGTACAAGACAGGTAAGTTCACCGGAAGAGTTGTTGTGTTCCTGTGAGTGAATGAAGTGCCAGTACGTGAGCGATACGTCTTGTTTTGTAAGCGTTCATAGTTACGGTAATCATTTCAAATCAGGCGGGCCGATGTTGAATAATAATAACAGTCACTTACATAGCTCAGAGGACGAAGATCCTATTGTATATGATCCCTGGTTTGAATCCCAGCGAGGCCTTGCACCACTAAATTCGTCTTTTATGTACATATTTGTAATTATCGCTGGCTCTTGTGATGGAAAACATCGTGACGAAACACGCGCGTCCATGAAATTATTTTTCCAAAGACGTGTGTCCTAATCTATAGAAGGTCTGATTTTCACTCCGGGTTTTGGAGGTCTGACCGCAGTCGCGCCATCTCAAAATTAATATCTTCACCAAATCCATAGCCTTAGGTAGATCCCGCCAATCCTAAAGAATTAGGAAACGGAAGAAGAACAACTTATAATGTATTCGGGGCCAGTGGTATGCAGCCTGTTGCCCTGACGCAAGTGTTGTGGGCCCATTTCTTGGGCTGGAGTGAAGTATCGACAGGCGGAGAGGATCTCCGTGGCGCGGCCGGCGGCGGAGGCGGCGCGGCGGCCGGAAGCACGCTCGGCGGCGCGCGACCCCTCGCACGACACACTGCCAACACTCACAACTTATTTGAGTACAACCTGTTTGATGAGTATACGTTATCGGGTATTATTTTCGATTTCTTTTTTAATGTCCGTGGTGTTTTTATGGGAAACATTAAATGTATATTTATGCAACGACGGGATACATACAAACATACGGTCCACCTGATGTAAAATGAGGTGTGTAGTGGTGTGGATACGTAGGATTCATATATTCATAGGCCACGGCTTATGAATATAGGAAGTATCCGCCCCTGTTGCTAACGCGACAATTCCTTACGAACCTAAACCGAGTAGTTCTTACGCTTTATTACGCCAAAGAAAAACTATTTCAAGCCGTACTCCAACGCGTGTTCAATGATATTAATGAAGGCACGTAGTTTTCCGTGTTTACACTTTGTCTCACGGCATGGTGAATTAATTATAGCTACATGGACTGTGTGAGCTTCACTAACAGGTACATTGTAATTAGCACGTATCTATATCAAGCTGGTCCAGACGGGAGTCAGACGGGCGGACTGTTACACTCAACGTTTACTTCTCCACGATCGAACGAACACATTAAACTGCGATCATTTACGATAGATTATACCTACGTCTAATTTACGATAGAATTAAACATCCTACAAAACTAATGGACCGAGCGGAGCGGGTAATAATTATGCTCGATGATGTGTCATGTTAGCTCGTCATATTTGATTGACATATGGATAACATTGACGAGTCAACAGTTGTTGGGACCTTACCCTACTGAGCACGGTCATACACGCAGTTCTATACTGTGTATTGAGCTAAACATTCAGAGCACGGACGTTAGCGAGACACCAGTAGGCTGTTTGCCAATTCTGCTAAATAACTGCAACTGCACGTTTACGCCTGTCACTTAAGTCGTGCAGGAATAGTGCAGTGCCGATAGGTGTATACTACTAAAATTTCCTGCACTGCAACAGCGCTGGAATTGCGCGTATGCTGCACTGCAACGGCACTGCAACTACGCTGCAACGGTGCGTATCCTGCAAGTAAACTACTTAAAACCTGAAATGTTGCCATATTTCAATCTAATAAAACTGAAATTTTATTTAATGTTGACTCCTATAGTTTCACTATTGACCTTGGTTGCCGGAGTGGAGGTGTTTCTAACTGAAAAGAAGCTTTACTTAATTATATTTATCCACAAACATCTCCCAAAACAAAGCAAATATAATTCATCGCTTCAGAATATTAATTTCACTTCGCAAAAGTTGCTCAAGAGTAACGTTAACAAAACTGCAAGTAAACTTCTTCAAAACATCTGTCACCGTTATACAAATGTCAAAATAATTTATCCGAATACGATTATATTGCAGGAAACGTGCAGTTGCAGTGCAGGTTTTTTAACAGAATAGCGAATCATTTACTGCAACATTCCTGCAACGTCGCTGCTGTCAGATCGTTTAACAGTATAACGAAACGTCAAAATGTACGCATTTTGACACACGCCGCGCTGCAGTGCAGTTGCAGTTTTTAGTAGAATCGGCCCACTGATTCTACTAAAAAACTGCAACTGCACTGCAGCACGGCGGGTGTCAAAATGCGTAGCTACATTTTGATGTTTCGTCAAGCGATCTGACAGCAGCGACGTTTAACGAAACGTCAAAATGTCAAAAAGAATCCGTTTGTTCCGATAAAATATCGACCGTCATTTTTCTAGAAGCTTTTGATTCCGGGTCATTTGTATACTCAAATACACAAACTTTGTAGTTGATTGTCCCAGGTGGTGGTTAATTGTCTTCAAATAGAAGGCCGACCTGATTGTAGCCGGCCTATGATAAACTGAACTAAGAAGAAAATAGGACTGGGGTGATTGTGAGTGCCACAGACAATATAACTAAATGTATGTGGAGCTATGTGCTAACAGATTTGAACCATTCAAACGGTTTTTTATCAAAGTAGTTCGATTTTACAAATAAACACACAAATAAATAAATAATAAATAAATAAATATTGTCGGACAAATTAGTAAGCGAAGCTTGTGTTATGGGTACTAGACAACTGATAAACATACGTAAATACATTTTTTTTTGTAAATACATACTTATTATACTCGTACATAGAAAATATCCAGACCAAGACAAACAGATATCTTCATGCACACAAATGTTTGTACTGTGTGGGAATCGAACCCACGAGCGTTGGTATCAAAGTAGCGTAACAACGCGTTTCACCACTGCGCCACCGAGCTCGTCGGTGTCAATAAAATAACACCCTCGGGTCTAGGACGAACGTTGAAAGATCCACTCCTCCACTCTCCGATCGAGACGATCGTTGCGTGCGAGTGAGGTGTGCAACTCATGAGCGACTCCGAATCGCTGTGACATAACAATTGTTATTGTTTTTTGTAAAAGTGCATAATGAGAGCGCTCCGGCGCCGCAACTAGATCGGAAACGACGTGGATAATTCAATAAGAGGCGTCATGGCGCGGAACCTTTCCCCGGCCGTGGCCATCCGTGGCTAACTACTAAATTGGTGGCCGTAGAAAACGTCGGCGGATACAAGGGCACTCTGTAATGTTCTACGCCACTCACTCACGCGAGATTCTTTCGATTGAGACTGGTGTATGCTCATTCAACACATCGCTGTCTCTCACGAATAGATTATAGGCGAAGAATGCACGATTCCGAAAATTGTATACGATCGCAAAGCACCCAATTTGCGAAATGCCATGTGTCCTTCATTCTTATGGAATATCAACTTATCGGATGCCTATAATTATATAATGTGTAGCGGTTACAGCAGCATATAGTGTAAGCTAGGTAGTATACATATAGAATAACATCGCCTACATATAATATATTCTCAGCAGCTTACTGGTAATAGCACTCACTCGCAGGAACACAACGATCCCCCAGGAAATTAATCCTGCCTTTGGTCTGTGGTATGAGGAAGAGATACCCCAGTTGGACTGTTCCTAAATAACGACTTTGAATAACCCTTCTTATTATATAATAATTGTTTAGATTAAGAGAGAAAAATAAATAAATAAATAATTCTTTTGCCAATAAGTCAACGAGCTTATCGGCACGTGCACCACGTGCAGGGTTTGGCTCTGAAGATCACGGTGAACCAGTTAGACCACAAAACTAAGTTACATGGACGTTCGTAAAAATCCTTCAACATATCGAAGGTTGTTACGCGTATTACAACCAGCTGTCCAGAATGTGTCTCTACTGGTCACTGGTACGAGACAAAAGGTTGTTTAAAAATGTCTGCCATTCGTGCCTACCAACAATTTCTTTAACTATTAATGACCTCAAATTGAATTCAACAATTAGTGCCGATTTCACTACTGTGGTGAAATTGACAATCAAATTGCCATTAATCATGGCAAACCTTCGTGGCGAACCGCAAGCATGTCAAAAGGTAACAACAACAATCGTAAACGTAGCATTAGTACTATGTTACCGTAATTCACTTCATGCATTGTTGGCTGTACTCATCCAGTCTACAACGTATCACCCTTACGGGATAAGTTTGCCATTTGTCCACAATTCCAAACTTATGAACGGTATTAACTTATTTATTACCTATGTCCTCCATTTGCGTGTTCTGCTGATTGTACAATGAGATTTGTTCAGACGAGTTTTCCACCATGATAAGTACTCGGTCTCTTTCTACCATCGACTAATATGTGAGTATCAATCCTTGGAAAGTGAAATTGGAACCAAAAATATCGCATTTTGTGCATCTCTAGAATTTTTTTCTTGTGTGATGTATCAATTTGTGAAACGTAAGAATGGAGTTTTTCGGAAAGGCTTATTGGAATTGACGTGTACACAGCTTGCTTACAGACGGCGACAAAGGCGTAAATGGTAATCTTGATGCATTAGAAAGAAGACAATTTAGAGATCACGGATCAAGGATTAGATATATTTCTATTATTTTAATATAAGTTGTAACAATTATGTATGTCTAATACGTTTGTATGTATCGTATAAGTATTGTAAGTATATGTATATATGTATATATATATATATATATTATTATTATATATATAATGTTAAGCCGCAATCGTGATTCTCTGTACTCCCAAAGGTCGACTGGTAGAGAATGCAACTAGCATTAAGTCCGCCTATTGTACCAAAATGTAAAGTGGTCAATAAAGTTTTAAATAAATAAATAAAAATTAGATACGAGTATGATAGATAAATAATTTGGAGGGAGCGGAGGAACATCAGTGAGCGTTTACCACAATTTGGCTTAAATGACGCCATGGATAAGAAGCCTTGGCCCTTGGTGAATTTGTGTGTATGTTAGTTAGCCTCATACTAGCCGCCTTCTCGTCAGCAAATCTTGAGCCGGATAGCTCAGCTCGTTGTATACGACGCGACGTTGATCACAACGCTAACATACGTAAGCGATAGCTGGATATAGCAGTTAGAACATAAAAGTACAATATACGCTGTAGAGATACGAGCTTTGCGCAAAATTTACGATAGAACCTACGTAAATCGAGTTTGCAATGAAGATTTAAGAAGGAGAATTGGTCTTAAAAAGAGAGTATCAGTGTTAATATTCGAAAAGTCACGCTCTGTTCGTTCGGACATGTAGAAAGAATGTAATGTAAAGGAAGGAATGTGGAAACAGATATACAACGGGAAAGTAGACGGATATAGGAGTCATAGGAGCCAAAGAAGGCCAAGACTACCTTCCACGACCAAATTGGTCGTATTTTATCTGAAGGTGGTGTCAGAAGCCCTGGGAACAGGCGAGCGTGCATGAAAAGAGCTATGAATGTAATGTAAGCGAACGAGGTGTGTGACAAATCATGTGGCACTCGGATCTCACTGCCTACCCCGCAAGGGACTTGTCGTGAAGGTGTAGTGTTAGTGGTAGTATTATTAGCTGATACTTGCTACTTGGTGAATTCGAGTGCGCGGTGAGTCACCGAGCGAGCATCGATGTCGTATCCCTGCCAGAGCCCGCGTTCCTGTGTTCGCAGACAGATTGTAATTTCACCCGGTGGTGGTGGCGGGAGAGGCGGGGACACTACTGAATGGCAAATCGCCCTCTTCCCTTTTAATAATTTATAGTTCTGAGGATCGATACTAAATTACCTTTTTTATTGCCACGGCATTAGGAGTTAAAGTATGAAATTGCCGATTTGTACGGAAAAAATAAAACTCGTTTTTTTCTAAGACACATATTTAACTGTAACATATTTAATTAATCAAAATATTTACCCTCATTATCTATATATTGCTGTCATCCAATCGGAAGTTTATTTATGCCTTTGCGATAGAACTCTGGGGATCTATATGCGACAACCTGTGTGAAAGCATTTTGTACTGCCTCCTGCGAAGGAAATTTTTTACCACGTAGAAAATTGTCCAAATCACGAAAAAAAATAGTAGTCAGTTGGAGCAAGGTCTGGCGAGTACGGAGGTTGACGTATGGTTTCTAACTGCAGCTCCTGTAGAGTTACAACGGTTCCTCTTGCAGTATGAGGCGCGTTAATAATGCTGAAGATGATGATGATTTTCTAAAACATCGCGATCATAATAAAATACTTGGACTGTTCAAACCAATTGACGAGGTACTTGAAACTTTGCTTTCTGAATGACAAGAAAGAAGGGAAACTACTAAAGGACTACTAAAGGACGCCACTTGTATCTGTTCTTTCAATCAGTGCGAGACAGATTAAGTAAAGAGTGGTTAGAAGTCGATCATCCCGTTGCAATTTTTAACAGGGCATGGAAACTTTAGGGCGAAGCTCTTTTCATTTAGACTTGTGTCATCGCCTTTATGTGAGTGTTCTATGACAAATCATGAGATCGAGCAAACAGCACATCATGTTCTCTGGGAGTGCGATCTCTGACGTCCATCGGTCCATCGGCAACGGTAAACCATACCGCTAATGCCTGGGTAGTTTGACTCGGATCGGCTTCCACCATCTCCTTCAATTAAGCGTTATTCACCTGTGTGGGCGGTCTTGCATGTGGTTTATTCTTCAAGTCGAAGTTTCCATTACGAAAGCGTTTAAACCAAAATGCGTTCATTAGCAGTCTCCTCTCCAAACGCAATGTTGATATTGCGAGGGGTTTCTGCCGTGTTAGTTAGTTAATCAAATGTTACACATTTTTTAAAAGAATAACGTCACAGGTATCATGTGGGTGACAACGTTATATAAAAAAAGAAATTAAATAAATGGTGGTGCTATGGTCGCACAGGAAAGGGAAGTGAATTAGTATGTAACATTATTATTAGTATTCAGTGTACCGGTCTCCTTCAAATTAATATGTATGTATAACTTCACGCCAACTCCCTTGCGGCGTAAGCAGAGAGAACTGAGTGCCGCATGACTCGATCCCTTTTTCATTTCTTCATTCTTAGTTTAACTTAATTTAAACCTTAGTTGAGTTTTTTTACAAATTAAATGATTAGTACTTATACCGTCGCATGTCAATTTGTTAAGCCAGTTTCTTCGAGCTGCACCAAGATCACTGACTTCTATCTATCTATCTATAACTTCACGCCAAATCCCTTGCGGCGTAGGCAGAGAGGACATCACTGACTTAAGGACGAATTACACCTGGAACCCACGGCCTGGTCTTCAAGCAAAAGAAGCTTAAATAAACATACCCATGAACAGGCTGTGGTTGATGTTCCATAACTAGGGTGTTAATCTCAACGTTGTGTAGCTCTACCTTGAGATTGATTGACAAAAAACATTAAAAAATGTCTCAAACGGGAAAAAATGCCTGCCCCACCGCCCTACCCCGCTCTACCGCTAAGGTGGCACGATCTGCCTGATTATAGGCAGTGACCGTAACACATAGACGCTTGTAATATCCGGGGCAATACTCGTTGCCGGCCTTGTAAAAAAACTGCTTCACGCCTTTATGAAGAACTCCATGCTGCAGATACTTGGATAAAGATCGGCAAGGGGCTCTATAACCTTTGTGTTAGCGGAAAAATCCTTACTGGATAGGCAGTTCCAGGATCATTTTAGTTCCAATATGTGAGATCAATACCATGTGGCAAGCATATAGTACGATTGTAGAAGAAGCTAGACAACGATCATCATCGATGAGCTCCCCTGGATGTAATCCATTAAACAATAGTTAGAAGGTTAAACATAGGTTGAGTTTAAGGAGAGTGTAAGTTTGGGTCGAGGTCTTCTCAAGTTGGTATCCAGGTGTCGTCGTCGAAAGGTGATGCCTCAGTTTATAATATCCAGACTATTATAGTAAAAGACATTGTACCACGCTGAAATACTGCTTCGCTCTGTTGAGCAGACCAAACTTCTTAGACGGGAGATGACATCGTACCAGATTTTAGCGGGGGAATTCCAATGCTCTTTATTTTAAAGCCTAGTGTACACATTTGTGGGACCGTCTACCGTCTAGGTCTAGGACCGTCATTAGGAGCCCAGATGTTGAGTAGTGACATAGTAATGGTAGTGAGTTGGAACCACTTCCCACTTTCGCCGTCGGTTCGCCTCCGGACCTGTTATTAAATTATAGTGAACATAGTTATCTGCTCGATCACCGTGTCAGTTTTATGAGACGATAATTTGTGTAGTCGGTGCATGTGTAATGGAAACCTGAGATATTATTACTGTTCCGCGGTTGTCAGCTGTCTTGACTCCGACCGACCGTCGTTTATTTAGGATTATTCGGATTACTGTGAATTGTGTAGGAAATTATTTGCTCTTTGGCACATTCGATGTGAGATCTAAAGTTATTACACTCCTACCATAAAGGTAAACTTCTGATCGCTACTGACCATTTGCCAATAAATAAATATTGTCGGACAAATTACACAGCGCCATCTAGCCTAGCCCGAATGTAAGCGAAGCTTGTGTAATGGGTACTAGACAACTGATAAACATACGTAAATACATTTTTTTTTGTAAATACATACTTATTATACATAGAAAATACCCAGACCAAGACAAACGGACATGCTCATGCACACAAATGTATGTATTGTGTGAGAATCGAACCCACGAGCGTTGGTGTCAAAGTAGCGTAACAGTGCGTTTCACCATAGCGCCATCGAGCTCGTCAATACATGCTTACAAATCAAAAGTATGGAGGTGAACTATAACAAAAATCAAACAGATATACCTAGTCCGGCCATAAGTTCTGTCACAAATGTTTATATATAATGTGAATATGTATGTATTTTTTATGAAGAATTTAAATGTGTTTGATTGTTAAAGCGGTTTTTATTAAATAAGTATCTCTAGATCTCAACTCCCATTCGAAAATACTCTATGGTACTTCGTTACAACTGTATACCCTGTTTATCCGGATCCATTTCAATCTATGCAAGGTTTTTGGAGGAAATGTCGGCACAATTCTTACAAAAACCTAGCACAAATTGAAAATCCAGTCGAGCTCGCCGTGGTAGTTGTGTGATATGGCATAGTTTAAAGTGCGCGGTGCCAGGAATAACGATACGTGATCACCTATACTTTCATTGTTACTTTCAAAATCCGTTTACTACAAAATCATTCGTTATGGTTTGCTATGAAGGTTTTATGCTATTTTCTTTGTTGAGTTTATCTTTCGTGACCAACGCAACGAGGGCCGCCCCTTATTTGACTCAATGCGTTGGTATCAAATACACATGAAATATTCTTATTTTCTTCGAAATAGTCATCAATAGAGGAGAATTTAACTTACCAAACCTAAAATAATAAAGAAAGGAAGAAATCTGACTTTTTTTATTATTATTGAAAACAAAATCATTGTATTTAGAAAATATTCTCGGAAAATTCCATTCCAACAACGAATCCCGCATTTTATTGTAAACTCAACTGGAGTGGGACAGGTGCAGAGGCAAGTGGAGCACAGGAAGTGGACGTCGCGATAAATCCCCGGCCACTTCCGGCTTTGTTATTCAAAATGGCGCAGGTTCATAGTCTCCAATGTGGGGCGAGCGCACGTCCCTACCCCACCGCGACCACTTTCATTTTCACACTGACCACTTCATCAAATTGAAAATAACAACTTCGTAGAAGCGTTACCAATTATTTTCTAACAGACGTTTCCGAAATAACATGAATAAACTGCTGACAGCTAAATGCAATATATTTTTTTATACATATGCGGCCCGCATCAGATGGTAAGCGGTCACCGCATATTGACGCTCGCAACACCACGGGGATGTTACTCGCACGCTGCCAATATTGTAACCTAATGCTGTTTCGTCACAGTACCCAGTAATTTCTCTGCCATATCTCACCCTTCAAACCGGTACCCAGCTATATAAATATAGCCGCTTGGCAGTAGAAATAGGTGAGACAGAGGTACCCACGCAGACCACTTTTGTACAAAGTCTCCCTCTGGTGATATTTGTGTTGTACTTGTCAAAGTAAATCATATTTTATAGTTAACAATTTAAAATAATAATTCGAATGCTAAGTAGCAATCACTAAAACGGAAATGTACATACAGCGCCCCATCAAGTTCACATCAATCCACACCTATGGGTATTAAGTCGTTGTAGTAAAGGCAAGTTTTTAATGGTTTTGTATAGCTTGATCTTAAATTGATCTTAAAGTTTAGATAATTACAATACAACGTGTGAGTATAAAAGAAACCAATGAGCGTTTGCAATACAAGGAGCATTCGATCCACACACCTACGGGGGACACCTACTTCAGGAAATTATTATTGACTGTGGTCTTCTGTGAGGTGGAGGAATCTCTCCGGTCGGGTTGCTCTGATTTGTCTTACGTCTGTTTTACCAGAGCCTCTTTTATTAACTAGCAGGTTGCACCGCATGCAGGTGAGGTCGGCTTTGACTATAAAGATGATGATAGCCAGTAACTTACACGCACAAATACAATGGAAGTTAGCAAAAATTAGTTTGAAACTACTCCATTGGTCTTTTGTAATCGTCGTCAGTTGATGCTTGAATGTGTCGTTTACTATTTTGTAGTAGAAGAGAACCACAAGTTTACATTTATTATTACACTACACCTAAACTTTTACTAGATCCGCAGTATTCAACATACTTATCGCATTTAACTCAGTGTTTTCTTCTATTACTAATTTATTTAATTTATTCTATTACTTCAATATCCCATAATGTAAAGAAAATAAAAAATAGCATTTTACTTGCAATACATTTATACGTTCAGGTAAAACACGCAAAATACATGATACGAGTACGATGTATTGTTCCCGGAGCCCTGGAGCAAACACTAATTTGCTCGTGGTGGGTTATTAAATTACAACAATCTTCTCACAGGGAACTCTACGTCTTGCATCCATATCTGCACCTAGAAATGACCGAGTATCGACCCGTGGACCAAATGTGATACATTCGTCTTCATTTGCCTAATGACTGGCTTTGTCAATAGACAATGCAGACGAACAGCCCGAGTTCAGCAACTCTCGTAGATTGATAATACTACATTAAGGTTTAAATTAGATAAGTGCGATAACTTGATTTGAAATTAATGTTTAGCAGTGAGAGGGGAGTCGATCGGGGCGAGTACCACGCGCCCGGCCACCGTGGCCGCCATAGCGCTCTCGATCAAGTCCAGGGGTGAGTGCCCACTGCCCACTGCCCACCGCCGGCACCCGCCCAGCCACCTCACTAGCCCCGGCCTGCATTGTTTGTTAGTTGCATGAGTGTAGTCTTATATATATATCGAGTAGTAACTAAACTGCAAACAACGGTTGATTAATTGACCTGTGTATTTTCATTTAACGAGCTAAGACATTCTTGGATTGAAATAAGGAAAAAAAACTATAATTATGATGAATAAGAAACGCGGTATTAATTTAAAACACGTTAAAGCTGACATTTGCAATTATTACTGTTACGTCCTATCGCACGCGAGATGGCATGCCACAAATGTCAAAGTATCAAACGTGATCTTTATCGCATCGCGAAAAAGACAGACGTAAAGTAAGTTTACTTTTCTACTCTGAAAATTATCAAATGGATAAAAGTAACTCACAATTTAATTCATGAAGCCATCTTTTTTAAATTAAATACAGTTATTATTTTATTCGTGGAAATAATAACTATTTTCAAAAATATGCTAGATCGCTTTGCACTTAATCAAAAGATATTTCATATGGAAATCTTATAAAGAAGTTGCGTGAATAAAATTGTTGTTTAATAGTTAGTTCTGGTTATTGCAGCGCAAATTCGTGACTCCAGTTAAAGTTCAGTTACTGCTCGATTCGTTTGCCACGTCGGTAGTGTACACAGCACTCGTTGCAGCTACTCTGTTTCGACACGTCATTCAATGTTGGACGTGGTCACGTGGCCGTCCGTTGCAATATTCTTGTATTTTTAGTTGCACGTCAAATTCTTGAAGGCAGAATTTGGGTAGACATGCATTGTGAAATACCAGCTAGTTAGTTGTTTACACGCGATTTAGTAATACGTATGTACCAAAACGGTGCTTTTCGTTCTGTTTCGTGCCAAAATGACTAGAAGGAATTCAGATAGTCTCTCCTCGGTTTCGTACGAGCTACTTGAAATTTGGCACATGGAACAGAAGTTATGGCTCCATTTGCACATTTTCTATTTATATACTTTTATTATGTATAACTATAAACTATGCTTTATTATTTCTAGTTTTTATGTACTGACATAGTATTATTTGCAAGTAACAGAAGTTTAGATGAGTCGAACTCCCGCACCGAGGGTTCGGTACCACCATTTGATATGTTTTATAATGCCTAAATGCATACCCATCAAAAGACATTTAATCTACTCGTAGTATTGGATCGAGAGTGATCTCTGAAAACGTATTTACGTAGTACTGACTACATAGTATATACGAAAGACGACGTTTCGTCGCGCGAACTGAACTCTTCTCTCGAGAAAGTTTATGTCTTCAAGTCATTTAGACACAAACGACTATACCACATGAATTTTCTCAAGAAGAAGACTGCAGTTGAGTCGCCATCGTGATACCAATTGGAGAATTAAAAACAAGTTACCATTATAAATATATATTTTTGAAGTAAAACTTCTGTACGCACGCTTTACTTGGGGAGTAAGCTGGTGAATGCGTGACGAGAGCGTTACGAAAAGTGTGATCGGGCGAGGCGAACGGAAGTTGAGAGGGAGTTATAAGTTAGTGAAGATAGAAAAAGAGAGATTTATGTTTCGTATATTACTGTAGGGGCAAGAGAGAGAGAGGTGCGAGCGCACATTTTCTATCTCTCTTTCTCTCATAGCCGTTACGTTTCGTATATCTAAGACACAGTGCAGGCCTATAGATGGACTTAAAGAACTTTTACTTCAGTCGTGTGGTCTAAAGCACACTCGTTTTTTTTATCATATACTTTTTTTGTCGCATCCCCATGAGATTTTGTTTCTTGTCTTTCATAATCCTAGATCGAATTTAAATACGATCCACGGAGCTCTGAAGTTAATCTTGAATCAGTTTATATACTACTCTGTGTAAAAAGTATCGGGAATATGTCAATAAAAAGACCCGCGTAAAAGAGGTCGTTCTAATTTTTTTACTGCATGTTGGTAGCACTGTACTGATTTAGCGCGCAAAATTTGAGCGGGATCTGTCATTTAATTTGTTTTAAACTACACTTTTTGTTGGTCATAGTTTTGAGTCCTCGGCGATTTTTACAATGGAAAATATTGTTGAACAAAGAGTGTGCCTTAAATTTTGTGTTTCAAATGATATTTCATGTGGTGAATCACTAAAAATGTTGCGAAATACCTACGGCGAATCGTGTATATCGAAAACAAGGGCTTATGAATGGTATAAGGCTTTTAAAGAAGGCCGAGAAGTAGTAGTAGACTTGCCTCGTTCTGGTAGACCTTCAACCGCTACGACCAGAGAAAACATCGACAGAATCAAGAAGCTAGTGCTCGAAAATCGACGTATGAGTCTGAGAGAGTTGGCTAGTGAGGTGAACATATCTTTTAAGTCCGTCCACAACATTCTCATTGACATTTTAGGCATGAAACGCGTCGCCGCTCGACTAGTTCCAAAAGAGCTCAATTTTGTTCAAAAAGCGCAGCGAAAGCATGTCGCTGAAGACATGGTTTCCCGAGCTTCTACGGATCCGACCTTTATGAAACGTATAATAACTGACGACGAGACATGGGTTTATGAGTACGACATGCAAACAAGCCAACAGTCTTCAGAATGGCGTCTCGAAAACGAGCCGAAACCCAAAAAACCGCGGCAAAGTCGCTCCAAAATCAAGGTGATGCTGACAGTTTTTTTTGACTACCGTGGTGTGGTTCACTCCGAATTCCTTTCAGAGGGAGAAACAGTGAATAAAGAATATTATTTAGGCGTCATGAAGCGTTTGCGTGAGAGTATCCGCCGAAAACGTCCAGATTTGTGGCAACACAACTCATGGATGCTGCACCATGATAATGCACCATCACACACAGCCATTATAGTGAAAGAGTTTTTAGCGAAAAATTCAACAAAAGTTCTCGACCAAGCACCGTATTCACCTGATATGGCTCCGTCTGACTTTTTTTTATTTCCCAAGTTAAAATTACCACTTCGAGGAAAACGTTTTGAGTCGATAGAAGCCATAAAAGAAAATTCGCTGAATGAGCTAAAGGCCATACCGCAAATAGCCTATGAAAAATGTATGGAAGACTGGGTGAAGCGGTGGAGATGTTGTATTGCAAGCGATGGGGCCTACTTTGAAGGCGATAAAATAAATTTAGATGAATAATTTGTATTTTTTGTTTTATTGAAAAATTCCCGATACTTAGTACACAGAATGTATATGCTTGTAATATACAATATTCGGCACTCCACGTACCGCTTATTATTTCCATTACTCTCAGGTTTTATCAGTGATGATGCGGATCGAGTTCGGTCTTTTTTTTATACAACTAGATTGGCAAACAAGCATACAGCCCGCATCAGATGGTAAGCGGTTACCGCAGCCTATTGACGTTCGCAACACCAAAGGGATGTCTCGCGCGCTACCAATCTTGTGACCTAAGGCGGTTTCGTTACAGTACCCAGTAATCTCTGCCATATCTCACCCTTCAAACCGGAACACAGCTTATAAATATAGCTGCTTGGCGGTAAAAATAGGTGAGACAGAGGTACCCACGCAGACGACTTTTGTACAAAGTCTCTCTCTGGAACTGTCTACTCTCTGATATGGTATACTCTGTGATTTAATTTTTGTTTTTACATACATTTACATAGTTTTTGTATTTAATCTTTACTAATTATCTTTATTAATTACTTTCATTTCTTCTTGTTACCGTCACCTGGGTCCAAATCCGTTGCGATTGGCGGGGTCCGCTACCTAAGCCTCAGGATTTGGCGAAGATACGGATTTTGACATGGAGCGTTCGGTGGTCCGGCATATCTGGCATATATAACTAATAGTTTGACTGTGTACGTTTTGTGAAAGAAATTCATAAAGACGTACGAGGAAGAGGTTCTTTCTAAAATTATAATTTACTTTACGACCACTGTTTGTTCACACGCTATTATTTAGGTTTAACACCAAGGTTCGATTCCCACACGAGATAAACGTTTGTGCGCATGATAACTGTCTGTTTATCTTGATCTGGATGATTTGAAGAGAGGTAGGGTGCATAAATAAAAAGAGGCATGCTCCGTTGGTTCGGACATGTAGAAAGAACGCAGAAAGAAAGAATTACGAAATAGATATACAACGCAAAAGTGGAAGGGTGTAGGAGCAGAGGAAGGCCAAGACTTACACACCATGACCAAATTGGTCGTGTTCTATAAGGAGCCTTAGAAACCGGGGAGCGTGCATAGTGAGCTGTGTAAGGATCGAGTCACGTTCTGCTCTGTCTGTCTACCCTGCGAGGGATTTGGCGTGAAGTTATATATAGATGGGACTTGGGGAGACCTCTAACTTACAAAAAACTTCAGCCAAATAAGAATTACCTGGAGAGCTTTTTTTATACAATTACATTGGCAAGCAAGCATATGCGCCGCATCAGATGGTAAGCGGTCACCGCAGCCTATTGACGCTCGCAACGTCACGGGGATGTTACTCGCTCGCTGCCAATCTTATGACCTAAGGATGTTTCATCTGTTGTGGTCCTGCGAGTGAATGAAGTTATCAATTAGCACCTAGAAAATTACTGTGTGTAGGTACAGGTATGAAAACGTGGGAGAAATACTTCCTATATTGCAAGCGTTTACGGTAACCACATCAGGTGAGCCGTATGCTTGTATGCCACTCGACGTTGTACAAAAAAGAATGGTTAAAATACAGTCTGGTCTGCCAATGATAGTAATACAGTCTGGCGTGAACATATTTATACAGTCTGGCGACGAGGACTACAACGGGCATAAATATTACATTATGGGTTGTAACGTGCGGGCTGTCCATCAGGTGGGCCGTGCAATTAACACACTGGTTACGACAGGAGATCTACTCTCGAAGTGCCACAAGTTGTGTGCCCTACTAACAGGGGAAACTAAATGACAATATAGATCACGTAGATATTTATAATACTTTTGAAAGCATAAAGATGATTACGTGGAATTCAGCCGTGTGTCTATACGTACGAGTGTAATCACATACCATGAACATGTGAATTTCAAACAAGACACGTAATCTAAAATTACGACAGATATGAATATTTTTTATTTGTGTGTGAAGTAATTATCTATTTCCGAATTTCATTTTGCAGAGGGAGAAGCACTTTCTAAGATTATGACATAGTATAACTGTCAAGCAGTACGTCAACTCTGTGCATCACTGCGAAACTTTTGATCGTTGTGTTTACTACGTTTTTTTGACGTCTTTTTGACGAGCTCGGTGGCTCAGTCGTGAATGATGCGGCTTTGACACCAACGCTCGTGGGTTCGATTCCCACACAAGACAAACATTTGTGTGCATGAACATGTCTGTTTGTCTTGGTCTGGATGTTTTAATAAGAGAGGTAGGGCGCATCAAAGCAGCTCGTCTGGGGAAGTACCCTCCATCTCACAGAAAACCGCAGCCAAATAACAACTCCCTAGAGGTTTGTTGTGTTCCTGCGCGTGAGTGAGGTCACCCGTAAGCTACCAAGAAGTTTCTGTGTAAGCAACAGAGGAAGCGTCACGCGAGTGATACTTAATATTTCGCAAGCGTTAATAGGCTACGCTCCCCGCTTTGCATCAGGTGGGCCGTATGCTTATATGCTTCCCGACGTAGTATAAAAATAAAAACTATAAAAAATATATATGTCACAAACGGATTACTATATCGAAAAGTGATCTTTCCACACCCTCAATGTCTTTAAAAACCTATCTAACAACTCCCCACACAATGGGGTGGGCGCGAAAAATAAATCATCCCCACTTTACGTGTAGGAGGGGTTTCCAAAAATCTTTTATTTTCAAGATTTTATTCTACCACTTTGTCAGTATAGTTAATATGTACATACATGTCAAACTACAGCTTTCTAGTATGAAGCGTCTCTAATCCGTGGATAGACAGACAGAGCAAAACTATAAGGGTTTCTTGTTTGCTACGGAACCTTAAAAACCAACCAGTAAGAGAGAAAGTAATATAATTGAAATGGATATCTATTAAAATAATCATTTTCATCTTTCCTGACGATGACTGCGCCGATGTCGGTTCTCCTACTTCGTCTTAGATCGCACGTAAAATTACTTGTCTATGCTTTTATGAATCATGTGTCATACTGTTGTACGTTGTCGTTACATGCACTGCTCAATATTGTTCATTGTGATCTCGAGAGGATGGGTCGGCTACTTATTATGTTTAAGTGCGTGTAATGTAGCACTTACGTACACGAAGGCGTGATTTGCTGCGAGTTAGCTCCGGTCGCGCACACTCGACTCACGAAATACTCACCCAAGTACAAATTACTGCATACTTACCAGGTAAGGTTGCCAGGTCGAGGCGCGTAACACAGATCTTACGGGCGGTGAACTATATTTTAAACTTATTTTTCCTTAATATTCCCGATGAATTTGATGATGGTAGTAACAATGTTGTCATGTTTAGAAATCATTCGTCGCTGTTACTATGCAGCTGTATGTCATATATGCCATACATGTATATATATATATCTTCACGACAGGTCCCTTGCGGAGTAGACAGAGAGAACCGAGCGCCATACGACGCGGTCCTTACATACTACACCTACACGTATATTATTGTGTTACACTGTTGACAATCCTGATTTGCTCTCGGTACACACATTTGTCCAGTGAGTACCAAAAAATATTCTAAAGTGAAGCGATTACCACAAATAAATTTAATGATTGGGCAACTATAACTATATATTGATAAGTAGAAACAAAATGTTTGATTTATATGGAGAAAAGACATAGATTTGACCCAGATTTTGTTAAATATGTTAAAAATTATTCCGAAATATTTTAAAATCTTTTAAAATTTGCAAAATTAATGTATATTTAAAACAACATTAAGCAGTGGACAAATAAAATAAACGTTGTATGGGATATTGTTAAAAAGATAACAGGTAAACATACCGCGTGATAATGAGTATTCTATTTAACATAATGTCACAGCTGTTAAACAAGCAGCAAATCTATTTAATGACTACTTCACTAATGTCCCTTACATTATCACTGACTCCCTCAATTCACTGCCACATGCTGCTGCAGAGTTATTAAAGGAGAATGTGCAACCAAGAGTAGAGCTTTTCTAATTTACACATATTCAGAGAAGCGAAATAATTAAAACCTTTGAACAACTGAATATTAAAAACTCAAAAGTTCGTTGGTGAATGACCATAAAAGTAGAGTCAGAGTCCTAATGAGAAGAGCACGTACGAGAGACGTGTGTCGGGACCAAGTCATGACCAAGTCACGTCCGATTCTCTCTGCGTATACCCTGCAAAGGATTTGGAGATGAACGATGAACCAATAAACTTCGCCTTCGCCTGGGGGACGCTGTTAGTTCTGGCTGCAGGAGACACCACTATACTAAGGGTGAACATGGTAATTAGAGAACACATCAAACGTTTTTGTGCATATGCTAAAAAATATGTCGTGCCAGCCCTGAGGGTGGAGGACCGCTGGTCACCTACGGCGCCGCTCTCTCTCTCGGCCGTGAGAAAGTGCGCGCCGCACGCCACTGCAGCGTCTTCCGAACCACAACGACACAGCACAGCTCTGATAACCTCATATCATCGCCGTAACGACATTTTGATGGCTTTTAGTGTTTGTACAGAAGTTGTTCGCTCGACTACACAATGTACAAATAGTTCTGAAACACAAATAGTTCAGAAATTGTTTGTGCATTTTAGTATAACTATGTATTGACTCATTTCAAATAGTTTAGTTTAATATTAATAGTGAGACGACAAGATCGTAACTCAAAATTTCTATTATAACAGAACGTGAAAGCAAGCGTGATTGAAATCTACGATTGATGTATATTACACTTAGTGACATGAGCATTTGTCTATAATATAGGAGAGTGCTCGATATCCACAAGCCGGTGTAATTACTATTCATTCATTCTACGGTTCAAGCCGGGGGTTTGTAACGTATTAAATAGAGGAAAAAGCGGACGAAACGTTCAAATTTCAATGATTTTCCAATATTTCGGCTATTCCGACGGAAATTTGATATGGTACGGTATTATTGTGCTGTCATTGAAAGTTCTTAACTTTTCCTCACTTAAATAAAAAGGGACATGCAATCGATCTAACAAAGCGTGTTATAAAGAAGATATTTCCTTCGTCTGTGATTATTCATTCGTTCTATTCGACTCGAGACATATGTATTCATGAGGCGCACTTCACGGTCTGTCGACGTCCAATAAATCTTACTTTTTGCGCAATTACATTTTTTTTGGTCGCCACGTCGTGCTCATCCGTTCGGCTTTACAACAACACATGCTAATATAATCGTATTAAAAAAGCAGCGCGTGTACCATCGAGTGCCAATTGTTACTCTTATTTAATAAGACGGTGGAGTCTCTACTGTTGTGTAATCCTTTATGTAATGGTAGAGCCGGACCGCTGTCCCGCTCTCTCCTGGCCGCTGGATACGAATGTGGAATTACGATTCTTTTTATTCATTTCAATATTTCTTTTGATGTATGGTCCATTTAAATCTTTTATTTTTTACACTACGTCAGGAGGCATACGGCCCACCTGATGTAAATCGGGTACCGTAGCCTATTAACGCTTGCAATTATATTAAGTATCACTCGCGCGATGCATCCTCTGCTGCTTACACAGCACCTCCTTGGGAGTTCACTGGTGATCTCACTCACACGCAGGAACATAACAACTCTAGGGAGTTGTTATTTGGCTGCGGTTTTCTGTGAGGTGGAGGTACTTCCTCAGACGGGCTGCTTTGATGCGCCCTACCTCTCTTTAAAAAAAAAAAATTGATAATATTTTTCATTCGTTTTACAGTCTGAAGAGACAAGTACACACTCCTTATAGTCAACTCAAGGCAATGAGGTTCAGAGATATATCTTGATTTTTGTATGTAAGAAGTACTTCTTACATACAAAAATCAAGACCTCACCACCTTCACCTAATGTAAGACAGGTGACTACCAATGTCAATGTTAATGGAACTAATTTAGCCCCTGTGGAGACAACTGTGTTCTTGGGTATAACAATTGACTCCAGACTACAATGGGGCCCACAAATTGAAAAATTATCAGGAAAACTAAGTTC
Source organism: Pyralis farinalis (assembly GCA_947507595.1). Classification (NCBI taxonomy): domain Eukaryota; kingdom Metazoa; phylum Arthropoda; class Insecta; order Lepidoptera; family Pyralidae; genus Pyralis; species Pyralis farinalis. The sequence continues at coordinate 40,675,821 of OX382261.1, read as the reverse complement.
TGCAGCCTATGCAGTGAAAACTATTAGACGGCTCACTGATGTTGATACGGCTAGAATAGTTTATTTCAGCTACTTTCATAGTATTATGTCATATGGAATTCTTCTTTGGGGTAACTCCGCGGACATTAACACCATCTTTTTATTGCAAAAGAGAGCCATAAGAGCTATCTACAAACTTGGTCCCCGGGAGAGCCTTAAAGAAAAATTCAAAGAAATAAATATTTTAACAGTCGCATCGCAATATATCTATGAAAATCTTTTGTATGTCCATAAAAACATAGACTCATTTTGTAAAAAGAGTGATACTCATAATATAAATACTAGATATAAGCATAATCTTGTGTTACATGCAAGCCGTCTCCACAAAATAAGTAATTCTTTTATGGGGCAATGTATACGGTTCTATAACAAACTTCCCAGCAATATAAGAGAATTGTCAATAAACAAATTTAAAACTACTATTAAAGCCAAATTGTGTAGCCGGGCATATTATAAAGTATCTGACTATATTAATGACAAAAATGCCTGGGATTGAGTCGATCCAATTGTAATGTAATTAATAAATTATGTAAATTTGTTTGGATACCAAAAGAGGGATGCCTGAGTTTTTTGGCAGTATTTTTATCAGTGCTCACCTAGTCATGAACTGCACGGTAGGGAAAAAATTGTGACGATTCCAAACAAATGTAGCCATTTTTACGGAATAAAAAGATTTTGACTTTGACTTTGACTACACCAGAGTTAGATTGTACAGATAGAATGATACTGTGTGGGTTTCTTTCGAGAACCGGTAAGTTGTGAGATGAATTCCTGATAAGTTTTTTTGGCTACATCGTGATTCAGTAAAAAGAGTGCGAAGTTTTCGAGAGAACAGCAACGTACGATGTCTTCGGTGTTTCTTGTGTCCGTATGTTACGGTAACTGATCACCACAGGCAGACCGTACGTTAGTTTAAACATTAGTGGTCGTTAAACCCTTCCACAGCCGTGATTTAGGTGTGTGGTATATACCTATAGGAGATGTGCCCAGTCGCGATTGTCTCACATCGCGTCTTGTAACGTCAGAGACATATTAGGGTGTACTATGTGTAGGGGAGGTTGGCTTCAAATTTGATGCTGCGCCACTTACGTTCCTAAAATTTAATATGTTAATAAAAGTTAGTAAATTTTATTTAGAAATCTGAACCGTGTCAACACTCCAGTGCAAACAGTAACCTATTGTTGACAGTGGACATTGTAATACTTATTTCTACAATCAAACCCCGCGAGTGACTCGTCACGGCACAAGAACGTACCAAAGCGGCGGTAAAGACCCCATTTCCCCGTAGTTGGGGTGGCAAATGGCCGTTTCCACCGGGCGCAGGGCGCTGGGCGCAGGGCGACGACGGGCGGCATGAAACCCCCATGTCCTGGATAGATAAGCCGGCCTGCGGAATGTATGTGACCCGCTTCACCGTTATTGAACCTATTGATGATGATTGGTGGTCGATCGACCCAGAGGGTGCTCCATTGTGTCACGGCTCGTGGCCCGAATCCGTCAAGGGTTGATTGGAAATCGGTTCAAGGATGATTTGCTAAATAAATAATGGCAAAACGGCCGGGTTCGTATGGCAAATAATAAACAAATATTTTAGAGGTATTCAAAAGGTAAAACGATCTCGTATTTAGTCACTTTATGTCTGTCTGTTTATCAACGACTCGCAAAAACAACATGTGGTAGTTAATTTGCAGTTGACCTCAGTGTTAGGCGATTTCGGGGTCTCATAGAACTGCAACAGGATAAAATTAACAAATTACAATATTGTAGTTAAAAAATATGTTATTTTCAATCATAACCTGGTTTTAGTTACAGTGTGAAATGCCTAAAATTAATTTGCTATCGACCTATTTATTACACCGAGTCCCCTAGAGGTAGGCAGAGAGAACCGAGCGCCCTAAGACGCGGTCCTCACACATCTCTCTCGCTTCATTTACATTTAAATCATCACGAAAATCAAAATAATCCATTTTTGTCACTTTATGTCAACATAAAAATCAATAATTACAAATCAGGTGCTAAAGGAAATCTACTATATCCGCAATTTTGTTGATTAACGAAGTTAAACAGGGGTTGTACGCTGTTTAAATTGACAGCTGGTTAAAAAACTGTTTAAAATGTCAATTAGTTCTAAACAGCGTTTATGAATGCAAAAATAATTTAAACATTGTTTAAAGCGTTGTTTAGAAGTTAAGTAACGTTTATGAATGTGGGTGCTAGTATGTATGTTCCTGCTAATCACTGGTCACACACACAGAAATCCAGCCGTTTTGCTTTCTATATATTTTGTCTTTGAAAATTATCTTTAACTTAAGTTTACACTGTGGGTTAGTACTAACTAGTATAAAAGTCGCTAGTTTTTAATTAATAGGCAGTTAAATTATTTTGTTCATATGAGTTTAAATTATCATCAATAGTGTTGTTTATTTCAAGTTCATGTTCCGCAGTACTTGTCTTATGGAGAACTACCCATACGATCCAAACGTCAGATCTCAACTCCTTTATAGGTCGCACAGACTAAATCAGATGCTTGGTGGTGGTCTAGGTTTTGATGAGTGTGTCAGTGATAAAAATGATACTTTCCAGGTCTTAATAATTTCATAACTCTATGAAATTTGTTCATGAAAGTTGGAAATCTAGGTAGTCATTGGAGCTTCACGACATGTGAGGGGAAATTGTATGTGTAAAGTAAATATAACACTTCATTGAGAACCTACGATGCAGTATTCCATGTGAACCAGTTGGTAATTGTATTTTCATTTGTTCGCAGCCACTTAAGAATAAAATATGTAAATATTTAATGTCATTCATTTTATGGCTTAAAGCTTGAATCCTTATACCATGTTATTCAGTTTTAAAATAATAAGTCAAGAGTGTTTCTCTCTGAAGTGAAGCTACTTGGTTGTCGGTATCTACAATAAAGGAAATGAAATAATCAGCTATAGAAATGTACGTATAACGCCCTTCAATTGAATTAATAACCACGCCGCTGTGTCTACCGAACTTGGCCTCTGTTTCACATTTATGTTTGTATTGAGTATGATACATTTTTGGGAAATTTAACTTTAGGATACTTGACCTTATTTTTTTGGGTTTAACCATGGTAAAGTAGTTTATTAAAGATTTCGTTTTACCTTTGAGCTATACGCTTAATGATAATGATCTATCAAGATATGAAATTTCATGTATCTAATTCACTTATGAGTGCTCTAGGCTTTTGTTAAGTCAGAGATAAAAGTAACCCTTATAGATCTTAACAATGCCGTAACTGCAGGAGGTATATAGATAATAATAAGATAGTTATGGGAAACTTATTAGATCGAAAAGACAAATTCTTAAGTCTAATAGTTTTAGTGAAACACGGAATCGAATCGAAATCGTAGCTCGAAATGGCTCGCATAATTTGGTCATTTATTTTTCTTGGATGACACTGTTAAAACAAAAAAATACAATTAAACATTAGATTGGTCTGTATATATATACATTGACAAACCTTTCAACTTTATCTCAGTGGGGGAAAGCCGTGGGTGGAGACGACTTCAGTTTATTCCCAGGAGTGGTGTGTGGCGGACTGTTTGAGTTTTATGCAGTTGATTTACTATAAGTACCACAAATGGTGTCAAGTCCAGGAAGACTTGATTTGTGTTATTCAACGTGTGAGGAATCTTTCTTTATCCATTGTCCTTCCTGTTGATCGTAGATTGCAATTGTTCCTCATCACATGGATGGTAATAATGATAAAGTTCTTCTCCAGAGTCTGGTTTTCACTTTACAAAATGATAATAATACTAAATACATTATTTGTTACAGCAATTCAGGACAGCCGGTGCTACTTGATGAATGGAGGCGCCGTGGAGAGCTTCTTCGTCAGCGAGGACACACCTGTTGGAAGTATTATCGGTATGCATACTATCACAGATATTTACAAGGAGTTCCGCTGATGCGAAAGATAACTTCTCCTATATGTGATGACATAGCTCTTATTTGGATAAACAAATAACAATTGAAACATCTGTATACATGGTACCACTAAATAGTCTGTTTAGGACGATGAAGAAGTTCCACTCGACTGTAGTTCACGGTGTGGAACTGGCTCATATTCTCTTTACAGTTGTAATAAATGCATCTAATACAAGAGAACATTCAGTACTTGTTTAGAAAATAAACCTGCGAGTAGTCTTACATTTTGGAATAATACCAAAATAAGTCCTGTTGTCCTAAAAACGTCACGTCCAAAAATACTGTGCAAGGGCTCGGGATTCGGAAGGAAGGATCGGGGCAAAGAGAGAGAGAGAGATTTATATTTTATATTTTTTTACTATAGCCCGCTAAATTTAGGTAAAACATAAATAATTCTGTGCTTGTGCATAAATAAAGAAACAATGTTTCCTGTGAATATATTGTCCTATAAGAAATACAAAGAATAAGGTAGATATGTTTAAACTATGCATTGATGACAGTTCCCACTCAGAACAGCATAGAAGGCTTTTTATGGTCAAAACATATAAAGTATAAATATGGAATTACAGGAACATTAAGTGTAAACGGCGACCCCGGCGAGAGCCAGGGAGACATATCGCTGAGGTTGCAGGAGCGCGGCGCGGCGGTGGGCATCGCGCCCGGCACCAAGAACCTGACGCTGCTGCGCGCGCTCGACCGCGAGGAGAAGCGCGGCCCCTCCAACGTGTACGTCAACGTGCGCTGCGACCGGCGCCGAACCTCGGACCCGGTGGGTGACACGCTCGCGAACTACCCAGCTTTTATACAAATAAATATACGGTATTCAAGTCATTATTCCTCCACGTTCAACGTTGCAAACCAGTCGCGATTGAAGATAGATAGGGAGGCAGATGGTAGGTCTATGATCAGGGTGGACTCAGGTGTCGGTCAATGCCTGCGTCTACTACTAATATTTCGCTGTCCATCCTGTATCTGAACAGTTGCCTTCAGAGAATAAGAAATATGAACGTGGGAATGCGAATGGGTGACTCAATGGTCAACTGCCTGGTTTATGCAGACGACACGGTATTAATAGCTGTATCACAATCCGAACTGCAAACACTAGTTACAACAATGAAAGATGATTATATGAAGAAAGGTTTACAAATGAATGCGAAGAAAACCAAGATAATGGTATTTGAAAGAGAGACAGCCAGAATGAACACGAGAATTACGGTTATTGATGTAGTATTGGAGCACTTGGATGAGAATGTATATCTTGGATGCGCTTTTAGTAGCATGGAAGGTATACCGCTGATGTGGAGAGGCGAGCAAGTGCAGGGAACATCGTGAATGAAGCGTCGTGGTGACGTAAGAAAGAGAGATGGTCTAAAAGAGAGTGTCGGTGTTAAGATAAGAAAAGGCATGCACCGTCGATTGGAACATGGAGAAAGAATGCATAATGAAAGAATGACGAAACAGATATACAATGGAAAAGTGGAAAAATGTAGGAGTCGAGCCTACACTAACCTACCATGACCAAATTGGTCGTGTTTTATCAGAAGGTGATGTCAGCAGCACTAGGAACCGGCTAGCGTGCATGTGAAGAGCTATAAATGTTCAAGAAGCGAGTGAAGTGTGTAAGAACGGCGTCTTATGGCGCTCGGTTCCCTCTGCCTACCCCGCAAGGGACCTGATATACATACTAAATTTCGTGTAAGCGCAATGTCGAGTGTACATGTTCGTCGGCAGAGCTTCATAATCCCGGTGTCGGTGCGCGTGTGGGACGTGAATGACAACTCGCCGGCGTGGGCGGGCGCGCCGTACCGCGTGCGGCTGTCCGAGCTGACGGCCGTGGGGTCCCGCGTGCTGCCCGCGCTGCGAGCCAGCGACGCCGACCAGCCGGGCCCGCACGCCACCATACACTACTCCGTGCTGCCCGGCGACCACAGCGTAAATATACACTAACGCTTGCGAAATATTAAGTATCACTCGCGCGATGTCTCCTCTGCTGCTTACACAGCAATTCCTTGGGAGCTTACTGGTGACCTCACTCACACGCAAGAACAGAACAACCCTCCAAGGAGTTGTTATTTGGCTGCGGTTTTCTGTGAGGCGGAGGTACTTCCCCAGGCGGGCTGCTTCGATGCGCCCTACCTCTCTTAAAACATCCATACCAAGACAAATAGACATGTTGAAGCACACAAATGTTTGCCTTGTGTGGGAATCGAACCCACGAGCTTTCGAAGTGTCAAAGTCGCGTCATTCACGACTGAGCCACCGAGCTCGTTACATTTTTTTTTTTTTATTTTGCTCTTGTGTAGTCTCTTTTGATTTACGCACAGTCATTTCACTGACGATATTCTTTCCAATGAATACACTCGCGTTATTTCTATAAAATTGTGATTATCTTCAAATCCGTTCGCAGGAATACTTCGGCTTTGCCAACGAGCTCGACAGCGTCCTGGTGGTGAAGAAGCCCTTAGATTACGAGACTCTGAGTAACTTCACGGTGAAGTTGCGTGCCCAGGACCAGGGCACTCCGGCGCTCCACAATGACACGCAGCTGTATGTGGAAGTCCTCGACGCAGACGACCAGAATCCCAAGTTTACTTACGACCACTACACCGCTATTCTGCCCGACGACGCGCAAGTGGTGAGTTAAGTCATTTATGTAATTTCCAAGAGCATAAAGAGTTGTTACGAGGGGAAATCACTGTTTATCGATAATAATATAAAATTTAATTAATAGATTCAGGCGTTATTTTGCGAAAGTCAAACTTACATGCAATTTGATCCAACCTGCTTTGTGTGCTTCCGCCACCAATTAGTTCATGCGGCCTAGCGCCGGCCGGCACCCACCCACTACTGTTAGTGCGTGCATCATGCCGACGCTGCCATGGCTGCTCCGGTAGTCTCTGCCTCGGCTGCTGCGGTCGTCCGCCATCTGGAACAGAATCCGCATGCCCCCTCCACCACCGTCGCTGCCACGACTGGCCTGGTCGTCGCTGCGACACGTGTTTCGCCTCTCCACGAGGCATCATCAGGCGTTGTAGACGTTAATCGTAAGAATAACATGCTACAAGTGACAAATCCATCGCAGTGCCGTCCCTTATATTGAATTGAGGGTGGGGGTGGATGGTGTGAGCGAAAAGATATTTAATAGTGGGGAATGGTTTACGTCAGTCTGTTTGTTAATGAGAGTAATTTTAGAATTTTTATGTTTATTAATTTCTAATTGTTCCCTAATATTTAGTTTTAAACCTTTGTCTATGGTGTGTAAAATTTGATATGTATTAGTGGGGGATAAGTTATGTCCTTTGTCTATGAGATGCTCAGCGAAGTGTGACCGTTCTGGGCGATTGTTTTTATACGCCGACACGTGTTCGTGAAATCGTGTTATAAAGTTACGTCCCGTTTGACCGATATAAACGTGTTCACATTCATCGCAGAACAGCTTATAGACGCCGGATTTTTTATTGGGCGGGATTTTATCTTTAGTGTTAACGATACTACTCGTCTTTTTACGCAATAATTTATCGATGGTAAATTATTGCGTAAAAAGACGAGTAGTATCGTTAACAGACTATTGTACGCGGTTCCATATATTTCGACAAATAAATACACTGCGAGTTTGTCATACCTGGGAAAAATCACTGACAAAATAGTTCACATATTTAGAAAAAATAACATACATGTTGCTCTCAAATCCCATAATACACTCAAGTCACTTTGTAACACTAAAGATAAAATCCCGCCCAATAAAAAATCCGGCGTCTATAAGCTGTTCTGCGATGAATGTGAACACGTTTATATCGGTCAAACGGGACGTAACTTTATAACACGATTTCACGAACACGTGTCGGCGTATAAAAACAATCGCCCAGAACGGTCACACTTCGCTGAGCATCTCATAGACAAAGGACATAACTTATCCCCCACTAATACATATCAAATTTTACACACCATAGACAAAGGTTTAAAACTAAATATTAGGGAACAATTAGAAATTAATAAACATAAAAATTCTAAAATTACTCTCATGAACAAACAGACTGACGTAAACCATTCCCCACTATTAAATATCTTTTCGCTCACACCATCCACCCCCACCCTCAATTCAATATAAGGGACGGCACTGCGATGGATTTGTCACTTGTAGCATGTTATTCTTACGATTAACGTCTACAACGCCTGATGATGCCTCGTGGAGAGGCGAAACACGTGTCGCAGCGACGACCAGGCCAGTCGTGGCAGCGACGGTGGTGGAGGGGGCATGCGGATTCTGTTCCAGATGGCGGACGACCGCAGCAGCCGAGGCAGAGACTACCGGAGCAGCCATGGCAGCGTCGGCATGATGCACGCACTAACAGTAGTGGGTGGGTGCCGGCCGGCGCTAGGCCGCATGAACTAATTGGTGGCGGAAGCACACAAAGCAGGTTGGATCAAATTAAATATAAAATTTAACAACAACCCCCCCCCGACACCAAAAATCCTATAAAAAGTAAATATAAATCCGTAACCTTGCATAGTTATGTAGAATACCTGGATATTTCAAATTTTAGGTCACATATATGTTAGAAAGTAAATACCCATTATGCGTTTGAGAACCCTACCGCAGCTAACAAGAGCTGATGACCTTGAATCGGCTGAACCGGTTTTGATAAAAACATGTCATAACCACTATAACTATACTACTATAACTTCACGCCAAATCCCTTACGGGGTAGGCAGAGAGAACCGAGCGCCACGCGACTCGATCCTTACATAGGTACCTCACTCGCTTCTTTCACATTCATTACTCTTTTCATGCACGCTCGCCGGTTTCTAGGGCTCCTGACATCACCTTCTGATAGAACACGACCAATCTGATCATGATAGGTAAGTCTTGGCCTTCCTCGGCTCCTACATCCTTCCACTTTTGCATTGTATATCTGCTTCGTCATTCTTTCATCATGCATTCTTTCTACATGTCCGAACCAACGGAGCATGCCTCTTCTTATTTTAACACCGACGCTCTCTTTCAGACCAACTCTGCTTCTAACCTCATCATTGCGGATACGGTCTGCAAGCGTTACACCACAGATTTTGCGCAACGCTCGCATTTCAACCGCGTTTATCCTACTTTCATGCTCTCTCTGCCATACCCAGCTCTCGCTTCCATAAGTAAGCGTTGGGACCAGCACTGCATTGTGTATAGCCAGCTGCGCCTTCTGGCTCAGGTTTTTACTGCCAAGAAGTTTTCCCAACGCTCCATTCACACTATTCCCAGCACTCACTCGTATTTCCACATCTGCGGTGTACCTCCCATCCCTGCTGAAAGCGCATCCTAGATATACAAACTCATTCACTTGTTCCAACACTTCATCATCTACCGTAATTCTTACCTTGGTTCTAGTTTCTTCTCTTTCAAATACCATAATCTTTGTTTTCTTCGCATTCAATAGTAAGCCTTCCTTCATACATTCGTCTTTCATCATTGTGACTAGTGTTTGCAGCTCAGATGGTGTTTCTGCTAACAGGACGGCATCATCTGCATACAGCAGACAGTTCACCACTAGGTCACCCATGCGTAATCCTACATTCATCGATCTTATTCTCTGTAGACAACTATCGAGATACAGAATAAACAGCCTAGCAGACAACATGCAACCCTGTTTGACATCAAACCAGGGTGACATGTTGCCATCTATTCGCACACATGCTGAGCAATCCTTGTAGGTGGACTGCACAGCACGCAGCAGTGAGCCGTCAATCCCATATCTCGGCAATATGCACCACAGTTCCTTTCGCACAACCCTATCAAATGCCTTCTCAAGATCCACAAAACCGCAGAAAACCTTCTGGTTTATGGCCAGATGCTTCTCTACGATATTGCGGAGCGAGAAAACTTGATCCGTACATCCCCTTCCATTTCGGAATCCTCCTTGTGCCTCCCACAGCATTTCGTCGGATTTCACCCTCATTCTCCTTTCAATTATCTTTCCATATACTTTTGCTGCTAAGCTGATCAAACTGATGGCCCTATAGCTGGCGCAGTCCATGCGTGATCCCTTGCCTTTATACAAGGGTACGATGACTGCGCGTCCCCAGTCCATTGGGACCCTTCCAGTTCTCCAGCATAGGTTGCATAAGTACCAGAAGGCGTCCCGGACATAAGTGCCACCTAGTTTGATCATCTCAGCTGTAATCATATCAATTCCCGCAGACTTTCCATTTTTCAATGTCATAACCACCGCTACAAAACCCGCTTTCAAATTCAAAAACCGCATCCAAATCGGTATATCCGTTAAAGAGCTATGGTGTTACAGCAGACACACACACCCACAGCGGTCAATCTTACAACACCCCTCTTTTTTGCGTCGGGTGTTAACAAAGTTGGTTCAGACTGCAGACGAACCCCTCGCAGCCATAAGTGATGCCCTAGTGTTAGTTGTGTCAGTAATAAGATGAGGAAGAGGCATCTAAGGAGATGTTGGCTCGGTCAGGTGGGGTGACAAGCAAGATTACTTTAACCACAAGCGTGTGGTTTGAATCGTCTCAGAACACGCTACATTAACTGCTGAGCTAACCATCTAGCATCTGCTGTAATTAAAAACTCATCAGGGTACACTGCAAGGCTCCATATCCGGCCAGTTGATTTTCAGAGTGCCAGTTCTACTTGTATGCGTGCTTTTTGGTCCTATATTTCTGTTATCCTGAATGTAACCATCTCCATGTATTTCCAAGTTCGCTGTGTTACATGTCCAGGGCACGATACTGGAGCCGTCCCCGGGGCCGGTGGCGGCGGTAGACCAGGACGTGGGCATCAACGCGCCGCTCTACTACTCCACCTCCGGGGACAACCGCGAGCTGGTGGCCGTGGACCGCGACTCCGGCCGCGTGGCCGTCACCGCGCTGCTTCTCGACGAGCCACATCTGCCTGTCACCGTGGTCATTAAGGTACGCAAATAATAATCTTGACGAGCTCGGTGGCACAGTCGTGAATGACTCGAATTTGACACCAACGCTCGTGGGTTCGATTCCCACACAAGGCAAACATTTGTGTGCATGAACATGTCTGTTTATGTTGGTGTGTTTTAAGAGAGGCAGGGTGCATCAAAGCAGTCCGTCTGGGGAAGTACCTCCGTCTCACAGAAAACCGCAGCCAATTAACAACAACTTAAAGGGTTGTTGTGTTCCTGCGTGTGAGTGAGGTTACCAGTAAGCTCCTAAGCAGTTGCTGTTAACAGCAGAGGTGGCAGCGCGTAAGTGATACTTAATGTATGACAAGCGTTCATAGGCTACGGTAACCGCTTTACATCATGTGATCCGTATGCTTGTATGATAGAAAGAAAGAAAGAAGAAAGAAAGAAACTTTATTACATAGCGCACTACAACACTAGAAACATTACAGTTCATCAAACATCAGTTAACAATATTGCAACACTTTTAATACAATAGCATTCAACAATGTCAGGTGTGTCGCAGCGGCCAATATAAAAAGACCTCACTCAGCACGAGCCATGGCGCAAGCCAGGCGCTGGTATTCTGTGAGACCTTATGTAGTATCTGTCACGTACAGTCACGAACCGCGCAGAATCAACACGGCAATTAATAAAATAAGTAAAGTTAAAATAAAATAATTATCATTGCAATTTAGCAAATATGTATACAAAAAGAATATAAATATATGAAGAGGTTCATGAGTGTGTAAGAAGCGAGACCATGTTTGGATCGGCGCACCTGGCATTCTATCTCCGCCTATCCCTACGGTAGACAGGCGTGATGATATGTATGTATAAATAAATAATAACATTAAAAAGTAATAACAAAAAATAAAAATAAAAACTTGAAATGATAAAAAATAATAAAATGTAATCAAGTGGACGCAAAATACTCGTAGCAAGCAAGCAGTCATTTCGCCTTTCGAGCATGCACGCATAAACAAGATCGTTACCGCGCCTACTTTCAGATGAGTCGAGAATATCTTTCACCTTTTTGTGACCTTAACAATACACTCTTGTAGGTACTTCTGAATGCGCTTATTGTGTTTAATCTACTAATAGGCGGCGGCAAATCATTCCAGCACTTGGACACAGCGAACTTAAAACATCCTCTAAAGGCCGCGGTACGATGTCGTGGCAGAACGAGACCACTATCTGAGGCGCGCGTTTTATATGAGTGTACATCATGCGACCACGTTAGCTTGTCGGCAAGATAAGGTGGAATTTGATATTTGATCACGTTAAACAGAAGACATGCCAAGTGCAGCTCACTACGAGATTTCATCTTTAAAATATTAGCACTATTCAAAAATGGAGTTACGTGTGTTTGTGGCAATATTCCAAAACAAAATCTTGCACATGCATTTTGGACACGTTGGATCAATTGTTGGACCATATACTACGTCCGAATAATTAAATTTTGACAGCACAAGCGATTCGCAGAGCTTTAAGCGAATATCTGTATTGATGTAGTCTCTCACTTGATATAGGACCTTAAGCCGATAGAAACAATTACTTGCTGTAGCTCACATGCTTTTCAAAGCGTAATTGTTCGTCCATGAGTATTCCCAAATTGCGAGCCTCGGTCACTCTGTCTATAGCTTCTCCTCTAAGCACGATGCTTAGGTTTTGTTGTGCGATTTTATTAATTTGGGTTACCGAACCAAGAATCATAAATTTAGTTTTATTCCCATTAAGGACAAGGGAATTCGCTTCTGACCATGTAGTAATGCTTTCTAAATCGTCATTTTATTCGCTTAACTGCTGATTTGACATTATATGGATTACTTGACGTGTATATTTGAATATCATCCGCGTATATATGATATTTACAGCGCTGAATATGTTGCACTACATCCGCACTGTAAATTACAAAGAGCAGAGGACCCAGATGATGATCGATTAAAAATGTTTTTTTCTACGTACGTGGTTTTTTACGTACGTACCACTGCTCGACCCACCCACGGAACCGCAGCCGACGTTCACACGGCTTTATGTAATTGTATGATCAGCCATGCAATTCTGTAAGAGCAAACATCCTTACATCCTCGGAAACATCGGCTGTTATAGCCTTGAACACAAAATTGCAATTCCTTAGTGTCGCTTTTCATGGTTGTGCGACACTAGCGCCGCAAGGCTGCGTTTGGAATTGGAATTCTACAAGGCAAACAGCCTCGCGTACGCTACAGCCTTATAGAATACCAAATAAAAAGCCGTGATCACAGTAGACGATGTCAAAGCTGTGACATCTGTGATCACAGCAACACACACAGCTATTACGAGTCGCTTAGAGAATTGCATGGCAGTAACATGTTTGATATCTGTTTGACGGATGTCCGTAGGCTACTCAGGTGGACAACGCAGACCGCTACGCCCTCGCCACGCTGTCAGTGTCGCGCCTGCCACGCGCCAGCTCCGCGCCCTCCATAGCAGCTCCGGTGCGTTTCGCCCTGGAGGCCTACCAGACCACCGTGGCAGAGGATACGCCCCCCGGAGCCGTGCTGCTCACATTACAGACCGAGCCACCGCGAGACCCGTATACCAGACTTGTAAGTGGAGCACCATTCGAGTATCTATCTATAACTTCACGCCAACCCCCTTGCGGGGTAGGCGGAGGGAACTGAGCGCCATAAGTCGCGGTCCTTACACACTTCACTCGCTTCCTTAACATTCATAACTCTTTTCATGCACGCTTAATTATTTGAATAATAATTAACACCATTCGAGTAATTATTTGAATACTTCTTATTTTAGGCGCCATTCACATATCTTCAATTCTGCTTAGTGAATAGTCAGACCTGGTTGCATAAAAGTTAAATTATTGGATAGTAGTAATAAATATTAGTAACTCGCAATGCATTCAGTTGTCCTTTGCACGAACTGTTTTTATACTGCTGCGCCTCACATTAACAAAGCTCCTTCAAAACCTCGATTTAGAAATCTGACCGTTGAAGCTTTCAGAAGTCTTGGGTGCTGTAATTAATTTAAGTGCTCGCTTTAATTATGTTACTGTAGTTACTCTGTACACAAGAAGTACACAGATAAGAGTATGTCCTGGATCTGGATCTACGTTCCTTTTTCATTGTTACGTCCATTTGTTTAAAGAAATACGAGTTCTCATTGCGAGTTAGTCAGCTGGAAAACGTCATGACATCTGTCATCGGACGGGTCTGTTGAATTTGTTCGAAGTTAAGGGGTCGGGTAACCGTTCCTGAATTAGCTGCCATTGAATATCGTGACAGTCGTTAAGCAAAGTCCGTTCAATATACCGAACTTTTAATACTATGTAATACCAATGAAAATAATTACGCCAATGATGCATATATGTTTTACTGATTTCAGAAGGTACACTGAATAAGTCTGAAAGTCATTCACTAGGCTACATTGACTCACGATCCGACACCTGAATGTGTACGTCACTAGAACTTATTGATATTACATAGTCACAAACTAAAGTGTCTGCATCATCAGTACCTCAAACAAGAGCTACTAGAGGTTACGCGTTTCTCTTTAACTGAGACTAAACCCTTCGTTTAGAGCATACTCCGTCACGCTACGCAACTGATTGGCGGAAGACAGTGTTTTTAAGTCGACCGAAGCGTCCACTCAGCTTAACTCAACATCATCTACCGACAACAGTCGGCACCGATGACACCTATACTCCAGATAGATAACTCGATCCATAGACGAGCTGCTACGACGCCATCGAGTCGAATGTGCGTGAATTTAAAAATCTGTATAGATAATGTCCGAGGAAACCTACCAGGACCAAATTGGTCGTGTTTTATCAGAAGGTGATGTCAGGAGACCTAGGAACCGGCGAGCGTGCATGAAAAGGGCTATGAATGTTAAAGAGGCGAGTGAAGCGTGTAAGGACCGCGTGTTATGGCCTCGGTCCTCTCTGCCTACCCTGCAAGGGACCTGGCGTGAAGATATAGATACTTAATCTCCGTGAATGATGTTGACAGAGCCCGCTGCAGTTCTACGTGTCGGACCGCAGCTTCCTGGAGAAGTTCGCGATCAACAGCGCCGGCGAGGTGCTGCTGCGGCGCGCGCTCGACTTCGAGGCCGCCGCCGCCTACCACTACCAGGTCATGGTCACCGACGGACTAGCGGTGAGCTACTCACACACTACCAACGCAGGTCATACGAACTAGCGCCGGCCGGTCGTCCATCTGGAACACCACCCTTGCTGTCTGCCAACTCAGCGAGCCGTGTTTCCTCCTCCACAAGGCATCCTCAGACACTAAGACGGTTACTGGGGAAGTGTGCAGAGAAGACAGCAGTCAAATAACAACTCCCTAGAGCAGTATCCCACAAACCAACAAAAAATTATTCAATTTTTTCTTGATATCGGGTCCGTTCTGAAAGCCACGAAAGTTTTGCCGGTTATTGGCATGGATCAGTTCACCAATCAAATAACACAAAATGAAATGCTGGAGACCTTAGGTATGCGCGAGTCATACAAAGGCAATATCGGAGTCTTTAGGTAGAGCTGGTCAATTAGAATAAAAAAATCACAATATACATAAAGCGTTGCGTTGCGAAGTGATTTTAAATTTGTAAACGTATTCGTAAACGTTAAAACGTCAGAGTCAGGTCGTCCAACATGACAAAAAATGAAGTGTCGTCATCGTATTTTTTTACAGTCTACACTAAAACATCTAGGAAAGCTGTAAGGTTAGGTTACTGCACACATTACTGGCCAGTATGAGACACGCTGTGTGCTTGTTTGATACTTCGGATGTTGTTTCTCGGGATGTGTGCATTGTGAAGTTATTTGTTCCAGAACGACACAGCGGCCATCAACATAACGGTGACGAACGTGAACGAGTGGGAGCCGAGGTTCCGGTACCCGCAGTACGAGTTCCGCGTGGAGGAGGCGGGCGCCGCGGCGAGGCCGGGCGGCGCGGCGGCCGCGGGCTTGCTGCCCGTCGGCAAGCTGGACGTCTTCGACGGAGACACGCCTGACACCGTCTCCTTGATGCTACGCGGCGCTGACGCCGGGTAAGCCTTTTGTATTCAAAGTCATGTGTGTGCTTCCACAAACAAACGACCTAAGCAACACTGATTTCGAGCCGTATTTGTTTATGTGTGTAAAAATAAATGTTAAATGAGCTTATTTTACATTAATTAATTAAGGTATTTGAAAATGAGTAATTACCGTTGTAAGCACCAGGAGACAGTGGCCGTGGCCAGGAATCTGAAAACTACATAACACACATAATTTAATATTTTGAAAGACAAGGTAGGTGTCAAGTCCAAGTCCACCCATCCGTCCATCCAAAGAATAATAGTCAATTTAGTGGACTATATTAAATGAAATTCAATTGGCTCACGTTTGTTCATCACTCGAGAGCGGCCTGGCCGACTTGGCCGATTTCTTTGTTGTCGTGTCCGTAATTCTAAAATTGCTAGGATAAGGTTTGTATGGCAGAAATTTTTTGGGAAATCCGCCAAATGGCCGAGACATTTGAATGATATATTTGAAAGATAATCTCAAAATAAAAATGCGACGTTCAAATATCTTGACAATTCTTCAGTTCATGTTTCGTCGACAAAAACAAATATTGATATTTCGCGAATAGGATTTAAAATTGAAATGAAAGCGATCTTTCAGTGCGTTGTCCCTAAATGTCGTTTTGCAGTCAAACTGTAAAATTCATAATTCGATGTGTTGCGAGCATTCAATTGATATCGGTTCGTTGTTTATTCTTGTTTGTAGAAACATCAACAGTGATAAAATGGATATAGGTAGGTACTTAATATTTTCTTGCAAAGTGTTAAAAAAAAACATGATAAAATTGGAAGCCGAGTATACACATCTCTACCGATTGTACAACGGGTTGTTTGATATGATGCCGACAGCTAACGGCGGGAAGCTCACCCTCACACGCTGGAACCGCAATGGTCGCGTACTGTGCGATTCCAGAGAAGTTTTCTTCCGAAAACTCTCAAGTTGTGGAATGAACTTCCAGCCGAGGTTTTCCTGAGGGACTACAGCACGGGGCTCTCCAAGAAAGGCGCGAAGAGGTTTCTAGAGGGTTAGCACCGCATGCGTAACACCCCTGGTGTTGCAAATGTCCATAGGCTATGGTGACTGCTTTCCATCAGGCAGGCGGAATGTTTTACACCTTAGTGATATTAAAAACATAATGTAGGGTAGCATGTGTTCAAAAAGCGGCATGTTTCCAGTATGTTTTACATAAACGACATGGGGGAGATGTTCCTGAAGGCAGAAGCGCTGACGACCCTCAACTCGTCGGTGCTGCACGTGGTGGCCACTGC
Source organism: Pyralis farinalis (assembly GCA_947507595.1). NCBI lineage: Eukaryota > Metazoa > Arthropoda > Insecta > Lepidoptera > Pyralidae > Pyralis > Pyralis farinalis. Next base: position 40,658,572 of record OX382261.1, on the reverse strand, counting down.
GGTCGACTCCGGCGCGCCTCCAAGACAGGTGCCTATGCTAAACTCTAAAAACGTTCTTTTTGCATTCACTTCCGGGCTGCTTTACTGCTCAAGTGGTTTTACTGTCACTGACTGCAGACGAGATTGACAGACCACATACTGCATACTACTAACGAAAGACCCCGACAACAGATAATATCAAACTAACAAACAAAATAAGATATCTTTTAGACGTGGCTTTTATTATAACCGTGAGATCGGTCGGGAAACATACGGCCCACCTGATGTAAAGCGATCCCACAGCTTATAAACACTTGCAATATATTAAGTGTCACTCGCGTGGTGCCACCTCCGCTGCTGACACAGCAACTCCTTAGAAGCTTACCGGTGATTTCATTAACACGCAGGAACACAATAACCCTCTAGTGAGTTGTTATTTGGCCGCGGTTTGTTGTGAGGTGGAGATCCCTAGACGGGCTTTGCTTGGATGCACCCTCTTTAAACACCCAGAGCAAGACAGACATGTTCATGCACACAAATGTTTGTCCTGCGTGGGAATCAAACCCAATAGCATCGGTAACAAAGTAACAGCGCGTTTCACCACAGCGCCAGCGAGCTCGTCAAACGTATCATGAGTATATAGCAAACGATGGCGAGAGGCCTCGCAGGTTACAGGCTTGATTTAAGAGGTGACGAATTCGATAATGAAGTGTCTATTACATAACAAAAGGGTGCGAAGAAACATCTGAACAATGTGTCAGTCATTACTCATCATTACCCAGCTATGTTTTCTAGTGAATGCCTACACTTTTTCTACTGTCATTTATGCAGAGATGAGGTGATGGTATTAAAATTGGCAACAGGAATAAAAATGGCACCTTTGGCAATTACCAAAACCACATACCAAATCCAAACTGTGCACTTATCAATAGGTAGTTGGCAGGAGCTCCGTTTGTCGGGTGTTCGGAGTGGAAGTGCGGTGTGCTTGTAAACGTGCGCGTTGTGTTCCAGACGTCGGTGCCGGTGATAGTGCACGTGAGCCCGCGGCTGCTGCAGCCCTCGGGCGCGCCGCGCTCGGCGGCCGTGCTCGCCGTGTTCACGTGCGCGCTCGCCGTGCTCGCCGTGCTCGTGTGCGCGCTGCTCGCCTACATATACCGCGTGTGAGTTTGTTCACTTTATTCATACATTTTACACTTCGCTGCCGACCACGGTAGCGTTCGAACGTGTGCGTAGTCTGCGCTCGCCAGTTTTCTAATTTTTTTGTAGGACCCCAAAAACACACGGTAGTGAGAGCACTCGGTTGCATTTGTGATGTTTCGGGAGCCAGCCGATTATCCCTGTCTGCTGGTTTGGGGCGTGTTTGCAGGTCTGGACAAGGTATCGATGGTATGAGGACGCGTCAAAATATTAAGGTTCCGATGGCATAGTGCGGGTGAAGACCACGTTCCGCTTTGACTCGCCGAATCGAGCTGACGTATACTCAGGTCACACTGCAATTTGGAGATTCTAATAAATAAGACCAGATATGGTATGTTTTTCAAAGTAGACTTTTCTTAACTTTGACAACTTTTGTTGACAATATTACTGAAGGTGCGGGACGTACCGCGATTTGCTTTTATATTTAAATCGGTAAATATAAAAACAAATCGCGGTACGCCCCGTACCTACATTAACAGTGTAAACGACCGCGAAAGTTTAAAAACATACATTTCGTTGGTAAACCTTGAAAGGAAAGATTCACTGTGCGAATTGGCTTTATCTTTCCAGCTCAAAGAAGTACTAAGGTTCGTCACCTATTCTAATATTATAGACACCCAATGATAGTCCTCCATCAAAAATTTGCTATCTTATCACGATACCATTTTCCACGCAGCCAGTTTTGATTTGTTTAGGCTCTCGCTAGCTAATTCGTGGATCAACTTTTCCTATAGAACGTGGCACTTATCGACTTATAATTCTCCCATTCGTCAGTAAGCTCTAAACGCTGGTATATTTAAGCGCTAAAACAACGGGGATAGCGCGGGGTACCTTCGCTTGACGAGCAAGTAGTTTCTTGATTTGTGTAAACAAGGTATCAGCAGAAATAGTAGACATATATGCAAATGGTAAGAAACATAAGTTCAAACATAAGTTAAGGAACTGTATGTGAACGACCAACCGTCACTCAGATGAACTCTGCGCGGCTTCGTAGTGCGGCCCTAATCATTATCATTTTATTGTAAGTTTGTTACAAGTAGATACATGCACATGTAAAACCTTTTATCCTGTGTTATTCCAATGTCTGTATATAGTACCTGCGAATTTGGTAACAAATATTTTATTGTCAATTCTCATTTATCTGGCGACGGTATCAATATTAGATTTGGTATCGGCTTCGTGTGCATCGTTACGGAGATAGTTACATCCTCGTCTAAATTCACTGAACCACCCTACACAGACCTGCCAGATGGGGCTTCATCGCCAAAAGACAATTAGTCTCTGGCAACTCTCTTAACTCGCAGTAAAAATACCTAGTAAAATAACATTGTAATTCCGACATACAATTGCCACGACGACGCCTCAATAAAAATAAGGAGAATCCCGCAAAGTATAAAGTAACATACGTAGGTCACACTATAAGTTTTGCGTAACTTAAAAAAACAACATGTTATAACCAAAATATTATGTTTATTGCTTCTCAAAATACTCTACTTTACATTTTAAACATTTTTTCATGCGATCGAACCATTTTTTAAAACAGGAGGATCACAGATCTGAAGGCATGTTTTCTACGTGCTGATTGAACACTATCACTGCCTCTTCGGAGTTGGTAAAAGTGAAACCTCTCATCAAATCTTTGATTTTGGGGAAAATACAGAAATCACAGGGTGCTAGGTCGGGGCTATGCGCAGGATGGGTAACGAGTTGTACTTTTTCGGAAGTTAAAAATGACTTTGTTTTGTTGGCCGTGTGTGAAGAAGCGTTGTCATGATGTAGGAGAACGCGGCTTTTTGGTCGTCTTTCGCGAACTTTTTCTGACGCCCTGGGTAAACAAATGGTAGAATACCACTCGGCATTAACACTCTTTTGATCTTCAAGTGGAATTGTGCAGATGGGACCCGTAGCTGAGAAAAAAAACGCGCGATCATTTTTTTACCAACGTTTCTCGCCTGCCTCACTTTTGTTGGTCTGTTCTCATTTTCAAACACCCATTCACAAGATTGCTGTTTTTTTTCGGGTTCAAAACAATAAATCCACGTTTCGTCTCCTGTGACAATGTTATAAACAGCATTAGAATGTCCGTGGTCGTACTTCAGTAGCATCTGTGAGCACCATTCCACGCGAGCCCGCTTCTGCCCCGCTGTCAGTTCATAAGGGATCCAATGACAACAAAGTTTCCGAACTTTCAATTCTTCGTGTAAAATTTTCTGAATTTGGCTCATACCAATCCCCAATAGTTCTCGAATTGTCTCATAGGTAATCCGCGGGTTTTCTTCAATTAGCCGCTTAACAGTAGCCACATTATTTACGTTGACGGCAGTTGAAGGCCGCCCTTCACGAAATTCGTCATGTAAAGAAACTCGACCTCTCTCAAATGCAGCAAACCATCGCCTCACGGTGCTCAAAGAAGGTGCTTCTCTCCCAAAAGCATTTTGAAGACGAGCAGCACAGTCTTGCGGAGAGAGAGAACTTTTAAAATCATAAAAAATCATCGCTCTAAAATCTTTTCCACTCAATTCCATTTTCGTTGCGTACGTAGAACTTTGATGTGTGATAAAAAACAATTGACAAATGATTACCCGCCAATTGTTTTTTTTTATTACTAAGTAGGTTGCAACGTTTCAAAAAATATAACATTCGAAATTCAAATAGTTTCGATTAGCTAGAAGTGCAAAACTTTTAGTGTGCCCCTAGTATTTCTAGGGAGTACTATTTTCGAATTTCGTAATTGGTTTTCTATTTATTTTATTATACGTGGCCAGTTTTAGTAACTTTCAGTACGGCTCTCGTAATGCACATGCCATAATGCCCGCTATATAGAAAAATCCACAAGAATGTGGTTCTTGTAGATAGCGGGCATTGACAACATGTTGGTTGTTGTCAATGCCCGCTATATAGAAAAATCCAAATTGTAGTGAGGTTCATGACAACTAAAAACTATGACTAAGTAGGTATATATAAGTAATATAACTATAAAAAAGTTCTTTGACTATTTCGTTAGATAGTTTTTCCATGATTCGTCTGATGTATATTTCTATTAGCAGACGACGAGCAAAACAAACCGCAACCACGGCACCGACAAAGGGCGGGTTTGTGACTCACGAGAAGTCCCGTTCCCCCTCGGCGCCCCGCGCGCTAGCTCCTACTGTTTCCCCCCCGGCGCTGGTGACGGCAGGATCGGGCTCGCTGCTGAGTGTGAGCGCAGGCGCCAGTACCATCCTAGCAAATTCCACCAGCAGCCTCAACCTGCCTGCTGACACATTACCCACCACCGGCACTCGAAGTAAGTTTGACGATGACTTAGTCTCAGTTAATATGATCGAATGCCAGCATACTCCCCGCCTGGCCAACTCCATGGACACGTCTGATGTTCAGTCAAGATGTCCAATAACAAAGTAAATTAACGAAATGACAGGTGCAGCAGGCAGGCAGTCACAACGCTTCCCTAACAAGAGTAAGGTAGCTCCCCAGCCTCCAGGAGTGGGCCTGCCGGCAGTAACGCCCGCGGACGGCAAGGTGTCCCAAATGAGCGACCACCTGGGCGCGCGGAGCGCAGGCCGCTCGGGCGTGGCGTGGCCCTCCGCCACCATCCCCGCGCGGGTCAAGAAATTAAGCTGGGACGAGCGGGACACCGGCCACGACACCGACGCAGAGTACGACGCAGACCACAAGGTACACCTCTTCAAGTAGGGTTTTATCCTCACGTTGCACGCTAGTGCTTTATCCTAATTATTAGTTTTGCTTAGTTTGCTTGTCGCCCTCGCTCTGAACATCAACTTGAAGAGTTCATCTGAGCCACAGTATTGACAATTAACGAACAAATGGTTTCTAGTCCAGTTATTAAGTAGATCACGTCAAAATATGTACAAAGTCAGCTTCCTCGGAAAAGCAAGTCTTCTTCTTAGGGGCCATCCATAAATTACGTCACACGTTAAGGGGTAGGAATTGGATCGAAGACTTGTGTCATTGTGTGTCAAGTGGGAGGGGTCCTAAATTTCGTGACGTCACTCACTCTACTAGTGTACGACGACAGCCTAAGAGCCCTTTGATAAATGCCGCCACATGCACTGTGCCTTGCCATGATTTCATTATTTCTATGTCATATGACAAAATATTTGACGTCACACGAGGGAGTGACACCCTCACGAATGTGGCCAGCTGTGACAAGGACGAGGGGAGATCAGAAAATCTTGAAATTCATGTGACGTAATATATGGATGGCCCTTTGGCTTCTTCGCCTCACAACATATCACACTCAAAGCTCCGAGCTTTGAGCCCTCCACCACATCAACTTGTGTAGCCCAGTGTTTTCAAGCCACCCCAGGTACTTTCGCTTACCCACTAGCCGGGATCAAGTAAACCCATTCATAATAGGCTATCAATGATATTGTCTTCGAATGCAGCATTATGCGATAAGTATGTTAAGATTGTATACACTCCTGCCGTTTATCAATTTCACCATATCTTTCGCCGAGCACCGCCCCTACGTACGGTCTCATGCAGGTCCATTTGCAGGGCAGCAAGCACTGCGGCGCGCCCCACGACGCGACCAACCACACGGTGGCCGACCACATGAACCTCACGGTATACTTCTGAAGGAGGCGTCGCTGCCCGGAGCTGTCTCCCCCGGAGGCCCGTCTGGCTCCTTCACTCCCTCATCGGGTTCCTACCTCACGTGCTCGAGCCGGCCGCCGTCTGTGCCTAGATCGCTGTCCGCAGAAAGGTCTTCGGTTAAAATTATATATCCTCGCGGGAATCGGCTGCCGTCTGCGAGTAGATCGCTACCGGAAGCGAAGCATCAAGGAAAACGATCGCCAAAAACAAACGGGTCTTTGACTATGAACCACTCGTTGCCAGAGATGAAGCAATCGATCACGACATTTACTCATAATCTAGCTCGCCAAAAATATGGTGTACCTGCGACGTTGCCGCGCCGGGGGCTCCCGCACGTGCTGTACATCAGGAGTCCGCCGCCAGCGTACGCCACGATAAAGCCCCAGCAGCTGAGAACCAAGCACGTCCGGCCGTCCATCTACATGAGGCCGGCCTGCGACCCGCAGGTGCGCCGCCCGTTATGACTACGACCGATATCTTAGCTAGATAATTTCCAATTACGTTCCAGTTAGCTTTACCTTTTTGTACTTTTCTAATTAATAGGCTATTTGTATGATAGTATAGTCTTCCTGTTTATTTCAAGGTTTTCTGGTTACCACAAGATTAGCTCAAAATATGAATAAATGTTTAGATTTAACGGAGTTAGTAAGGGCGATAAAGGCTTTCGGGGGAGTGTTTAAATTACGTGGATCGTGAGACGATGTTTTTGTAACTTTTTTAATTCATCATGGATGACTTAAACCTGCAGAGGTACATGTACATAATGATGTAAAAAGTGCAGTGATACTAATTTTAATGTTCAGGACAGGAACTCTACTGTGAACTGAGTGCGCCGGCGAAATGGTTGTATAGAAATTGATTTGTTGTACTTTTATGAATTGCATAAAGTCATGAAATCAAATGGATACCACAATCTACCGAATTTAACAAACAATTTTATTCTGATGTTTAATAGTTTTATTTTATTTATGCGTCGCTCCGTGTATTATTTATTAGTTAAGTAAATGAATAAAGTAATTGTTATTATAATTTCTGTTATATTTTAGTTTTATTTTAACACCTTATGGACACCTCCACTTGTGTATAGTAGGTCATTGCCTCCACTCATAAAAAAGTGTTTTTTGAACTTGATCAAATGTTTAGGCAAATGTGTAAACATTTTTTTATAATGTCGGGGGCAAACAGCATACTTGTAAAACATTTTTCATGTAAGTACATATAAAACATCTGTGACAAACACTTTTTACAAAGTGCCCTAGGATTTTAGGTGTTCTCGAAGCAATGTCGTCCTTCACGACCAAAAAGCATCCGTATATTCCGCTAATATAACGAAGTGTATTTGAAAGCTTCGAATGTAGAACTGGACGCATCCAACATAGAGTACAACCCTCGCACTTTGTGACTTCATTTTGTTTCCTTAAAATAAAGACAAACTCAGAGGCACACGTTTAGCGAGCCCTGAATCGATGGTGAATGCTTTCCACGAAGCCCTTGAAGGGTTCCTTGGGAAAACTGGTCAAATGGTCACTGGGTAAGCAAAAATTTATAAAATGTGAAGGCAGGTCTTACGAATAAGTCTAATATTTTGTCTTATTTATCTAAATTCAGAATCTTTCATCATAACCTAAGTATATTACGGATCAAAACTCCCTAAAGATTTGTATTTACAAATACCATTGTGAGAGAAAAAAATGTTTGACACTATAGTCTTTTCTGTTTCTGGAATAAAACTTAATTATTAAGATATTTATTGTGTATTTTACAGAATTTTCCGTAATAATATTAAATAGTAATGTTTAATATTTTAATGCCTAAGTGCTTGGTTGTAATTTAAGGATTACGGTTGATGATGAAGTGTTGGAACAAGTGGATGAGTTTGTATATCTTGGAAGCGCTTTCAGCAGGGATGGAAGTTACACTGCAGATGTGGAAAGACGAGTGAGTGCTGGGAATAGTGTGAATGGAGCGTTGGGAAAACTTCTTGGCAGTAAAAACCTGAGCCAGAAGGCACAGCTCGCTATGCACAATGCAGTGTTGGTCCCAACGCTAACTTATGGAAGCGAGAGCTGGGTATGGCAGAGAGAGCATGAAAGTAGGATAAACGCGGTCGAAATGCGAGCGCTGCGCAAATTTTGTGGCGTTACGCTTGTAGACCTGTTCGCAGTGATGATGTTAGAAACAGAGTTAGTCTGAAAGAGAGCGTCGGTGTTAAAATAAGAAGAGGCATGCTCCGTTGGTTCGGACATGTAGAAAGAATGCAGGATGAAAGAATGACGAAGCAGATATACAATGCAAATGTGGAAGGATGTAGGAGCCGGGGAAGGCTTACTTACCTACCGTGACCAAATTGGTCGTGTTCTATCAGAAGGTGATGTCAGGAGCCCTAGAAACCGGCGAGCGTGCATGAGAAGAGCAATGAATGTTAAAGAAGCGAGTGAAATATGTAAGGATCGAGTGACGTGGCGCTCGGTTCTCTCTGCCTACCCCGTAAGGGATTGGGCCTGAAGTTATAGATGGAGATAGAGGTTTGTTGTATTCCTGCGATTGCGTAAGTCTACAGTGAAAGCGTGTAAGGATACACTGCATGGACGCTGGAGAGGTGTCACTGCGTGAGTAGCTACAACGTGCGAATGATACGTTTGAATTATGTGCCCTGCCGTCTAAGAATCAGATTATATTATAGAAGCGCATAGAACAGGTTTTCGAGGAAACTGATGACGTGTACGGGTCGTACGCGCCTTCCCTTCCCACGACGTTCCACAAGCTCGGTGGAGGAGTGGTTACCAATGTTACTTAGATACAAAGGCTCGTGGGTTGGATTCCTACACAAGATAAACATTTGTGTGCATGAACATGTATGTTTGTCCGATCTGGTTGTTTTTAAGACAAGTAGGGCATCAAAGGCGCATCAAAAGCGGCCCGACTAGGGAAGCAACTTCACGTCACTGATGATGGTTTGGTCCATAAACATGTACTAAATAAATGTAATGTCTATGGTATAAAAGATCCCACCAAAAACATTCTGTAAAAAACTAGCCAAGTCTCGACGGAGCTGCTTGTTTATCTCTAAAAAGTAATGAAATCTAGACAAAGTCGTGCCAAGTCTAAGGTTCCTTACTGCGATTTCTTTATTATTATAGTTAATGTTGTGTGACTTGGCCGTTGAAAATTCTTTATTTATACGTTAGTGGGTACAAGTCAATTTTGTTTACACGTAATGTTATATCTGTTGTAACTAATCAACGTTTTCCAAGTGGCAATTTTCCATCGTCAATGGGTAGCGGTTCTGGCGACAGATTGGTGCAATGGTGTCATGGAGCAGCTGGTTTTGTACCCTTGTGTACCCTTCAACGGCCAAGTCACACAACATTAACTATAATAATAAAGAAATCGCAGTAAGGAACCTTAGACTTGGCACGACTTTGTCTAGATTTCATTACTTTTTAGAGATAAACAAGCAGCTCCGTCGAGACTTGGCTAGTTTTTTACAGAATGTTTTTGGTGGGATTTCACTTCTTTTTGTAGAAACGTGGACATATTGATTTATTTTATTTAGATTTTCTTATTTGACACAGTTTTTTTCTCATAGTAGAAGGGGGCATTACCATATCTCTAATACAGCTGAGACCAGCTGAGGGTTCTTCATCAGATACTTCAGACCTTCGATTTTTGTCATCAAATGAAGCGGCCCACCAAGTTGAACATTTTTTGTAAAGGCGGTATGTCGATCTCTAATAGTTTGGTTGGGCTCTTGTGTTTTCTAATCAGGGTCACCAGGTACTCCAGATCTTCGATTATCCTAGTTTTTATAGTTTTCCCTTTATGTGGCCATTAAACCCTAACTCTGTACCAAATTTCAGCTCTCGGAGTTTATGGGAAGTACTAGTTCTATTTTGATGATCATGAGTGAGTGTCATAAATGCGAAACTTTGCTTTCGCTTAACTTCGGAAGTAAATGATCTACAGACTTGAAATTTTGGATTTTAAGTATGTGATTATAGCTTACTGGATGACGAAAATTTCTGCGTTCTGGTCTTATCCAGAGGTTCTCAAATAGGGGCCTGAAAATGCGGCGAAATGGTTCCAGTAAAGGATGGTACGGCAGTGTTTGCTTCGCGCTCGACTTGGCGGGGGCACTGCCGTGCCCCCTGATATAGCCAATAAGTGGATTGGAAGTTATTTATGTAATAGAAGGCAATATGTAATATTTGGTAAATGAAATTCGTTGAACTCAATATGTTCAGATCGCCGGTATAGACAGTTTTGTGGTTTAGAAGGAAACATATTGGGGCCATTATTATTTCCGATCTAGGTATATCAATTATTTACCATAACAAATTATGAATGCTTACTTTTAGCTGATGACGTATAATGTAATTATATCATACTTACAAGGACATTGTAAACTATTACGATGAAATTAATAATACCATTGTTAATATAATAATTTAATAAATGTTAATAATTTAATAAGTTTACCTTTAACCTAAATTAAGACGACATATTTATCCAATTTATGAATAAAAATGGTCAAAATTTTAATCTAATTGTTCCGTATGATGACAAAAAATTACAAGAATCTGTACAAACACAATTTTTAGGTATTATGCTGGACGACAAGTGTACGGTATACTGGACTATGTCAGAACTTGCGATAACTTGTCAATAAGTTATTGATCTATGTGGCACAACATTCATTCAAGACATATACTTATTTCGTCTTTCTAAGACAGTTTATACGTACAATGCGCTTAACAATATTCACTCCAAATGTACACGTATATTTACAGGCCAGGTCCCTTGCGGGGTAAGTAGAGACAACGGAACCTCTTATAAATGGTTTAATAGTGAACACGTTGCCGGAATATTTTTATTTTTGCAGACAAAAAGATATCAATGTTGTATTTGAACTCTACTCGATGTACTCTGAATAGTGACACTTCCTCTGTAAAAATAGTAATATTCGGTTTTAGATCAACTTTCTGTAAATTATAATGTCAGATCTATAACTCATTTCGTTTACGAGTTATAAATCTGTGATTTACAGGCAGACAGACAGCACAGTGACAGCACAGTGTTCCGTGTGCTCTCAAACTTGTCTACAAGTGCCAGCTCCCAGTGGAAAATAAATGTACATGCAATTTGATCTAACCTGCTTTGTGTGCTTCCGCCACCAATTAGTTCATGCGGCACCCACCCACTACCGTCAGTAGATGCAGCATGCCGACGCTGGCACGGCTGCTCCGGTAGTCTCTACCTCGGCTGCTGCGGTCGTCCGCCATCTGGAACAGAAACCGCATGCCGTCACCACCGTCGCTGCCACGACTGGCCTGGTCGTCGCTGCGACACGTGTTTCGCCTCTCCACGAGGCATCATCATGCTACAAGTGACAAATCCATCTTTTTTTTTTTTGACCTGACTATGTAGTTAGCCCCGAGTGGGCTGTCACTACGTCTAGAGAGGCGGGCGTGAGGCGCCACAGCCTAGAAAAACAAAGTTAAGCGACAGCCTAAGGGCCCCCAAGAGGGGTCGGACCTCGGCTCAGGACGTCGCTGGAGAAACAAATCGAACACGCAGGTTCGTGCCTGAAGGGCCTGTCGGAGAGAGGCGCCCAGGTACCGTGGGCTACCGGTACCTGGTGTATCGCGCAGAAGTCCTTACTCTTCGCGCCCGGAGCCGCCGAGCGCGGTGTGTGTCTGGAGTGTTGGGGTTAGAGGGGGAGAGGTAGGGGGCGTTCGCAACAGTAATGCGATCATCGGGATCAAAGAGTGAATTTCGCGGTCTGCGCCGGAACCCCCGGGCGTCGATCCGCGGGGTGTAATTGACAGCGCGGGCTATCAATGGGTTGGGGTGTTGGGAGGCAGTTTCGAAGTAGCGTCTAGACGCTTTCTTCATGAAACTAATGATGGAAGGGAGTTCAAGGTCGAGATGGAGATCTGCGACCCTGAGATAGTGAGGCGCGGCGGTTGCATTACGGGCAAACCGGTTTTGGATAATCTGGAGCTTAGCCAGATGGGAGCGCGCAGCGTGTGCGAACACTACGCTGGCGTAAGTGAGAACGGGGCGGATGCAGGCTTTGTAGAGTGTACACTTATTTCTAAGTGACATTCTACGATTCCTGAATATCGGACCGAGCCGGCCTAGATAGAACGCGGCTTTGTTCCTAACAGCAGTGATGTGAGGTCCAAACGTCATTCTGGAGTCTAGGATGACACCTAGGTATTTGGCCTTCTCGACCCATGGGATGGGTCGGCCGAACAATGAGATGGGGCGCACGGTCCTATGTTGGGAATCGGGTCTCGTAAGACCTTGTGGATCCCGAGAAAAGAACACTGCGGCACTTTTCTCCGGATTCACCTCGATTCGCCAACGTCGGAACCATTCGCCTAGAGCGTTAGCCGCTCTCTGGAGCCTATCCGATATGTTGGATCCATCCATCGCAGTGCCGTCCCTTATATTGAATTGAGGGTGGGGGTGGATGGTGTTTTAATATTTAGTTTTAAAGCTTTGTCTATGGTGTGTAAAATTTGATATGTATTAGTGGGGGATAAAATTTGTCCTTTGTCTATGAGATACTCGGCGAAGTGAAAATAATTTATATTAATATAAAATTTCTGGGCGATTGTTGAAAATAAATGTCACTTGTAGACCAGCACACACGACAGCCCGTCATCACAGGAAGCGATCCGTTATATCAACTTAGGATTTCTAGCATAATTCTGCGGTTTTCTTTAAAATCACTAGCACTGTTAATAACGCCTTCTCTAAGATGAATAGCAAAACTTATGCTAAATAATTTGCTATTAACGACGCACAATAAGTCCGTGTTACCCACTGCTGTATGTATTCCTTCCATAATGATTTCCACCTTATGTGATCCTCCGCTTCCCGCATCCAGCCAGTACTGGCCACTCGTTTGAAGTCATCGATCTATCTTGAGGGAGGTGAAATCCACTACTGAACGTTCTGATCTGCCTTCACTGACTCGACTGATATAGCTGGCCCACTATCGCTTCAGTCGCTCAGCCCTACCTGATGTACTGACAGTAACTTCTAAGCAGCTTACTGGAGACCTCACCCACGCGCTAGGTCGTTCTTTGGCTACGGTTTCCTGTTAGGTGGTGTTACTTCTTCAGACGGGCTACTTTGATGCGCCCTATCTCTCTTAAAGAGCTATGTTGATAAATGGGTTATACGTCGAAGTTCTTGCAATACAACATTTTTCATTCTAATCCTTGTATCTGCGCATACCTCTCGGGGTGAAAGTGGTTCACCTCCTGAATCATAATAGAAGCCCCCGCGCGAGCCGCACTCTTTTATTTAGCCAACGGGTCTCTAGCGAACGAGAAATGGCCATAATATATAGTTATATTTAATATACTTAGCCCGTCTGGGTATCTTAATCTTAAAGAAAGATTCCGCCAAATACCGGTTCCCTGCATCCCTGCAAGTGAGCAAGTCACCAGAAATGTTTGTAACATGCGACGAGACTATGTCTGATATACTGGAAAAGTTAGTATGCTGCTGTATAGACTTGCGTCGTCCTCATACGCCTTACTCGCTTATTTAGCATTCATAGCTCTTTTCATTCACCATCACCGGTTCCTAGGGCTCTGTTTTGGTTCCTGTTGAACACAACAATAAATAACAACTAGATTCCATAAAATATAAATATACCGGACAGATGTAACTACAAAACAATTTTAATTATTTTTTACACGTATCTACTTATGCTACAGACTATTTTTTACTGAGCTGGTTATAATATGACTCATTACCAACTTTCACAATCCTATAAATAAATCCTTTGCACCAGCAAAAAACCTAAGACAATACCAATTGTCTTAGGTTTTCGCGATTGTTACACATTGAATTAAACAATTTTTAACGGAAGTATCGCGTGTTTTATTTATTTTGTTGAACCTGACGTTTCAAACGCTTTGCAGCGTCCGTGGTCGCAGGAAGACTAAGGTAATATTTGTCTTACGTTAGTTATTCAGTTATTACATCTACCGACATGAATGGATTAATTATATATGTTCCGATTCACACAAAAATCGCTCACAGTGTCCGAACGTTTTTTAGTAGATCTCTGGGTTTGTGAGTAGATTATTTTATTAGGGTGTTTTCTTATTTCAATAGCCTCGCGCAACATTCTCTCTCTCTCGGCATGTAGCGATTCTCCTTGAAACCACAAATCCTCGTCAAGGAGAATCGCTACATGCCGAGAATGTTGCGCGAGGCTATTGAAATAAGAAAACACCCTAATAAAATAATCAAGTCACAAACACAGAGATCTACTAAAAAACGTTCGGACACTGTGAGCGTGTACCACACTCCGTGTACCAGTACGGGGACACCATTCAAGAACTTTTCGACATGGACTTTCGACATAATCTTAGTCTTGGCCATGTTAATCTTAAGACCTACCTGGTTGGAAACATTATTGAGGTCATTTAGCATAGTGCTAAGTTCCTCCAGTTACTTAGCCATGAGAACTATATCGTCGGCAAGTCGAGAAATTGAAGTGAGTGATGCATACGTCATTGATGTTTATATCGTATCCTTTCCAGTCCAAGACATCTTCCAATGCTGTGGTGAAAAGTTTCGGGGATATAACTTCGCCCTGTCTTATATCTTTTTACACTTGGATCGGTTTCGTACACTGGTCCTATACTCGGATACACATGGTTGCCTTACTGTACAAGCACTTCAACGCTTCGATGTACCGATAGTCAATTCGGCATCGCTGGAGAGACTGTAGCACCGCCCGTGTCTCAATGGAATCAAATGCTTTTTCATAGTCCACATACGCCAGACAGAAGGGCAAATTATACTCCTCAGTCTTCTATATAATCTGACGGAGGGTATGTATGTGGTCTAAGTGCTAAAACCTTTTCGGAATACGGCTTGTTCGGGAGGCTGAAATTAATCAAGTCTGCGTGCGAGATGGTTTGTGATGACTCTCGAAAATAGTACATAAGCGCGGAGCAGAAGCGATAACGGCCTATAGTTCTGAAGAGGGTCTTATCACCCTTTTTAAAGAACAACATGACCAGGCTTCTGCTCCACGCTTCCGATATTTCACCGCAGTATATGACGGAATTGAATAGCTTCTGAACGACTACAAGTATCGGCTTTTCGCCCGCTTACAGAATCTCCGCCGTGATTCTGTCCTCACCCGGTGCGTTCCTATTTTTAAGCTGTTTAAGAGCCATACGAATCTCGTACAGACTGATGTCCGGGATATCTTGGGTATAGTATCGAGTCAGTTTAGCTCTAGGGTCGTAACTAGCAGTGTTGTTCGGCTATAGCGACAAGTCAAAGTCAAAGTCAAAGTCAAAATCTTTTTATTCCGTAAAAATGGCTACATTTGTTTGGAATCGTCACAATTTTTTTCCCTACCGTGCAGTTTATGACTAGGTGAGCACTGATAAAAATACTGCCAAAAAACTCAGGCATCCCTCTTTTGGTATCCAAACAAATTTACATATTTTATTAATTACATTATAATTGGATCGACTCACTCCCAGGCATTTTTATCATTAATATAGTCAGATACTTTATAATATGCCCTGCTACACAATTTGGCTTTAATAGTAGTTTTAAATTTGTTTATTGACAATTCTCTTATATTGCTGGGAAGTTTGTTATAGAACCGTATACATTGCCCCATAAAAGAATTACTTATTTTGTGGAGACGGCTTGCATGTAAGACAAGATTATGCTTATATCTAGTATTTATGCTATGAGTATCACTC
Source organism: Pyralis farinalis (assembly GCA_947507595.1). NCBI lineage: Eukaryota > Metazoa > Arthropoda > Insecta > Lepidoptera > Pyralidae > Pyralis > Pyralis farinalis. Next base: position 40,643,018 of record OX382261.1, on the reverse strand, counting down.
TTTTTACAAAATGAGTCTATGTTTTTGTGGACATACAAAAGATTTTCATAGATATATTGCGATGCGACTGTTAAAATATTTATTTCTTTGAATTTTTCTCTAAGGCTCTCACGGGGACAAAGTTTGTAGATAGCTCTTATGGCTCTCTTTTGCAATAAAAAGATGGTGTTAATGTCCGCGGAGTTACCCCAGAGAAGAATTCCATATGACATAATACTATGAAAGTAGCTGAAATAAACTATTCTAGCCGTATCAATATCAGTGAGCCGTCTAATAGTTTTCACTGCATAGGCTGCAGAACTTAGTTTTCCTGATAATTTTTCAATTTGTGGGCCCCATTGTAGTCTGGAGTCAATTGTTATACCCAAGAACACAGTTGTCTCCACAGGGGCCAAATTAGTTCCATTAACATGTACATTGGTAGCCACCTGTCTTACATTAGGTGTTGAGAACTTAATTACTTTAGTCTTTTTATCATTTAAAAGCAGATTATTAACACTAAACCAATGAATAACTTTAGAGAGAGCATCGTTAACTTCGTCATAATTACCTAACCGTCTATTAATTTTGAATGTCAAAGAGGTATCATCCGCAAACAACACAATCTCATGTTTATCCCTTACATAATAAGGTAAGTCATTTATATACACCAAAAACAAGAATGGACCTAGAATTGACCCCTGTGGGACTCCCATAACTACAGGGGACCCCGAAGATCTTTTACCATTAACATCGACCTTCTGTATCCTATTGCCCAGATAAGAAGACAGAAGTTCGAGAGCCTTGTTCCTGATACCGTAGTGGTGTAATTTTCTGACAAGAGTGTCATGGTGCACGCAGTCAAACGCTTTAGACAGATCACAAAAAATTCCCAAGGCATCTTGCGAATCCTCCCATGCCGCGAATATACTTTTAAGCAAATGAATCCCTGCGTCTATAGTTGAACAACCTCTCGTAAATCCGAACTGTTTCCTATGAAGCGAATTATGTGTATTGAAATGTCTGAGCAACTGGCTAAGCATTAGTTTTTCAAAAATTTTACTGAGAATGGGCAGTATGGAAACAGGTCGAAAATTCGAAGGATCCGAACTATCACCAGATTTAAATAATGGAATGATTTTACTATGTTTCATCAAGTCAGGAAATACACCAGATGCCACACAACAATTGAAAATTGTAGCTAAATGTGGAGCGATTGAAATAATAATAGAAGAAATGGTTTTGACAGATAGACCCCACAGATCTTTAGTGTTTTTCATATTTATTGATTTAAAAGCGTTCAAAACATCTTTTGGGCTTACAGCTGAAAATTCAAATATTGTGTCGCATTCTACCACGCTCTGTTTGAGAACCTGTTCAGCAGATATAGAAGAAGACATAAGATTTCTCGTAGTAATAAGAGGAATGTTAGAAAAATATTTTTCAAACTCAGTCGCAATTTCTACATCATTTTTGATATCTATATCATTTATCTTTAACTGAAAGTCTCGACTACGTACTTTCGCTCTACCCGTCTCATTATTTATCATATCCCAAACAGATTTAATAATATTTGTTGAACCATTAATTTTATTTCTTAAATATATAGACTTAGCATTGGAACAGGCTCGTTTAAATATTTTGGCATAATTTTTTACAAGTTCTTGAAAAGTCGGATTGTGATTACAGGTCCTTTCTTCATAAAGTTCATACAATTTATTCCGACTTTTGTAAATACCAGGAGTTGCCCAATCACTGAATGTCATACGGTCACTTACAGACAGTTGTTTTGGAGTAAAGATTGTATTAAATTCACTAGTGATTAAGTTAAATAACGAACTGTACAAGTGGTCCGGAGTACCGTGACAGGGCAACAATACAATTTTTTCTGCTATATTAGACTTAAATCTTTCTAAGCGGCTTTTACTCAAAGGTATATAATTTATTTGCTTTCTTTGTATTCTTGAAGAATTTGGAAATGAAACCAACTGACCTGAATGGTCTGACTGAACTTTATTAATTATAGATTGATTCAAAGGTTTTACAGTGCTAAATATGTTATCAATACATGTAGCACTTGTAGCAGTTACTCTTGTTGGCTCTGTAAAAATATGATGCAAATTGTATGATTTAAATAAATTTAAAAAGTTGTAGGTAACAGTATTTTTCTCCAAGATATTTATATTAAAGTCTCCACAAATTATAACAGTTTTATGGCTATTAGATAATTTATTTAAGGCATCCTCCATGATATTTGAAAATGTTTCAAAGGGCGTGCTAGGAGGTTTATACAGGTTCATAACAATGAATCGTTCCAATTCAATGCATGAAATCTCTACAACTCGCTCAACAGAGAGGCTCACAATGTCACACCTTTCTTTAAATTTAAGCAACTTATTTAATAATATTAAGGAGCCACCATGTATACAGTTATCTCTGATGAATGAGCTTGCAACCTGGTGGTTATTGAAGCTGAAAATGAATTGATGGGGTTTTAGCCAGTGCTCAGTTAGACATAAAATATCAATATTGCTACAATTCATAAACAACTCCAATTCTAACTCCTTTCCTATCATCCCCTGAATGTTTTGGTGCACCAGGTTGATACAATTATTATTCTTTCTATATTCTTGACAATTTACAATTGATGGGGATATTGTATTATTATTACTTTTAGTTCCATTTTTAATATTGTTATTATTACTATTTACATTGCCAGAGTAAAACTCTATTGTCTTGTAACCTAATTTAAAGAATTTGAAATACCTTCCAAGGTACCATTACTCAATGTCGAATTATCTAACTGCTCAAAAGAAGCAGGGTTGTTAGCCAAACTTTTGGCTGGTTTCATAAAACAATATGATAGCGAATCTGCTATTTGTCTTTTATAAAAATTGCTAAGATAAAATTTATCTTCTGTCAAATTATAATATTTATTATTAAATATATTTATGTCAAGTACATGAAATTTGTCATCATATAATGTCAATGTATGCATTTTATCATTTAGTCTATACCTAGATGCATTTTCCGCCTCGGGCAACAATTGACTGTATGGGAAAGTAAATAAAAACACTTTTCCCACATTTATCTGTTGTAACATATTAAAATATTTAATCATTATATGTTTATTTAAATGTCCTCTCCTCCCAATAAAAACAATTAAAGTTGTGTTGGGGTGGTAATCCCTCTTAACTATTCTATCTACTATTTGAGTGAAACTGGCTCCAGGCAAACAATAATTGGTAACCAGTTTTCCTGATTTTTGTAATAATAATTGGCCCATGTTTTTACCTATTTCATCACTATACATTATTATGTTGGAGTTATTATTTTCGCTATTATTATTTAATGATGATGACATCTGTTGAAAAGCACTACTATTAATGGCCTCATTCACATTGTGGCTATGTACTTGACATAGTTTCGAGTTACCTGTGAACATTTCATCGGAGTTCGGGTTAATTCATTCCTATTGTACAAGTTGCTAAGAGACGATAATTTTTGTTCATTTTCTCTCAAGTCTGCTACTAATCTATCCATGCCTACACAGTATTCTTCAATATCTCTTTGAGCATCCTCATATTTTTTAGTCATTAAATCTAAAGAAATATTAAGGGTTTGGATCTCAGATTGTAGGTCTTGAATGATGTTTTTATATTCCCTATTATTACTATTATATTTTATTGTACATATACTAGCATGTTTATCCTGTGTGTTCGATACTACAGACTCATCACAGGTTAAGTCAATTGTCAGTGACGGTGGATCATTCGTGTTTGAGATGGCAGAAGCAGTAACTAAGTTTGGAGCGCTATCTAGCAATTCATCGAATAACGACTGGGAATGAACAACTGTTGACTCCTGATGGGAACATTCCAGCTGATCAATTGTGCTTAGTGCCTGTTTCAATTTGGTTTCTAGCTGAATATTGCGTTCTAGAGTGGTCTCAAACTCGACCCTACATTGATAAAAACTACCTACCAGAGACTGCAATGTATTATTTTCTTCCAAAGCATTATCTAACTCTAAATTAATTTTTACTATCTTTTCCTTAAGTATTGTATTACTTTTAATAATTGACAGTGCTTCCAACTCATTGTCATCTCGCTCATTTTGCAATTTTTCTGACAATTCCTTATATTTCTTTAAGTCTTTTAAAGTTAATAAAAATTTATTATTTAATTCTTTATATCGTAGCTCTGAATTTTTAACATCTTTTAAAGCATTTAAATACCTGTCATTTAACTCTTCATAGCGTGCCTCAGCCATTGCCTTTCTAGTCAGCATCATTTTCACCGCAAACCGTTTAGTTAAAAAATAAATAAATAAATAAGGTAGGTGTACCTAATTTGAATGATACAGATTAGGTTATTGTATACTATATTTTATGGCTAATTCACTAATGGCAACTATATAAACCCATGTACTTTATGCAGTAACGAGTAATTATTTACAACGAGTACTTAACTATTTAATATACTGTTTATACTATAGCTCCGGTAAGAAGTTGCTCAGGAACTAACTAATTCAATTATACAGTTAAATGTGTAACTTGTTGAGTTTATTGTCTGTGGCAAATGTGTATGTCTGTCATACAATTCCACTTCAACTAATTGTTAAGTGAAAAGAGACAAAAGCAGGGCCTGTGTGTGTATGGACGTCGCTCACTAAATCAGTGAGCTAGTGTAATGTTGGGCTGTGTAAATATGTTCTCCAAGCTATAGTAACAACCCTCAGGTTTGATGTTGTTTATATTGTTCGTGAGCATTGACCTCTTATCACACCGATCAGCTGTTATTGTATGAAAATTTAAGCACTAAGTTATAATGTATGAACTATTCTAAGGTATTTTCTCTATACTAATACTTAATATTAAAACAATAATAATATTCTGTTTTATAGGGTATAATTTTATTGAGAGCTATGAACGACTTAAGTACGTAGCAGGTTTGTATAATATAAACAATCGCGGTAGTTTGTTTTGTTGTCTATATAGAAGAAGGAAATAACGACGATGTGTACAGCTGTCCATAGAACTTCTCCATCCCACTCAGAATTTCAGTCTTCGTAGAAATAATGGTGCCAGTGTTGTCTTTAGCTTCGTTAGTTAACTTTGCCCAACAGACAGATCTTTAGCGAAAACGTTGGTTCCGTTCTATCACCTCTTTGATCCGAAATGTATTAAATTGGTGCATGTCTCGCCGTATGCCTTTGGAGATCTGCCTGTTTAGCCGTCTGTACATTAGCGTGTGAGCTGAAGACTGCAACCACATCTCATGTCTGACCTGCATGAGATGTCAGTCAGAGCTTTTGGGTTTGTTTTGGGCGAGGCTGGAGAAATTTAGTACTCACCGTATGGGCAGTTTCCACGAAATTACTGTTGATATTTTCCTTTACTGATAAAGAAAAAATCTTTATTTGACATAGGGCCCTCGCAGGCACTTAGACACGTGGTACATTTTTGAAATATAGTAGTATGTAGTGATGTAAAAAGGCAAACAATTATATTCTTAGACGAGAAAATGAAAGGGCTCCTTGGTAAAATAAAGAATTTGTATCACAATAATGTAACCTCCCTTTGCGGATGTAGTGCTGCGTGGGGGTGGGGGGCCACTGGCAGTAGAGGTGCGGCCGGCGAGCAGTCAGTTCCCGCCACTCGTTGGAAAGTTGTCGTTTCTCCGACTGCTCGCCGCTCGGTAAAAGTGAACACGCGACTGTACATCACCGCGAGTGGGTGCTCAAACAACCAGTCCGAAAGTCTCAGAAAACAATCAAAGGTAACTATCATTCATACTACCACACTTATAGGGGTTGTTTCCAATGAAAGCCTTTCTTTCAATAACTTTGTTGTGGTTCTGAAACGTTGTTATCCCACAATATTTGAATGCACATCGCGACGTCCGACCACAAACTTGTTTATGGTGAAATTAAACGAAAGGGTTTTCACTCATGAATGATTACGGGTGTGCGGTGCCGCGAGCGCGAACAGAACCTCGCATTAGGAGGATTCAATTTCAATCGCATTGCATTACAAAACAAACATAAAGACAGATATTTATAAAATAATTATTTTCATACATTTCCCTGTGCGTGGTGTGAGAGCTTACTTCGTGACCAATTTAATGATTATAGAGCAATTGTAAGTACTTACTTAACATAAAACAGGTTTGAGTGTGATTTTTGGTACATACTCGTACCTGCGGACAATGAAGTGATTCTTTAAGGTTCTTCTATCTTTTATTGTGCGGAATCCTAAATAGCTCTAAAATAACATATTTTGCTCTGCCTATACATAACGAAGAATAGAAATTTTTATTTATTATTTTCACTGACACGCATAATAAATAAAAACTAGTCCTAGGATGAATAATAGTTTCATTTTGGGTCAGTCAGTATTGCAAAAAAATATCAAAATCTTATGACTATACCGTATTCGAGCTAGAGTGACATACAAACCGATGTCACCTCTGCTGCTAACACAGCAACTCCTTGGAGCTTACTGGTGACCTCACTCACACGCAGGAATACAACAGTTTTTATTTGACTGCGATTTTCTGTCAGGTGGAAGTACCAACTTCTCAAGACGTACTGTTTTGGTGCGCCCTAAGTACGTCCGTAGCAGTCCTGTCCATAGCGACAGCAAATATGTGTATTTTTAACCCACTTCATTGATTGTGATTTCTTAATAAATTATCCAAAGACCTATCTACGAGTATTATATAAGACGCCGCCGCCGCGCCGTATCGACTCGTGTCGCCAAAGTTTTTCTTCAACGTTCGAGGCACCAACGAATAGTCATGTGCAGATTTCAACAACAGAAATCAAGCGTACCAGGTACGCGTAATATCGGAAAAACCCCCGTATTAATAACCATAAGACGGATACTGGGATATCCTTGTTTACATCTTGCAAGCATCCGCTTTCACCGCGTGCGTCCGCCGTCCGCCGCGCGCCGCGGCCGGTTACGTAACGCGGCCCCCGGCCACCGGCGACCCGGCGGCGGCGGCGCCAGCTCCACCGACCGTAACGCGGGCCTCGGGTCTGTGCTACCAACACTACTATTAAGAAGAAATAATAACGAGACTCATATACAATGCGAAAGTGGAAGGATGTAGGGCCAAGATTCATCAAGCATGACCAAATTGGACGAGAAATATTTTGTCAAAAAGTGGTGTGAGGAGCCATAGAAATCGGCGAGCTTGTATTAAAAGCTATGCATGGTAAAGAAGCGCGTGAGATGTGGAAGGTCCGAGTCGTGGCTCTCTGCCTTTCCCGCAAGCGTCAAGGAAATAACCTATGGATGAACCCAATGCAGCTCGATGTCGTCGTTTCTAACCTAACACGCAGGTTAAGCAACGTCGACCGCAGCCTGTCTATGGATGGGTTTTTCTATCTCTAGTTTCTCCGTGCTTCGGAGGGCACGTTAACGGCTGTTGTCGATAGATGACAGTCATTAAGCTAAGTCAGTGGCGACCGGGCGGCTTGAAAACACTGGCCTCCGCCAATCCGCATTTGAGCAGCGTGGTGGAGTATGCTCTAAACCCCTTCGGTTGAAGGGAGACCCGTATCCCTGCAGTGAGATGAGTAAGGGTTGATGTGGTTGGAACCCATAGTAAATAAACCCCACCGCTACGGGTCGCGGGGTAAAGTAGAGTAGTAGTGGCTATAGTTGAGGGACGGATCCTCCCATTGGTCAGGAGGGTCGAATTACCGGGATATTTAGGCGTTGATACACTACATTTTGTCGAATGAGGAGAGCCCTAATGCGCAGTCAAATGGTTTATTAATTTGTACCATCACGGGACTTCGCTAGTCCGACAGTAAATAGTACTCTAAGTAGTAGTAACGTAGTACTATTAGCAGTCTATGAATGAAACATAACAATACCCACCGAGTGCAGTGTTGGCATTGTTTGTCACCCGGCCAATGACTATTCTCACCTTAGCACCAACGCTTTTGATGTATATGTTAACTATATAATATAAATGTATGTAAATTATATATACATAATGTAAATATATTTGGCAGTGATAGTTCAGTGGATGAAGAACAGGTCTGTTGACCGACAGGGCTCCGGTTCGAAATCTAGCATGTACTATTAAAATTCATGTTATCGGGTTTATGTACATATTTGTAATTATCTTGTAGACCGTATTCGCAATGATGATGTTAGAAACAGAGTGGTCTGAAAGAGAGCGTCGGTGTTAGAATAAGAAGAGGCATGCTCCGTTGGTTCGAACATGTAGAAAGAATGCAGGATGAAAGAATGACGAAGCAGATATACAATGCAAAAGTGGAAGGATGTAGGAGCCGAGGAAGGCCAAGACTTACCTACCATGACCAAATTGGTCGTGTTTTATCAGAAGGTGATTTGGAGGTGAGTTTGAGACTTCAAGTAAAATCATATTATTTTTAGGGAGATTTAGATTTAGATTTTAGGTGATGTCAGGAGCCCTAGAAACCGGCGAGCGTGCATGAGAAAAGCAATGAGTGTTAAAGAAGCGAGTGAGTTATGTAAGGATCGAGTCACGTGGCGCTTGGTTCTCTCTGCCTACCCCGCAAGGGATTTGACGTGAAGTTATAGATAGATAGATTGTAATTATCTCTTGTTCGGCGGTGAAGGAAAACGTCTAAATTATATTTCGAAAGACCTAATCTAAGGAAGGTTCATGTTCTTCCCTCCGGGTTGCGGAGGTCTGACGGCAGTCGCTCCAAGTAAAAGTAAGTATCTATCATCACTAAATCCTAGTGTTAGGTAGCAGACTCCGGTAATCCTAATGTATCAATCTCTCTGCCTACCCCGTACGGGATTTGGCGTGAAGTTATAGATAAGTTACTATGAAATTCGACGCTTACATGAACAATAAATATTGTTTTTTTTTTATACAATTAGGATGATAAAAAGCATACGACCTGCCTGATAGTAACCATTTACGGTTACCGTTGAATACTTACAACATCAGGGGCGTCACTGCATTGTCGGGCCTGCAACCTTATTGACACATTTTTGAAAAACCTCATATCACAGTCCTTAAAACCTCGGCAGGGAGGCATTCTACAACTTAAAACTTCTATCTATCTATCTGTAACTTGTTAACGTCTTTTAGGTTTTTCCTTCCGAAGTTTTCTCAAAAGGAAACCTCTTTGGAACTTGAACAGTACACGACTAATGCGGACGGTTTGCGTGGATGAATTTCCCGTCGACGACGGCTAGCGGTGCAGTTGTAGAATGAGCCTGTTGACATTATGTCAAACAACTCCTCGGAACATAACCCATTGTATAATGGGAAGAACAGAAAGGCCTCTCCTTAAACTTAAGGACTTAATAACGTGTAAACTTAGTATATTTATATGTTTCGCACGTTTGTTATGATACTTATGATGTGATGCAATGCAACCGATGACGGGTAATGGCTGCCGCCCGCCGCCCGCCGCCCGCCGCGGCCGCTGCGGCTGTTTTGAAACCAGACGTGTGTCACAAGTAGGTTAATGTACCGCCGCTAGGATACGAGTTACACTCTTCACTGCAAATGGTCGATTTATTGTACTTTCCAATGTACAAATATTATAATTAAAGAATGTCGAAACAGATATATGTACAATGCAAAAGTGGAAGGATGTAGGAGCCGAGGAAGACCGAGACTAACCTACCGTGACCAAATTGGTCGTGTTTTATCAGAAGGTGATGTCAAAAGCCCCAGGAACCGGCGAGCGTGCATGAAAAGAGCTATGAATGTCACAGAAGCGAGTGAAGTATGCAAGGACCGCGTCTTATGGCGCTCGGTTCTCTCTGCCTACCCCGCAAGGGACCTGGCGTGAAGATATACATACATACAAATATTATAATGAATGACAACCACTCGTGGCTTTCGGTCGGTGTGCCAGCCTACTACGTCCAGTCGGCCGATGAGAATATGTTGTAAATGGTGAACTTTGACGTAGGGATTGTAGCATCTGATAATAAGGAATAACTATGACGAGCTCGGTGACGTAGTGGTTAGTAACACTGCTTTGACACCAACGCTCGTGGGTTCGATTCTCACACAGAACACACATTTGTGTGCATGAACATCTGTTTGTCTTGGTCGGGGTGTTTTTAAGAGGGAGTCCGGGGCAATACCTCCATGTTATTGAAAACCGCATCCAAATAACAACTCCCTAGAGGGTTGTCGTGTTCCTGCGTGTGAGGTTACCAGTATGCTCCTAAGGAGGCGCTGTGTTAGTAGCAGAGGTGCATCGCACGAGTGGCACTAAATGTATCACGAGCGTTTATAGGCTACGGTAATCGCTAAATCAGGTGGGTATGAATGTATGCCTCCCAACGTTGCATAAAAAAAAAATAAGTACATTTCTATAATAGTAGATATTGCCTTCTGATAAAACACAGTAAGTCCCTCAGGTGTTACTGAGTCAGCAGCAGGAGAGGCTCCGGTGACTACTTTACATCAGGTGGGCCGTAAGCTTGTAAGCCTATCGACGAAGAAGAAGTAATCAATTTGGGCATGGAGATGAATCCAGACTTACTCGGCTCATACATTGCATTATTTTTTCATCTTCATACGTGATAACTACCCATTTCTAACAAACTGAGCAAGATTTCCTTACCTTAACACTCTCTTTCGTTAGGTTATAGTTTACTTTAAGAAATAATACATTCGGCAAAAGTTATCCAATTATTAAAATGTCCAGCTATAAAAGTTTTTTACGAAATATTCTACCTTAAAATACATAATTTGATTCCCGAGATTATTCTAAATAAAAATATTTACAATGAACCTCAACTTTGCGAAAAGTATGACGCGTTTCCCCGCGCTGACCACCTTTATTTTTTTCAATCCGTACTTTAGCGTTGGGATTAACACAAATCAACCGTACCTTCAGGCTTAGGTTTCTAGTGGTCCAACGCTTCAATCACACCGTTCCCTCAGGTGTCTTTGACGTACCTTCCATTCCTACTAAAAGCACATGATGTTAATTATAGTAATGGTTCCTAGCTGTAATGCTCCGAGAGAGACGTTGCAGGAAGGCAGTTCCACAACCTACACGAGCTCATATAAATAACTGATGTTCCAGATGTTGCGAACTGTGGTGATAGTCGTTTTGGCGCTGGCACACGTACAAAGTGACAACACCACCGCGATTGAAGAATCGTGCAGCGCTGAAGGTCTCTGGAGCTGTCTTCTGGAAGAGTGGGCGACGTCCGCCCCGCAGAGCAACCACTCTCGCAGACAGGGTAAGTGTCACCAGGGGCTGCACCGACTATTTTAATACCAATGTCCGGAGTATACGTGTATACACCCCGTCAGATATGTTACTGCTAACCCACACACATGGATTACCCACCCCGTTAGTTAACGAAGACCTCATTCACTTGCAGTAATATAATAAAATAAAACAAACCAATAAAACAAAATCTCCAGGGATATGCTACTTGATTGCGATCGTCCTTAAGATAAAAGTACTTCCCCAGTCAAGTCACTTTAGATTAATTAATAGAGGGTTCGCCTTCTCTTTCTTCAGAGCCTCGTCTGCTATTGGATTTGTTTGACTTTTTTATGTCACTGGGTAAATCAAGCATACGGTTTTTTTCCGTTGGCCTAAAGGTGATAGGGAGGTGCATATTAACTAGTAAATAACAGTAAGCTGTGTGGGCAGAGCTGATATTTTTTAAATTTAAAATATATTTAAATATTTTATTTTTAATTTTTTAATTTTTTTAAAATATATGGAACCCTGTACGACACCTAGCGACGAGTGCTGTTACTTTTTCTGTTGATGGGAGTGCAGTGCAGACTCTGCACTGCAGAGTGGCCGGCCATACGTTTTCCCATATGTTTTTTTTTCTAATTGGAACGATTTTGGACCGTTCTTCCTCACCAACGAACATTTAAATTCAAAACATTTAAAAAAAAAGTGTGTCGATTTTGGAGTTTCTCACTATTACCGTCTAAACGCTAGCTGGATGACATCAGTCTACCCCAAACGGCAATTTTGAGGGTAATGTGGCTCCGCTGGCTATCGCAGCTCTGCCAATAAGTACTATCAATATTTATGATACGGTATAAACATCAATGACGAATGATGTCACTCACCTTCGATCTGCCGACGATATAGTTCTCATGGCGAAATCGCTGGAGGAACTTAGCGCTATGCTCAATGACCTCAATAGTGTTTCCAATCAGGTAGGTCTCAAGATGGACAAGACTAAGATCATGTCGAATGTACTTTCGGGGTTTCTCTGCGTAATAGAATCAGAAATGAGGATATCCGCAGTAGAACTAAGGTAACCGACATAGCTCAAAGGACAAGTAAGCTGAAGTGGCAGTTGGCCGGCCACATAGCTCGTAGAACCGACAACCGCTGGGGAAGAAAGGTTCTCGAATGAATGCACGCAGTGTGGGACCACCCCCCACCGCGCGACGACCACAAGAGGTCTGTGGGGAATCGATGGATGCAGGTGGCACAGGATCGAGACGAGTGGCACTCTAGAGGGGAGGGCTATGTTCAGCAGTGGACGAGTACAGGCTGAGATGATGATGATGATCGATTTATTTAGTCGCGGTGTTCATTTGTTTCCTGTTTGAACATCTAATGAAAGCTGTTCAACGAACGATGGAAAAATCTATCCTCTGGGTTTCTGTAAGAAATAGAAAAATGGAAGAAATGGGATGGAGAATTAAATTGTCGACATTCCTCAAAATACAGTAGCAGTTGAGCGGCCGATTTAGTGTACCCTTTTAATATTCGGGTGGCAGAACCAGGCAGGTGGTGTGAAGTGGCTGTACTTATTCATATCTTGCAATACAATGAGTACCACTCGTTACAACCCCCGCTGCTAAATCGCGAGGAGAGAGACTCAAATGACTCTGGGAGCTTATCATAGTAACGAACAAAATTTTAACAAAAAAAAGTTTAGTTCTCGAATACATTTACTATCGAAGCACTTTGACTGCCACAGTTCTTACCGAACACCACGCCTAATTGACAAGTGAATTATTGTTTTTCCGGGAGTAAGGTTGCCAGGAAGCTGATGATTCTTCTTGTATTACAAACGCCACAGATACACAGGGCGCGCATCACATCAGAGGCGGTATAAAAATCCTGCGAGTTATTTTCCAGGTCGTGTGATGGCCCTGCCTCCCACGAAAGGTTACTACGTATCAGACCGCATGGACCTGATGCCGCCGCCTCCGCCGCACCACGCGCTGGCGGCCGTCCACCGGCCCCCGCTGCACATGCAGCCGTATCACCCGCAGCAACCCGCCTACTACGAGGAGTGGCAGGCGTCCCCGCCGCCGCCGGAGGCCGGCAAGATCGTGAACAGGCCGCCCAACCCGTACAAAGACCAGTTCAAGCCCAGCTACGTGAGTACATTGAGACATTACATATTTCAAAATATTTTCTATTATTTTGCATATTCTTTCTCGCGCAAAGACTTAATTTAGAAATCCAGCTCGGGAAAGCTGCCTGCGTTATGGGCACCTTACCTAAAGGACCCAATTTTTTTAATATTTTTTAGTTATTTTCAAAATAGTTATTATTAGACATTAAAACATGTTGTTACTCGAATTGGTTTTGACGAGCTCGGTGGCACCGCGGTTAATAACGCAACTTTGACACCGACGCTCGTGGATTCAATTCCCACACAGGACGAACATTTGTGTGCATGAACATGTGTGTTTGTCTTGTTTTGTGTGTTTTTAAGAGAGGTAGGGCCATCAAAGTAGCCCCTCTGGAGAAGTACCTCCGCTTCACAGAAAACCGCAGCCAAATAACTACTCTCTGGACACACAGAGATCAATCAATTGATTGTGTTCCTGCGTGTGAGTGAAGTCACCAGTAAGCGCCTAAGGAGTTGTTGTGTTATCAGCAGGGCTGGTAATGAGTGATACTTCATGTGTTGCAAGCGTTAATAGGCCACAATGATAATTTTGTGATGATCGAATTGATTTTTAGGGTTCCGTACCCAAACGGTAAAACGGACCCTATTACTGAGACTCCGCTGTACGTCCGTCCGTCTGTCACCAGGCTGTATCTCATGAACCGTGATAGTTAGACAGTTTAAATTTTCACAGATGATTTATTTCTGTTGCCGCTGTAACAACAAATACTAAAAAACAGAATAAACTAAATATTTAAGGGAGCTCCCATACAACAAATGTGATTTTTTTGCTGGATATTGATAACGGCAACAGATAGGCGCTTGAAATATTCACAGAATATTTAGTTACATATTCACTTTAAAAATATATAATTAAATTAAAATAAAACAAATATTTAAGGGGGACTCCCATACAACAAACGTGATTTGTTTGCCGTTTTTATAGATAATGGTACGGAACCCTTCGTGCGCTAGTCCGACTCGCACTTGGCCGGTTTTTTAGATATAGCGTCGGGAGGAATGCAAGCATGCGGCCCACCTGGTGTAAAGCGGTTTTTGTGGCCTATTAACGCTTGCAACACATGAAGTATCACTCGTTACCAGCCCTGCTGATAACACAGCAATTCCATAACAAACCTCCAGGGAGTTGTTATATCGTCTTCTGCGAGGTGGAGGCACTTCCCTAGTCGGGCTGCCTTGATGCGCCCTACTTCTCTTGGAAAATGAATTAATATTATAAGCAAGAGAGAGAGAGTAAGTATGACCCTCGTGCGGCTATTGAGGAAACTATTGCTTGAACCGTGTTCCAGTGAAAACTCTGGAAGGGTTATAATCTAGTAGCTGCCTCACAACCGTGTCAAACACACGGTATACTGCTCAGTTGATTTCAAACAATTCTCCATATTATATTGCAGCATATTGTAACTGTAAGTCCTGATACAATCATGGGATCTTTAATACAAATGTACTTATCGTTCGTGGTGAATATTCACATTCTCAGATGACAGACAGATTCATAATTAAAATAATTTATGTTCATGCACAGGAAATATAATAAATTATCGTCGGTTTTCGTACTCTACTATACATTTTCAAAAGTATATACTGAACTGAACATTTTCAAAAGTACGTGCCTTCTACAGGCACGTACTTTTGAAAATGTTCAGTATCGGCTGTCCAGACTGCGGACATGAAGCCCGGATCACAGTTAAACAAATTATTCTTAATCGTTTCTGATCGAAAGCCCTCGCTGCGTTTTTCCTTAAATCGGTACAGGCTAATTAGGTAAACTATCGTACAGGTTCAGGGAAACCACAGTAATGACGATGTCCTTTCATGTGCAGCCACCTCCGTCACCAAACCACCCAATTCCTCTCCCGCCTCCGCGACCTCAAGGCCCGGGCTCGGTGGACCGTCTGGATGAAACGCCCCCACAGCCGCCTCCAAAGCGAGTCTCCGAAACGGACCTGTACCTGCTGACCGCCATCGAAAAGCTTGTCTACCGAGTGGATCTCATGGAGAAACGGCTCCGGAAGATGGAAGAGTCAATGCACTACTTGGTCGCAGGATCCGAACCCAAACCAGGTGGGTTGAATTTATATCAATGTAATCAAATGCGATCAAAGAAATCTGTTCCCAAGCAATTTTCTGAGCCCACCTGAATATTTATCTGATAAGATCACAGTCCTCAGAAATATGTCATCTAGTCCTCAGATATAATTGAGGGTCTGACACGCTCAATTGCAGCTCTACAAATAATCTTTCCATTCCCAATAATGGTATTTTGCTCATAGAGAAATTTAGTAAACTATTTGGATAGAACAATGAACGATCTAGTTCCAGTGGAACAATATCTGTGTCTATAGAATCTTGAAAGACAAGGAACATCGCCGCTCGCTGTAGCTTTAAGAAAGGTCATCAAAGCAGCCCGTTTGGGGCAAATAACAACTCCCTAGAGAGTTGTTGTGTCCCTGCGTGTGAGTGAGGTCACCAGTAAGCTCCCAAGGAGTTGCTGTGTAAGTAGCAGAGGAGGCATCGCGCGAGTGATACTTAATATATAGCAAGCGTTAATAGGCTACGGTATCCGTTTTACATCAGGTGGGCCGTATGCTTGTATGCCTCCCGACGTAGTATAAAAAAGTAACGTCTACTAGTAAGGCAGCTCCATCTTAAGAACTTTCTGGCGGTTTTCACTCAATAAAAAATGATTTAAAAAATTGACAGTTGTACGATGAAGGCAATTTCTCAGCAGTTGCTCCAAGTTGATCTGGAAATATCTCAGCGCCATTCTTCTTTTTCGCCTTCGTTCACGGCGAAAACGTTCAGGCCAGATTAGCTTTGGTTTTAAAATAATGGATTTTATATAAGACGGGAGACAGAAAATGTTGATTCTACAAAGGTCGCAACTGTCTCTGGCATGAGAACCATCTACGACTCTAAAACCTTTTATGCAAAATATGTCGAGCGGCGGACTTCGCCGTCACATTCTCTACCTTTCGATCGGAAGCGATGCGGTGTTTCCATTGAACCTCAAACCATTGACATTCACAGATCCGTGTCCGGAGATGTTCGTGCGTGTGGGCAGTGCCTGCTACCACTTCTCGGCGGAGGCGCTGGACTGGAAGAGCGCTAACCTTCGTTGCAGGAAACTACGCGGCAACCTGCTCGAGTTCGACTCGGACACGGAGCGGCGGCGGGTGCACTCCACGCTGCTGGCAGACAAGCGGCTCAGAGGCAAGTTTCTATTCGTAACGACATGGAATAAAGACTATCCAAAACACTGCGGCGCATAACAGAAAACAAAGGAAGTACACAAACGGATTGATGCTGCAATACCGTATTGAGCCTACATACGAGTGACATGAGAGTATGTCTAGTCCGTCAGGTCGCAACTGCATCCAGTAGAGGGTTCCTGGCCTTTTTTTGAGCTCTCGGTTTACCGTATACTAACATATCTTACTATAAACCTTAACCTATTAACTTGAACAACTATTGCAAATGTATATAAATATATTTCATATAACCCGTAATCTACTTAAGTTTATCTATACATATATCTTTCCCGAAAAAATGCTATTTGACACAAGGTCACCCAGGTATCAGGTTTGTTCTGTTAGAATTATCTTATATATCTTACAATATTACTGAAAATCATAATTACCTATCATTCTTTTCAATCAGGTGACGACTGGTGGACCGGCGGGCTCAACCCTGGCCTGCTGTGGATCTGGTCGCACTCCGCGAGGCCTGTCCTCAACGATACTAAAGTCAATGCTACCGCCACACAGAGCGCTAACGGTGGCATCCTCGGCGAAGGCCGGTGTCTGGCCTTAGCACACAACCCGGCCGTCACGGCCTACGTGTACCGGGGACAAGACTGTGCCGTAAGAAACAGATACGTGTGCGAAAGGGAAGACAAAGCGAGGCTCAGTAATGAAATAGCGGAAACTGCAAAGGAGCTAAAGCAAACTCGTGAAATAGTGAAGGTAACTCGCGAAGCAGTGAAAGAAACTCGTGAAGCGGCGAAAGAAGCAGGCGGAGTAGTGAAAGAGGCTGGCGATACGAAGGAAGAGGGCGATAGGAAGGAAGAGGGCGATAGGAAGGAAGAGGGCGATAGGAAGGCGAAACTGCTGTGGTCACGGTGACGCGTTCATTTCTGTTGTTTAAAGTCGACACCAAAAATAGGTACCTACTCTGTAGGTACATTTTAGATCATACCGCACCTACTCTCCGAACCAAAACGACTTATTTTCGATGTTAAGCGAAGCTCAATTAAATGGACTGAATGTAGCTGGTTTAATTATTTAAAACTAATTTATTTATTTTATAATCAATAAAGGTTTTATTTTGGAATTTTAATTTGATTTTAAATATAGGGGGATAATAAATAACAAATGCTGCTCACATCGCTGGGAGAGCGTGCAAAAGGCCACAAACCCTGACACGTTACGTTGTCGTTGAACTTCGGGCTTTCTTGTGTACAATGAGCGATGGTAGTACAAACCATCACTCGTTGCACACAAGAAAGCTCACGCTCGACATAATATTTATCAGCAGGCTTGCAAATCAACGTAATAGACAGTTTTGTGCGTTGTAACTGCCACCAGCTAAAATCTAAACGCTTTATATTTATTGCACGGACCTCAACTCGAGTTACAAGACGGGGAAACCGCGAAACGATGTGAATCATTAAAAAGTGAAACGGGATACTAGCTTTTCAGATAAAATGTGCGGTCATAAAGGAACAAAACAAACTAACATAAGCAAGGCATCGATAGAGAAAACCAGTCCACACGTGATTTACTATTTCACGACTGCAATTAAATGTTTGTAAAATGAATTGTATACGATGTCAAATATATACGCTGTGGGAGGCTTCTTAACTTGTCATTATATTACCCGACTTTGTATGAAAGTTACCTTGTGACCGACTATAATCTATAGGGTAATGCGACTTTCTAATTTTGCACAAAATTATTCATTCGCTGTCATTTACAAACTAGATTTCGTAATCACTGTGGTGAACAGACAATTTTGTTAGTTTAAACACTTACATTTTAAAGAAATCCATTGCTCTATAAGCTGAGCGGCCTGTTTGAAATCCAATGTCCCAATTTGATCACGGAACCATAGGTTGAAATAACCTGTACAGTTAAGTGTAGATCACGTTTGACACTCAAAGTGCGATCGTAACTCTTATAACGTATAGCATAAGAACGGGACAAAGGTCAGTGTGTAAAGCTCGAAGTGTACTTAGCTGTAGAGCTAAGTGTACGTCGTACTAAACACTTTAACCTTCACGCCTTTCTTATGTAGTACATAATAAGAGTTACAAATGAACTTCCGAGTTGTAAGTTTTATTTATTGACACAACGTCGGAAGTAGATACATAACGAGACACATACGGCCCACCTGATATAAAGTGGTTACCGTAGTCTATGGAGGTTTGCAATACATTAGGTACAACTGGCGCGATGCTGCTAATACAGCAACTTAGGAGCTTCCAGTATCCCCACTATGACGCCGAAATATGCATATACGTGATATCGGCGCATAAAGATATGATATCGACTACGATAGCTTATCTGGGAGGATATCTAGTTAATTAATTAGTTTAAATGTATAACGTTTGTTTGTAATTAAGTCATTACTATATAAGCTAGTTACTCACGAATTAAAACTGTCATCCGTTTAGGGAAGAGTCGACGTTTCATTGAACCACGTACCAGTGGTGACCCCGGAAACGTTGCGTTGCTAAGCCGCTACTCTACGAGTGCCCCTAATTGTGTAAAACTATTAATCACCAGTATATAAAACGTGTTTCTAACACATAAACTAGTTCATTCATTCACTCACAAGAACAATTAGATAGCCACTTGTAGTAAACGGGCGATTGGCAGTGATGGTTTCTTCTACAACCTCAGGATGCAATCGAGCAGGTGACCATCGTAGAATAATTACCGCACCCTATATTGCTTGCAATGCAAAGATACCTTGTGACTCCAGCCGCAAACACAGCAACGCCTATGGAAATATTATTTAGCTGCGTTTTTGTGTGAGGGGAGGTAATTCCCCAGTGCAGGCTTCAAGTGTCCCCATTTAAATTTTGCGAGAGTCATTTGTTTACTGTGTAGGATGCAATCACCGGCACGTGCGGTGATTGGTTTTTACCACTGTTGTAGTCCGCGTGCATCTTAGGAATATAACACAGTATGGAAACCTTTAGATATGTTCGCGAGCGGTTCGTATAAAAGTTGTTATGACTAGTACAGTTTGCGTGCATTTAAGGAACCGCGTTTAGACATGTTCGCGATCAAGCGCGAACCGCTTCGCGTACAAGAGTCAGTCAAAACATTCGTTCGCGAACTCATTGCGGGCATGCCGTGTGATCAGTCAGTAACTTGATCGTGCTCATTGAGTAGTGTTGCGCGCGTATAATGTGACGTTGCGCGTGCGCAGATGTGGACCCACCTAAAAGATCGAGTCAGCCCAACCCCAAAATTTATTTATTTATGTTTAATACGTGTATGGACGGATGTACAAATGAAGACACAGTTTTGTCGTAATACTTATTATTCTAAAATATTTACAAGTTACAAATATCACAACAAATTAACTTAAATAAATATTATATGTTTATTATGACTGATAGGTTTGCATAATGCAATGAAATGTCTCCGATATCACTAAATATATTTCTATATCTCGTATCGAAAGTACAGTTGGTTCCACGAATTTATATCTATTCACCAGTGGCGCCAAATGCTAATTTCAGTCTAATAGTCGCACGCACTGACGAATGACATAAAGTCAAACACATTAAGGTTACAGTGGCCGTGGTTGATATATTAATACAATCCAGGAAATGACGCGGGTCATCTTTCATTACACCCCTGTGTACAAATACTTCAACTGGTTCAATACCAGACACCGCCAAACATGGCTATTTTTAGTCTATGTACATAAAAGGTAATGAAGGCAATATTTATATTGCTTACTTGATGGCAACACAAGCTCAGACTCGATAAAAAGCAAGCGCTCCTATTCACGATTGTTTATGATTACATTATCACATACCTGTATTTGTCTATGGGTCATTTACAGCGAGCTGCAGACATTCCAATGAAATGTAACATTACAATAAATAAATTATTAAATAAAGACGGTCTAACAAAATCAACTCAGGGTTAATGTATTATATTACACCCATTAACGAGAAATTACATTTTTTGTAAGACACATTTAGTGTCACAAAACTTCAATGTAGAGGGGCCAACGGGCAGCTGTGCGTCAGCTGCGCTATGGCCATTGACCTTTCGTGACAAGTGCAACTAAAACATTTGTATGTTTTGTAATGGATGCAATTATAATCCCTACACAAGTAATCATATTCATTTTTATTATGCTATAACATCTTTAATTCGCAATATTCTCTGATGATGGACAACTTGTAAAACGTTTGTTTGATTTATTATATTATTTTTACATGATTTATTTATGGTCATCTTCTTCTTTGTGCGGGATAGCGTCCCATACAAAGTAAAATATATTCTTTACATTTGTTACGAGAAAATTGTAAAAAAAGACATCAAAATCATAGATCTCAGTTAAAACATCTTTATAACTATGCTCGCTTAGTACATTGTACAGATATTTATATATAAAAAATTTGCACGGCTAGAGTAATGATTGTGGAAGGTATCCCCTTATACTTTTTATACATTGTCGACTGTGACATGTTGAAACTTGATGAATAAACTGTTACACAATGCCTTTTGTACTCGAGTACAACATTATTAGTTCAAACAATCCGATAACAAACTGTCGTTTTTAAGGTTAGTAAATCACGTTTATTTATTACGCTAATTATAGATGAATGTAATTCACAGACAATCGACTCCAGGGAAGGTGATTAATTTTGCAAAGTGGTAGGACGGCAAGGTTAAGTCCAACATTAGAAATAGGATCACTCGATTTGCCGAAAAGATGTAGTGTTATAATAATTATTATTTTATAGTATAGCCTCTTGTGGGCGTGGCATTATAACTCGAATATAAAATGGATTCGTTATGAATGGAATCAAATATAAATGGAGTGCAGTTGACAGACCGTTTAATATAGATAGTTCCAACGCGGTATACACTTATAAAAGGGCTCTGCTCGCATTTAACAACTTCGTTTCAACGTTCTCTTGGAATTGATTTCTTTAAAAGGCGAACCTTAAAATTAAGACCGCTCTGTTCTGAAGCTGGGATCACTCGACTAAAAAAAAAGTTTCTAAGTACAATTTACAAATATGAGTGAGATGATTATTAATAACGATAGACTTAACATAACTGTTTACAGGAAATTTGATTTAAACTAATTTGTGTACTTCGCAACCGATTAGTTCATGCAAATCGTCTGTAAATTAGACTTTCGCTTTCTTATTTGATGACAACGCCCGAACCAGTAAACTATACCTGTATTTTATTTCATATCATGTCTGTAAATGGCAGATTTTAAATTCGAAAACAGAGTCACTTGATCTCAGATGACGACAAGAAGCGAAGCTTGATTTGTTGTACACAATGTACAATAATTTATTAACAAAATATATTTTGTAAAACGAAATTTATAACGCAATGGATATATGAAGCTTTATATTAGTTTAGTAATTGGCCAAAACATTACATACGTACTTAAACAATGTTAATTAGAGATCACATCAAACGAACTCCAGCGAGGCGACGCGCGCGTATTAAAAATACTAATTACGTATAAAAAATATTTACAATCGGTGGAGGGAGGCAAGCGTTTGATAAAAGAGTGATTTAAAAATTTCGGCCTCACAATTTGTTATTCGTTTTTTTTTTCTAAATGGCATTCCCATATAATTTGTTTACAAGTACGAACGATAAATGACATCAATCAAACAAACCATAAACAGTATGTGACTAAATCTCTGAAAATGACGCGTTTGGAAGATTTTTTTTTCTCCTTTTTATCCCCGCGGAAAAAGGGAGAGGGATCTCAGCCCATACAGTACAAATTTTCAATCTAGAACCGAATTAGAATTTCAAATACATTTTAATTCTAGCCGTTTCAGCTTCAGGGACTCTACTAAAAAACTACCCAAGAAGGGACCAAAAGCTGAAGGTTAAATACCGCCCAAAAAACGATAGGGAATTTTAAAAAGTAATCTTTTTCACATCTTACAAAAAGTGCATAAACGTGTCATAACTAAGTTTTTCTCCATGGGGACTGTATAAGTTTATTAACACTTATGTTACAAAATTCCAAAACGTATGAAACGAATCACAATAAAGACCCGGTATCATAATATGGGGAGGCTTTAACTCGTAAGATTACGATAGGAAGGTCCCAGTAACCAAAGTTCGAAATGTAAACAATTCGGAATTTTAATCACGCCTAACAGAAATATTGCATAATATACATGTTTGAAATGTTATGGTCAGAGTTGGTCACACAACATCTCGTTTGTAACGATGTTGTGATTTGAGTGTAACCGCCATTTTGAATGTTTTCCAAAATGGCGGTAACGGAACAAGGCTAGTCTTCGAACCTAACTAATTTAATTCTATTATGATATGACACAGTTATATGCGACCGAGAGATGTCTTTTTGCGGACACTATTTGCTTATGTATTGTGGTAGTCAGTAAACCCGAATGAAATAAAATGCGACCCTAGAATCCTATTTTTTATCCTATTTTGGATAATCCATTCATCATAATAACAAACAATATGGTTCTCATCACTCTGACCACTGCCATTATAACCATCATCAGAATGCGCTGGCGAGTGACGCAGCTGTCAAAATGACATGTGTCAGATCATAACAAAAGGGGTATGAATTAAACCGCTAACCATAGACGAAATTGAATTTTTGACATTTCTTCTATTCCGGTACAACGTAACTGGCTAACAGGCAATGTAACCGCTGAGACTAGAAATCATAGAGAATAGTTTCGTACTCCGGAGGGATGAACATGACACGAGTTACGGGAACGCGTACAGAAGTCTGGTACAATTTCAATATACGTTTGACAGCAGTGGCATGTGCACGTAAATTCAATCGCATCAGCTCCAATTATCTAAAATTTGTAGGCATGTAGTCTTGATTATGCGTTTTATGTTTGTGTGTTGTCTAGTTGAAGTGGAACTTGAACTGGAAGGGGCTGCCGTGCTGGAAGTGGTGGAAGGGGTTGTTGAAGGGTCCTCCGCCGCCGCGCTGCGCCTCCGGGTCGAGGGGGTCGCTGCCCGAGTCGAAGGTGGCGCGCTTCTCGGGATCTGTCAATACCTGCAGACAATGGCGGTGATAACACATAATATAAGGAAGAAACTAAAACTAGTAAAATTCCAAAAGCTATAGGACAAATTTCGTGTTGAGATATTATTATATACTACATCAGGAGGCGTTGCCACGCTAGCTGGTGGAACAGGGACTCACCAGGAGCTTATTGGTAACCCTCACACACTAACAGAAATTATTATTTGGTTGTGGTTATCTGTGAGATGATACTTTCTAAATCATGTTGCTTTGATGCCTCCCACCCTCCCATTCTTAACGCTTAGCGACTGTCATCTATCGAAATCAGCCGGGACGGTGGTTTAACCTTAAATTATAGTCGATTTCGAAACATGTTTTGACTTATCTATCAAAAAATATCAAAAAGCAAACTATGTAACCAACTAAGTTTACTAATACTACATTATGTCTTTTCATATTTTAAGTATGTATATCTTCACGCCAGGGCCTTGGCGGGGTAGGCAGAGAGAACCGGAGCGCCATAAGACGCGGTCCTTACATAATTCACTCGCTACTCTAACATTCATAGCTCTTTTCATGCACGCTCGCCGGTTCCTGGGGCTCCTGACATCACCTTCTGATAAAACACGACCAATTTGGTCATGGTAGGTTAGTCTCGGTTTTTCTCGGCTCCTACATCCTTCTACTTTTGCTTTATATATCTGTTTCGTCATTATTTTGTCCTGCATTCTTTCTACGTGTCCGAAACCAACGGGGCATGCCTTTTCTTATATTAACACTCTTTCAGACCAACTCTTTCTCTTACGTCGTCGTTACGAATGTTTTAATTTTTTTCAATTTCACGAAACATATTTTATATGTAATAACTAATATGGCATATATAGCAGATATACAATGCAAAAAGTGGAAGGATGTAGGAGCCGGGGAAGGCCAAGACTTACCTACCATGACCAAATTGGTCGTGTTCTATCAGAAGGTGATGTCAGGAGCCCTAGAAACCGGCGAGCGTGCACGAGAAGAGCAATGAATGTTAAAGAAGCGAGTGAGATATGTAAGGATTGAGTAACGTGGCGCTCGGTTCTCTCTGCCTACCCCGCAAAGGATTTGACGTGAAGTTATAGATAGATAGACTAATATGGCTTATAACATTATGCAATTCAAAAATATCAAAAAGAATTGGTTCAAATATCAGTTAGCATAAACAGTACGCCAAAAACAATTATGTCAAAGAATTATTATGACATTAAAAGTTATGCCAAAGTAGATTAGGAAAAAAAATATGCGAATCAACGGGATCTCAATAACAATTCCCTGGAGGGCGAGTGAGCGAGGTCACCGGCACACGGCCCGCGGAGTCACCGTGTCAGCAGACCAGAGCTGGCAACGTGCGCCAGTTTATAAGCTGTAGTAACTAAATTACATCACGGCGGTGTATGATTGTATGTTTCCCGGAGTATAAAAAGCGATCGCCCACGTATTGGATCCTCGGCCACGCCGAGCAGCGGGCGGGCCATCCACGCAGGCGGTGCTAACAGCCGTGGCGTACCTCCTTGGCGGCGGCGATGTCAATGAACTTCTTCTCGGCGAGTTTCTTCTCGTCGCCGTGGTAGTTGTCCGGATGCCACTTCTGTGCGGCCTTGCGGTACGCCTTGATGATCTCCTGCTTGCTCGCCGTCCTGCCGCCGCAGACAGACACACGATCGTTACTACTTGTTATTATGAAGAGTCATGCTAGTAATAACTACTTTAACATCAAAAGTTGTGGCTTCGATTTCCACACATAGTCCATTAATACATAATAAGTATATTGGCCAACTACAATGTTCAATTGTTCAAATATGTAATTGTTCTTATTTGCCAGAAGTCGCGTGGTCTGTGGTTAGGGACGAATGAAAGAACGGCGGCGGTGATCAGTACAAATATGCACATAAATTGTCAATGAACGAATTTAAGGATACATCCGCCGGGATTAGTACCAGGACCGTGTTAATAGGTTGGTTCTGTATCCGCTGGGCTCGGATCGAACACGTGCGAGCTAACCAAAACAATGTCTGATTTTCTCTCTGGGTTGTAGGGGTCTAACGGCAGTCGCTCAGTATCTTCGCCAAATTGTTCAGCGGCCAATCCTAATATATTAGGAAACAGATAACGGTACGAATACGATAAACAATTCTCAATTTAATATATTGCGGGACTGACTGTAAATATCTAAAAAAAACGTGCTTCAAACCAACATTAAATATATGTTTGATCTTCTCACCCATGGCATAATGTTATCTGATAATAGATCACAATAAGATGTGCTTATATTATTATTTTAATGGCGGCAATGTAATGGCACAGATAACGATAATGTTTATCTTTATATCGTGAAAAACGAAGGTCAACGAAAAGAATAATCTATTTATATTCATTAACAAAAGGTTATAAAGTATTGTAAAAATTACTCTAGCCTATAATAGTTTAGTAAAACATAGGATACCAGCGACACAACTAAATTTATATTCAGATTTATTTATGTATTTATAATAATTGGCGAGCTCGGTAGCGCTATGGTGAAACGCGGTGTTACGCTACTTTGACACCAAAGCTCGTAGGTTCGATGTGTCATAAGTATGTACAAAAAAAAAATGTATTTACGTATGTTCATCAGTTGCCTAGATCCCATAACACAAGCTTCGCTTACTTTGGGGCTAGATGGCGCTGTGTAATTTGGCCGACAATATTATTTTATATATTATCGACGGTGAAGGTATCATCGTGAGTTATCTACCATCGTTATAATGTACGTGAGCTAAGACGCACCTCTTAACTCCTAATATCTTGTAGTAGTCCCTCTGCTCGGACTGTTTCTGCAGCTTCTGCGCGCGAGAGAGCCCGTCCTTGGCGCGCTGCAGGCCCTCCTCCAGCTCCATGGCCTCCTTGAACGAATGGATCGCTGGAAGACAACAATATAAACGTAATTAATAGATACTGACGTCATTAGCCAAAGTCAAATTAACAAGCAATTTGATCTAAACTATGTTTTGTTAGAGATACGGGCGCAACAAAGTAGCTCGACTGGGGAAGTACCTCCACCTCACAGGAGACTGCAGCCAAATAACAACTGCCTGGAGCGTTGTTGCACTGCTGCGTGTTAGAGAGTTTACCAGCAAACTCTTAAAGGAGTTGCAGTGTCAGCAGCAAAGGTGGCAACGCGCGAGCAATACTTCCTGCATTGCAAGCGTTCTTCGACCACGGTAACCGTCTTACATCAGGTGGACCGTAAGCTTGTATGTCATTTGTATGTCTAACATTCATTCATTAATTGTGCTTGTATGTCAAACATTCGAAATCGTCGCACCCACGGGGACACGCGTTCTAATCGAATGTTGTAGTCAATCAGCCGCGGCTGGCCCTCCGGAATGATTAATCAGATTTTACGGTGTGTGTAGAGCCCACCTTGCAGCGGTAGGGCGCACACCTCCGCCGGATCGGTCGGAGACATTTTTTTTTATACTACGTCGGGAGGCGTACAAGCATACGGCCCACCTGATGTAAAGCGGATACCGTAGCCTATTAACGCTTGTGATATATTAAGTATCACTCGCGCGATGCCTCGTCTGCTGCTTTGTAAGCAGCAGGAACGCAGGAACACAACAACCTCTAGGGAGTTGTTATTTGGCTGCGGTTTTCTGTGAGGTGGACGTACTTCCCCAGACAGGCTGCTTTGATGCGTCCTACTTCTATTAAAACATCCAGACCAAGACAAACTGATATATTCATGCATACAAATGTTTGCCTTGTGTGGGAATCGAACCCACGAGCGTTGGTGTCAAAGTCGCGTCATTCACGACTGAGCCATCGAGCTCGTCAGTCGACGAAGGTCTAAAGTGCGCCAGTTGGCCTACTGTTTACATTGGTCGACTGTGCCATTTGTTTGCAAGCGTGGTGGTCAGTGGTCAGTGTGTACCGTCATCGAACATCTCGAGGCCGAGCAGCGCGTCCCCCTTGTCGCAGAGCACGCGGGCGTCGCGCTGCAGCTCCAGCGCCGAGCCGCAGCGCTGCAGCGCCTCCGTGTACAGCTCCTCCTGCACACACCCACACAACGTCAGCCAAGCACATACTCGAAACAAGAGACTGCATGACACACTTGTACCATATATACAACTAGAACAATGTAATTTAATTAATTAAAGCTACAATTATTTCACAATTGCAATGTACACTTTGTCGTAGGTCGTTCGGGAAACTTCGACACACCTTCTCGTCCAAAATACCTCAATACCTGAAGAGTTTGGGGCGTAAGTGGCTCAACGTCACCTTCAGAGCCAAAACCGTCATCGAATACAAGTTACAATACTCCATTTTTTGATCTAACGATTGAAGATATTCAATATTTTATTTAGAGAGATCTGAGACAAAGGAAGTCATACCTTCACAGAACAGCTGCACAGCCACTTTCTCCCCTCGAAGACGACGAGCGTCACCTCTTCCTCGGCGCCGAGCAGTTTGTTGGCGCTGCTGATGCAGCCGGTGAAGTCCCTCGCCTCGCTCTTCTCCTCGCAGTCGAGCAACAGTTTGTCCACCTTCTTCACCTTCTTGTAGAACGGGAAGCACTTCTTGTGTTCAGGGTCTAATTTGAGGCACTCGCGGATTTCCTAAAACATATAAATAACAGTATTTTGTACGAATTTCAGGTATCACCGGAGGCTTCATCTGATGGAATTTAAATCTCGTCTGGTGTACTTTATAATTGTGTGAAAGAAATACATTTTTAAGAGCATTAAATGTCAGATTCATGTAGAGCCAAGCCCTTGATACTCCTAGTCAACTATGCAGAGTCGTTACTCGCTGAAGTCGTTTTCATTTAACTATTTCATAGATGTAGTCAGAGAGCTGTAACTTAATTCTTTACGGTGAGTCCAGGGGAGCGTCCGTGCAGCGCCATGAAACTACCAAGGAGTATTTTTGAATCGAGATATATGGTTATTAGTTTAGGGCTTGTAGAGTTCATTTTTGTAGTGTTAAATTTATTTTATGATTAGAGAGAGACTTTGTACAAAAGTCGTCTGCGTGGGTACCTCTGTCTCACCTATTTCTACTGCCAACCAGCTATATTTATATAGCTGTGTTCCGGTTTGAAGGGTGAGATATGGCAGAGAAATTACTGTGATACTGGTACTGTGACGAAACAGCCTTAGATGATTGGCAGCGCGCGAGTAATATCCCCGTGGTGTTGCGAGCGTCAATAGGCTGCGGTGACCGCTTACCATCTAATGCGGACCGCATGCTTGTTTGCCAATCTTGTTGTATAAAAAAAATTAATACTGAACTCGTGAGCTCGTAGCGGCGTATTTTACATGAAATCTTTTTACTGGAATAATATTTTAAGGTGCCTTTTATATTTTCTTATTACTACGAGCACGGCGTCCACGATTAAAGTTCAAAGTCGGTATATTGAGTCACAGATTTCTTAATATTTCATTCACAATCACTCATCAAGCGGTCCCGGTTGCATCCACTACGGATCCCGGGGTTCGCTGTGATCATGATCCAAGATGTGGCGAGTCCGGTTATAACATTGGAGCGACTGCAATCTGACCTCCGTCAACCTTAAAGTGGAACCAGACAAGACAATGAATCACGATTACACATCCAGAAGATCTGCACGTGCAGGTTTCCTCTCGGTGTTTTCCCTCAGCGGGAGCCAGTGGTAGCTGAACGCAAGTAAATCGTACCTACTCGTAATAAGTAATAAATACTCTTGTCTTTTGGATATATCATCAAACGCACTCTAGTACTTTATTTTAAATCCTTGGATCCCGCTGCTACACATCAATAATTGCCGCCGCGTGCGTATTCTTTCAGAGACGCGGAGACGACCGAGCAGCCAGGGCAGCAATGGTCACGGCATACATTTATTGATATACATACGTGGCTACCTGACCTATAGCGCCAGCACACAAAGGAGTATATCTCAAATTGGTAGCACTATTGTGAGCGTTACCTTGAGGGCGTCGCTGACGTGCCCCAGCTGGTAGAGCAGCGTGGCCAGCCGGTAGTAGCCGTCCGTGCTGTCCTGCTGCAGCCTGTTCACGGACCTGATGTCCGCCACCGCCGAGAACAGGTCGTTCTGTGGCGAAAACGAGCATCACTCAACAACGTTACACTAATCACTCAAAATACATAAGTAGCATCGTAGGGCTCCTGGAATTAACGTGACTATGATTTGAACGGTTCTTCACCAGCTTCCTACTGACTTAACTCACTCGCAAGATCACTGTTGTGTTGCCGACATTTAGACGTAGTTGTTACTCTCCGTCTAAATGTCGGCTTGGGTTAGGCTTGTAAACAGGAGGCCCAAGCCTGACTGCATCCTTCAAATGTAGCCAGGTTCTACATCTCTTTCGCCAGATCTTCATTTGATAATCGCCGTAGTGAGCTGGATACAGGGTAAGTTAAAAGGGGCAGCAAATGTGAACCACTACGGAAGGGTTATTTTCACCCTTTAAAATGCGACGAGCTCGGTGGCTCAGTCATGAATGACGCATCTTTGACACCGACGCTCGTGGGTTCGATTCCCACACAAGACAAACATTTGCGTGCATGAACATGTCTGTTTTTCTTGGTCTAGTCTAGATGATTTAAGAGAAGTAGGGCGCATCAAAGCAGCCCGTCTGGGGAAGTATCTCCACCTCACAGAAACCGCAGACAAATAACAACTCCCTAGATGATGGTTGTGTTCCTGCGTGTGAGTGACGTCACCAACCAGTAAGCTCTTAAGGAGTTACTGTGTTAGCAGCAGAGGAGGAATCTCGCGAGTGGTATTTAATGTATTTGTTATATTATTTAATGTAATGTCGTTCATCGTTCCACTTTACATCAGGTGGGCTGTATGCTTGTATGTCTTCCAACGGTGTATAACAAAAAATGTTGACACTATATGGGTTTTAAGTGGAAGAAATCTCTGTGGTCATTAAAACAGCCCTGCATGCTGTACGTATGATC
This sequence comes from Pyralis farinalis, assembly GCA_947507595.1. Taxonomy (NCBI): domain Eukaryota; kingdom Metazoa; phylum Arthropoda; class Insecta; order Lepidoptera; family Pyralidae; genus Pyralis; species Pyralis farinalis. Next base: position 40,612,393 of record OX382261.1, on the reverse strand, counting down.
CCGTGGTAGTACTCACCAGCTGTATGTACGCCTCGGCCCTGAGTTGCCGGAGCTGCGCGGACCAGGGCGACACCTCGAGCAGCCTGGTGGCCAGCTCGGCGGCGGAGCGGAAGTCCTGCCCGCGGTAGTACGCCTCCACTAATCTTAGATCATCTATGTACTCGTCAATTTTGTGGTACTGCGCTATCGCCTCCTCGTTGTATGGATCTGCATATGTCTGGTGACAAATAAAACAATGTTGTATGTATGTATATCTTCACGCCGAGTCCCTTGCTGGGTAGGCAGAGAGAACCGAGCGCCATAAGGCGCGGTCCTTGCAAACTTCACTCGCTTCTGTGACATTCATAGCTCTTTTCATGCACGCTCGTCGGTTCCTGGGGCTCCTGACATAAGCTTCTGATAAAACACGACCAATTTGGTCATGATAGGGTAGTCTTGGTCTTCTTCGGCTCCTACATCCTTCCACTTTTGCATTGTATATCTGTTTCGTTATTCCTTCTTCCCGCATTCTTTCTACATGTCCGAAGCAATGGAGCATGCCCTTTCTTAACACCGACACTCTCTTTCAGACCAACTCTTTCTCTCACGTCTTCATTACGAACGCGGTCAGCAAGGGTTATGCCACAAATTTTGCGCAATACTCTCATCTCGACCGCATTTATTCTACTTTCGTGCTCTCTCTGCCATACCCAGCTCTCACTTCCATAAGTTAGCGTTGGAATTAGCACCGCGTTGTGTACAGCGAGCTGTGCCTTCTGGCTTAGATTTCGGCTGCCTAGAAGTTTACCCAACGCTCCATTCACTCTATTCCCTGCACTCACTCGTCACTCCACATCAACGATTCAACAATTTTGTAATCTCGTATATGGAGTTAGTTCAGATATTTGTTTGTAAAAATCAACTTTTGTAAGAAATGTTTCTCCAAAATAATATGGGTTTTCATTCGGTAATGGTTTTAGAATAAAAATTGATTATTGAAAATGGATCGTATTCGTGTGTATTGACATATACTCGTACATATGAACGTGCAATGTGATCATAATTAAGCGTTAATAAAGGGTTTTGACGAGCTCGGTGGCTCAGTCGTGAATAACGCGACCTTGGCACCAACGCTCGTGGGTCCGATTCCCACACAAGGCAAACATTTGCGTGTATGAACATGTCTGTTGCCCTGCATGTGAGTGAGGTCACCAGTACGCTGCCAAGGAGTTGCTGTGTAAGCAGCAGAGGAGGCATCGCGCGAGTGATAATTAATATTACGCAAGCGTTAATAGGTTAATACGGTACCCACTTTACATCAGGTGAGCCGTAGTATATAAAAAAATACCTTCTACAGCACTCGTCACGGCAGATTTCATGATGCCAGAAGCTTGCATTATCGCGGTTTAATTAATAGTGACTACTGCGATACTGTGGTTGGAAAGCGGCGTCTTTTCATAATCAATTCGTTAATGTACGACGCTCGGAGCGGCGACGAATGGCCAGTCCAAGGTTCACAGCCATCACACAATACATTTCATGGGCGGTAACCGTGGCCCCGCGCTGCCCTACTACCCTGCTATGATAACAAATAGTTATAATATACTTATTGATAATAAAACCTCGTGAAGGCAGAGAAAATAGACTCTTTCTTGACCCACATGGCGGTATACTCGTGAAACAATTCAAGTATTTTTTTTATTTAACAAGCATGCGGCCCGTACTAGATGGTAAGCGGACACCGCAGTCTACTGACGCTCGCAACACTACGGGGATTTAATAATATTTGTGTGCATGACGAATATGTTTTGTTGGTGTGGGTATTTTTACGTACGCACAAAAAACGAGTGTGCTTTAGACCACACGTCTAAAGTAAAACTTCTTTAGCTGTATAGCGTGATACAGACAATAGGCCTGCACTGTGTCTTACATATACGAAACTTAACTCGCTATGAGAGAAAGAAAATGTGTGCTCGCACCTCTCTCCCTTGCCCCTACAGTAATATACGAAACGTAACTCTCTCTCTTTCTATCTTCACTAACTTACATCTCCCTCTCAACTTCCGTTCGCCTCGCCCGATCACACTTTTCGTAACGCTCTCGTCACGCACTCACCAGCTTACTCCCAAATCAAGCGTGCTTGAAGAAGTTTTACTTCAAAAATATTTAAATACATACGTTAATCAGTTGCCTAATAGCCATAGCAAGCTATGCTTGATTTAGAATTAGATCTTCCTAGCGGTGTCCTGTTTCCAAATCCATTATGATCAGCGGGGTCCCAAGTTCAAATCCGTGTCAAAGGGGGATTTTAACAAGGTTTTGAATTCGGGACTAGATGACGCGGTGAGTTTGTGCGGAAACACTATTATATATGTATATTACACCACAGATTAAGGACACTACTGCAGTACAGTATATACACTACTCAAAAAGGCTGGACTGTTGAATCCCGCGTGACATTGCATCCACATCGACCCTCACTCATCCCCTGCAGGGATACGGGTCCCCGTTCAACCGAAGGACTTTAGAGCGTACTCCACCACGCTGCTCAAATGCGAATTGGCGGAGGCCAGTGTTTTCAAGCCGCCCGAGGGTCACGGACTTAGCTTAACGCCTGTCATCTATCGACAATAGCCGGGACCGACGGCTTAACGTGCCCTCCGAAGCTCGGGAGAAATCGAGATAGATATCCATAGACAGGCTGCGGTCGACGTTGCTTAACCTGCGTGTTCGATTAGAATGACACGCACGAGTCCATCGAGCTCTCGACATTGCATGATAACGTGTAATTAAACGCGGCCGCTGTCGGCGGACACGTCGGCCGACAGCCGCGGTGATAACGAGTGTGCTGTGCCCGGCGCGACATGTCTCCGAAGCGTGCCACACGACCGATTGAACGCGCACAGTAATACTATATTACAGATAACATATTTAAAACACCGGTGCAGTTATTGCATGTTGAGTGGTCAGTTTTGTAGATCGTGAACAGTGAGCGGCCCGCTACACGGACTGGACTCTCTCATTTTGAAGTGGCAGCCCCGAGTAATTTGATAGGGAACTTCGCTTACAAGCGCCTTCTTCCTTGCGTTTACCTGTTTCCTGTTCCTTATCTCTTAGGATTGGCGCGGTCCGCTACCTAAGCGTAAGGATTTCGTGAAAATATAATTTTGACAAAATACTGACAGTCTGATGTAGCGCTTACCGTAGCTTATTTCGTTTGCAAAAGACGAAGTATCACTCGTATGTTGCCATCACCATTGCTAACGCAATTCTCCTCCAGAAGATTTGGAGAACGCTCTAACGAATTGTATATGATTACATCTGACGGTCATAGAATTCTTGCGAATGAGCAAGGTTACCAGAAATCTTCTGAAAGGGTGCAGTGTTAGTAGAGGAGGTGATAAAGCACGAGTCGTAATCTCATCATATTCTCTCTCGTTTTAGGACACAGTAAAAGCCTGCCGTCAGGTAACCGTACGTTGGGGTACAAGTAAAATTCTACTTGAGCCAATCATTGCCTAAATTTCATCACGTACGAGTGAGCGAGTTGTGCAACATCGAACGTGTTCATGGCGGCAGTTCACTATCACATACGACAGAACAGGTGCGAGTGATGCAACTATCGTGATTATTACATCATTATATTTCATACTTTGACGGCTCTGTTGGTCTAGTAGCTGGTTTGACGCCTTGGGTCACGGGTTCGATTCCCTTGTCGGGACAAGTGCTACGCCGATCAAATTAGAAGTTAAGGTTAACATTCGATTTCTTCAATCTCATTTATTAAAACATAAATTTATCGTAATATCTAATTAGACATTTGAAAAGAGATCTATATTGGCAAGTTTCTGCAGGCATTACTTCTTCGTCTATAGTCATTTACGAATCGCTAGTGGTTTAATATAATAATAATGATAACCCGAGAAGAGTAAGATATACTAAGAGTATATTTAAAAAATGTAAGGCGTGTCTAAGTGCCTGTGATAATAAACAATTTTTATATTATATCTTTAATCAAAAGAGAAACATTTGCTACAAATTACCTGTATGTAAAAAACATAATTATGTGTGAAAGTAAACCATCTCACAATGTATACAAATTTATTTTGTGATCTACTTTCTTTTTGTTCTGTGGATCTCACACAGACACACACACAGACTCACACTGCAGTGTATGGCGCTGTATCTTATTATAAGACACAATTACATGAACATTACTCATCACATTTAATCTACTTTTACTGGAATTTATAGGGTGTATTTCATAATAAGGCCGTTTGGAATATAATTAATAGCCATCCATCCATCCAGCGCCATCAACGCCACTAACACAGCAAGTTCGCAACAATTTGCCGGTACCTTCACTCACTCGCAAGAACGCAACCTAAGGGTCCTAGAGTGGGTAACCTTTTATGGTCGGCAAAGCCTGAGCGGCACCTCTGGTGCTGCAAATGGCCGTAGGCTACGGTAGCTGCTTACCATCAGTCAGGTTTTACATTAGTGGCATAAAAAAAGTACTTTGAGTGTACTACAGCCGTGATGTTTCTTAAATATCGCTGTAACATATCGTTCTTGGAGTTTAGTTCAAAGCCTGCATATGTTTTTTTTGTTTATGTACTAAAAGCTAGGTCACACAGTACCTAGTCATTAGTATTCTGTCGGAAATTTGTCTGAAAATGTCATGTATGTGATAGATATAATATGTTCCATGACCTTATAGTCTGTTCTCTGTCCTTATATTCCAAAGGATGTGTGTTTTAGCTGAATACTGGACAGTTAGAAGAACACTCTTTATTAAAACACGTTTTAAAAGATCAAAAGTTTGTACCCGTATGTGGCTACTCCCAGATGTGACATGGCCACTCCCTAAGTAGAGACTATCACAGCAGCCAAGGTAAGTGGCAGCAGGCAAAGTGTATTTTGTACATTACTTACGACTTGCAGGAAGTCCTCCTTGGCCTCACTGTATTGTGCTAACTTGAGGTAGACGTTGGCTCGGTGCAGTCTTGCAGTTGTGAAGTCCGCTTTTATCTCTAACACCTGAAGACAAAAATTTCCTTGTGCACATCTCACCCGTACTTTATTACTAATTTGATGTTCATTGTTTATTACATCATGTATATCCAAAAATTGGTTTCAATACTTTTAATAATTATCTACTGTTTTTCTACACACAACCAACATGCATGGTCATCAGATGGGTACCACTGCCTGAGTCTACAATGCCCGTTCTGTACTCTTTGTAAAAGCTTATTACAGAATTGTTGAATGTCTGACGGAGATGTCGGAAAATGATTCAGCAGATGTAGGTTTTAATATATCTTTAATTTTACCACTTGCCATAATTATATGTGTGTATATGACAAGTGCTTGAAGAACATTTCATTTTGTATAAAAGGATTTCTTCCAAACACATTCATGTTATAATATTTTATATCTATTCAGAGGACTAAAAATCCTAATTTAATTGTCTTATTGTATGAGTAGACTGAGTTAAGAGTAAGTTGCTGCGACTTTGTGTATTTTAATTGATTTGTCATTATCACAATAAAAAATTCAAAAAAAAATTACAAACAACAATCATTTCCATATTTTTATTATACCATTCTGATAGAAACCAGGTTGATGAGACAGTTGTTGTCTCTTTCTTATAAATGGCTACTACACAAGTAATATTGAGGTCTGTTGTCACCTTATGCAAAATGTCCAAAGGATTGTGCATCTCGCTCACCAGTAGGAACGCAAGAACTGTCTAGAGACATGTTAATTCTCTCTTCTGTAATGTGAGGGAAGTACCTAGGAAGTCAGTACATAATACATGGTGGAATATAAACTATTTAGTGTGTAATGTAGTTACCTTTGTGAAGTCTTGTAGGGCAAACTTGGCCTTGCCAAGTGCATAGTAGACAGTGCCTCGCTTGAAATATGTGAGGTAGTTGTGTGGGTCACCCTCTGACAACAAAAAAAAACACTTGTTTGAGTTCAAGCAGGTCCAAATGTGGGTCAATTCAGTAGATAACAATATACACATAATATAAATTGTTATAATTTTTTTTATACATTGTGGAGGTGGCATATAGGCACAATTGCAATTAAAGAATTATTATAAACATTTACAATACAAGGAGTATGTATTGTTTGTGCATTATTAATCTAGTGCTTACACAGCAACTCCTCCAGAGTCGGGCTTCAATAAAAATCCATGAGGATAACCAGGAGGTTGGAGAATAAAGAATTCCATGCTAGTAAACTGTTTTGCAAAAACAGCTGTTGCACAGGAATCAATCTTTAATGATTTGAAATAAACCTGGCATCTCAGCATACCAGTGTGCTGTGGCATATGTGGCTCTATCCAATGAGTCATGGCAGGTCAGTGAGGGCTGGTGCAGGGTGTTTAGATCTTGATAAAATGGTTTGGCATCACAAATATACCTCAAATAAGTTGTCATATTCATCCAGAGATTTGGCCAGTAGAAAGTCCAGCAAAGATCTAGTGTGTTCCTCGTAGTCCTCCATATAGTCAACCAAGAATCGAACTACACAGCAAGGTGGACATCAGCCCTAAATTACTACCCATACATACTTCCTAATGGCTCTGTCATTGACGTTATGGTAAACAATTTTTGAGTGCATCGTAAGTATAGGATCTGTAAAGACACATACATGCTATCCATTGGAGGAGGTGGCAGACTCGGTTAATCTGAATATTTCATCAAGTTCATTTTAAGTTATTATGTACATTAACTACAAACGTTTAAGAAGTAAGATAATCAACACCAAACAAATCAAAACTTCTACAACTTTATATGGATCTTCCTTATTAAAAATTTTAAAAATCAGTTCACAAGAAGTAAATTGTAAACCTCGCCTTTTTTAAATCTGTTAAAAATATATATTAATTCTACATAAAAATGCTAACGTGTGTATTTTGGCGCGCCTACATAGCTTTTTTTAACCTAACAATTTGTAAACATGTAAAAGCTTACTGTGTCTTGGTCCCCGCTGTAGCATTGTATAACCTTGACACAATTAGGAAGGGTATTTCACGCTCTATTTTCAGGTAAATAATCCAATTCTTTACACTTACCCACTGCTGCATGATAGTGTGTCAAGGCGTCTGAGAGCTGTCCCCGCGCCAGGAAGTCCCTGCCCAGCTCCAGGTGCTTGTTTACCTCCGCAGGAGACGCGCAGTCGGAATCTGTACCAGCAGAAACCGAAACAATAATCATTCACGAAAAAAACAAAGAGAAAACCGCAATATATAAGGTTATTACTGTAAAAATGATACACACATTCTAAAACTAAATCTAGCACTAATAAGACAAGGCATGGCGTGATTTTGTTCCAATTGATATTCACTAAGTAGTCCATTATTAAATAATAATTTTATAATTGGAGTTATTTTCACACATTAAAACTGTAATTCAATTTCAAGATAAACTAAGTCAATGACAGAACTATAATACATATTCTTTCATCTCTTTTCGTGGTTTGTTCTGATTGGACCAAATCAGACAAATTCTAATAAGAATAGACAAAATGACATTCGTACGGAAATAAAAATCACTGCTCATTTCTTTGGAAATTTTATGATTATTTTTTTTTATTTACATACCTTACCTTAGATATTAATTATTTAAATAGATGTTATTTCCTAACAATATGAATTGTTGTATCCTGATGGCATATTTCTAAACGTAAGATACGAATCTATATTTTTTTACACTATGGTAGAATGTTTTATTTATTTATTTTCATCAATATTCACAGCTATCCTTACAGGCTTGTCCTACCCAATGCGATAGCGTAATAATCGTCAATAGAGTATTATTATTATGTTCGTAGTTTACATTTTACATATATTTTCATTATTACAATTCAACAAAATTATATTATTAAACATCATTAAGTCATCAAAAAATTAAGACAAAAAATCCTGGTAAAATTTTGCTCGTAATTAAACACGTGTTGTCCATCTTATTAATTTGTCGTTTTGTAACAAATGGTCCATAATGCTGCCTTTGTGAATTCACTGATAGAACACACAAAGATGTCAATTTCTATATTTATCCTATTAAGAGTGTGGAGTGCGCGCGTCAGTGGTGCTTCGCTCAGCAGTTTAGTTCTAGCGCGCGGTGCCAGCAGAAGGCAGGGCCGCCGACGTCGCCCCACGTACTTGTCAGGAACAGAAAATTTTAATCTACCTAACATATCCGTGTCATGTATCCGCCCTCTGATTACTTTAAAAATGTATAAGGCCATCGACTGTTCTCTCCTAACCTTGAGCTCATTATATCCAACCATGCCTAAAATAAATAATGTTGGATACATTAGTGGATAGAATGGGTACACACCATATAGCCTTAAATATAAATATCTGATAAATTTATTTTGCACCCGCTCTAACATGAGGGTGTATTTGACTTCATGGGGACCCCATATGACTGAGTTGCCTTCTAACTGACTTCTGACCAGTGTATTATATAAAGTTATAACAGCTTTGGTATTTGTGAATTCGTAAGCTTTTCTTAACACAAAACCTAAATTCCTAAAAGCGTTTTTACAGCATTTGACGATGTGATCCCGAAATGTCAAATTAGTATTGATTTGGACGCCCAAATCTCTAACTTCATTTACCCTAGATATGGGTGTCTTGTCAATATTGTAGCAATGCCGCACTGGTGTGTGTGCCCGCGAAAAAGTTATTGTAACACATTTTGAGGTATTGAACGGTAAGTGATTGTCCTGGCTCCAAGTAACTACTCTGTTAATGTCATCTTGTAGCCTCTTACAGTCCTCCTCGTCTTTAACAGCGAGATATAGCTTGAGATCGTCAGCGAATAGTAGACATTTTGCATTCTTAACCACCCTGGGAAGGTCATTTATCATTATAATAAACTCAAGGGGCCCGAGGTTACTTCCCTGACTTATACCTGACCTAGTGTAATACGGCTTTGATATATGTCCCTGATATTCCACGTATTGTTGGCGATCCCGCATGTAACCTGCAAAAAATGATAGTAAATGCGGAGTAAAACCAACGCCTGCCAACTTTTTAAGCAGTACATCGTTATTGACTAAATCAAAGGCTTTTTTGAAATCAAAGTAGGCAGCGTCAATTTGTCCCCCACTGTCCACTGTCGGCAGAATATCATTTATGTAAGTTATAAGGTTACTTGTAGTACTTCTGGAAGGTAGGAATCCGTGTTGAACCTCAGAGAGTTGGGCGCTCACCTGTGAATAAACGCTGTAGTGTATTGCAGATTCCAACACTTTCGCTGGAGTCGACAGCACAGCCACCGGTCTGTATCCGTCCACCGAGGTTCCAGAACTTCCTTTCGGCACTGGAATGACCCGAGTTACTCTCCAAAATTCTGGAAATTCAGGTTTTCCCAAACATAGATTGTAGATGTGAAGTAATGGTTTGTCTAGAACCCCAGCACAATCCCTAAAAATATACGATGGAATACCGTCCGGTCCTGCCGACTTTTTAGGTTTAAGTTGACGGAGTGCACGTTGGACATCCCTCAACTGCAACTGGTCTAGATGGATTCGCGCCCCTCCATTGGCCTCGCCCGCCTTCGTCACAGCTGCGTCCACATCCAATTTGGCCCGTTCCTTGCTATAGACAGAGTAAAAATACTCTGCAAACGCTTCGGCACATTGTTCATTAGTTAACACCTGGCCATTTACAACAACGTTTCGGTGGTTCCTACTCCCTCTTTTTGAGTTTATATACTTCCAAAAAGATTTCGGGTCATCCATTACCTCATTTTGAACCCGATGCCGATATTGTCTTTTGGCATGTTCTATGACATTTTTAACGTTTTTCCTACACTGACTAAATGCTTGGTAATCACACGTAGCCCTACTCTTTTTGTATTTTTTATGAAGTACTGATTTCAGCTTTATTATGTGGATTATTTCACTAGTGTACCATTCCGGATACACATATTTTGAATATAACCTATTTTGCTTTCTCCTGGGAACAAAACTGTCGATAACTGAATTTAAAGTACTATAAAAAAATTTCAAACTGTTATTTAAATTATAAATTGGAGACCAGTCAATGCTTGCTATTGCAGAATATAACGATAAGAAGTCAGCTTTATTGAAATTCCATTGGTTAATATTTTTATTAAATGTCTCCCCGGCCTCGTCTCCTATACCACACTTGCCTCCCCATGACGGCAACCCCGGCGGCGGCGGCGGCGGCCGCGGATGTCTCCATTCAACCTGGACGGTGATCTCAAGTGGTGGGTGATAAGGGTCCACCGAAACGAGTGGTATATCTGACGCGCACACCCTCACACTCTCACACTCGTCAAAAGTACTTAAAACTAAATCCAATTGTCTATTATTACAATTACCTATATTATTGCTCTGTGTAAATCCACAAAAGCTCTGTAAATATTCAAAATAATTACTAATATTTGAAGAACATGAATACAAATTGAAATCCCCTACAACTAATAATTGATTATATTTATTACAATATTGCTCAATGATTCTAAATAATATCATGTACTCATTTTCGCTACTGTTCGGAGGTATATAAATAACACATAATAAAAATATAAATCTATTTCGTTGGTACACTGCTGCACAAACCAGCTCGAATGCACGATCATCGACGTTGACGTGACTCGGGATGGACACTGGACGCAACTCGAACCGTGGTGTGGCCACGAGACACGCTCCGCCTTGCTTACGCCCGTCCGCGCGATCACATCTCATGATTGTATATCCCGGCGGAATCATTTCTGCGTCATGGATAGATCCGTTGCAACCCGTCTCCGTTATTGCAAATAAGTCTGAACTTGACGAGGAGACCCCCACGTAAAAATTATCTAATTTAGTTCGACGCCCCCTCACATTCTGATAATATATTTCAATAGACGACTTACTTGGATTTGTAGGTTGCATTATTTGTTGGTCTACGAAACCACACCCATTCGCAATATTCAATATTTAAGGCCCAGTTCTCTGGTCTACATAAAACATCATATTTACTCTCTGGAACTGCTATGATGAATGATGAGTAATCCCTTTCTGTCTTATGTTTTATTTTATCGATTTTGACATCTTCTCCGCATATATTCTTAACGTAATTTTCTAGAGTTTCTATTGATGTATTTTTTTGTAGCCGCCATACATGTAAATATTTCTTTCGTTCAGTTCCCTGTATTTCAAGTGAACTTGTGCTTCCCCCTTTCCTTATTTCATTTTTAGGAAATCTGTTTCTCTTCTTATTTACCACAGTCCATTTTGCATCACTTCCACTTTTCTCATCTTTCGCCTTTTCATTATTATTTTTAGGACTGTTCGTGTCAGTATTATGACCCTTGTCTTTTATTTTTCCATCGTTGACCAATAAAGTGGCCGATTTTGTGGCCACACACTGTTTTGGTAACTCCTTTTTATTTTGTTTAACCACATTTGTATACGATAATTGTGTTTCATATACTTTTTGCGTTAATTGCGGCTGCTCATTGGCTTTTTCTTGTGTGGTATTTTTAAGACATGCTTTCAAATGTTCATTTTTTTGTTTCAAGATCTTTATCTCTGCTTCTAAGGTGGTAACTTTGTTTGCACTTTCTTGCACTACCTTCATTATTCCCCGCAAGTCTCTGAGTTCAGTTTCTGTAGTAGTGAACCTGTTTTGCAGTTCATACGCCTTCGTTTGGAAGTGTAGTAGAAATTTCATTTCCGAACGAAACTCTCGTAGTTCCTCGAGTATTCTGCTTTCATTTTCTACCATTGATACCTCATTTATATTTGGACAACCACCTCCTCGCCCGGTGTTCACGTATGAACTTGGCGTAAAAGTTTTGTCCATGATTGCGATTCCTCGGACTGGTGTGTTAGAGTTATCCCGCTTGGGAATAGTACGAGTACATTCTGGACATACCCAACTGTTTTTATATTCCTGTGTGAAACTCTCAAATTTCTCCGTCGACAAGGCAAGGCATCTCAGGTGGTATAATTTCTTACAAGCTTCTTGTGAACATTCCATAAACGAAATGTCATAAATCCCAGACTCACAGCCGGCACATTTTATAGCCATCGAAACTATTTGATGACGAAGACTATTTTTATATAAACAAAAATGCGCGCACACAATATTATAGTGTTCACAATAATGTCTTCGTGCCTTATTTCGTCGAGCTCTATAACGCCCACGATATTTAGCCTTCAGAAATATATTTCGAAGTAAATCGACATCTCAAAAAGTTAAAACAGACGTGGTAGGTCTCGAACCCGGCACCTATGGCTTAAAGTTATTAATGCGTTTGACCGCTCGACCAAACATGCATAGTTAACATTGATGAATTTCGAGATCTGTTTAAGGCGCCTTTTGATTGTTATTAATGATTGTGAGTATTTCGATATTTCCTTATTCACACTTCCCTTCAGTCCGATAATAAATATATTTTTATGTTACTACTGAACTTTATAAAAAGTCACTTTTCAACTTCAGAATACACTTAGTTTTATTATTATTTTCACTTTTTGGGAACAATTGTTAAAACAACACTGTATATCTTAGTCATCTTGTTCAAGTGATAGGAGAATGATTTCACTATAATTTTTGAATATTAATCTTGTGTGTTCGCATTCACCAACGTTTACACTACCTGTGTGTTGAGTTATCTTATCCTCCATTGTCCCATTGTCGTTGCATGTCTGTTTATTTTAAATAAAAAGAGGGAATAGTTTTAATTTTCACGTCGTTCTGGCTAATAAATATATACCATTTTTATAACATTAACTTTGCTATACCAGTAAGTGTAAAAGTACAAATATAATTATTGTTGTGGAAATAGGAATCTACCACCTTGTGATAAAACTCGACATTTGATCACTATAAATGAGTCGTGGCCATCCCCGACTCGTACATTCTTATTTATTGTATTGTATAATTCGTCATTTTTCCCTATTACAGAGAGAATATAACACATAAAACATGGGAATAGAATAAAACAATAGGTCGAAATGTAAGCGTTGGGCATAATCTACTGCAAAACACTTGTATACAGAGTTTTCAAGCTCCAGAAAGTATCGGTGGTAACTTAAGGTATAAAATAATCTATTAGTTCGGACACGTAGTGTAGCTATTTCTTACATGACTTTTTTTTATCTTTTTTCTCCCTTTTTATCTTAAAACCGCTCAATTATTCAGAGGAAGTCTGTTCTGTTTTTGCGAACTAGGTATAAAAGTTTTACACCGTCGATTTTGTGCAACGTTTGCATCTCTACAGTGTTTATTGTACTTTCATGCTCTCTCTGCCAAACTCAGCCCCTGCTTTCACATGGGATGATCACCGCATTGTATATAGAGCTACGTCTTCTGGCTCAGGTTCTTACTACCAGGATGTATTCCCAACGCTCTATTCACACGTTTCTAAGTGTATCTTCCGTTTCTGTTAAATGTGCATGTAAGACATACAATCTCATTCATTTACTCTAACTCGAGGTACTACGTAGGTAGTGTTGGCCACTGTTTACCATAATTCTTGTGTTCGTTCTTGTTTCCTCTCTTCCTAATATCATTATCTTTGTTTTCTATGCATCCAGGAGTAAGCCTTTCTACATAGCATCGTCTATCATCATTCTGATTAGTGTTTGCAGGCCAGATGATGTCATACGGCATCGTCTGCATAAAGCACACAATTCACCACTACGTCACACAGGCGCTTTGCTACTTTCGTAGGTCTTATTCTTTGTAGATAATTATTAAGGTACAAAATAAAAAGCCGAGCCGACAGCAAGCTGCTTGTCACCAATATTGACGTCAAACCAGGGTGACAAGCTGCCGATGCTGCCTACCTGCGTACATGCTGTACAATCTGAATAATGGACTATACAACATGCAGTAGGGCATCATCAATTCTATATCCCGGTAATATTGTACAACCTTACGCTTTAATATAACTTTTACCGACAATCGTACGAAAGCACAAAAAGTTCTAGGGATAGCTGCCCCAGAAGTTGTCCTGCATGGCTTTGGCTATTCGCCAGTAGTTACGCGACCCAGTAGGGGCGCGACACCAGTTTCGTGTCAACTCGTGTAACGCGCTGGGTGTCGACTCTTATGTATGCTCTCTTGCAGGCCTCGGTGTCAGTATTGTAGGCTGATTTCAGCGAGTTAATATTAGGATTTTTGAAGGCGCGACTCCTGGTCCAAGACCATATGCCGCTTGTTTGTTACTAAAAGCTTTAGCGCATTCATAATTAAACCAAGGGCGTCTCCGGCTTTTGATGATGACATCGGAGTGTAGTATTCCGCTCCAACGCCGATCTCGTCAACAATGGCCGCAGCACTCGCTGTGAGATCCTTCTCACTGAAACAGCGCTGCCCCTATGAGACGGAAGCAAAGTATGCCATCCCAATCTGCTGACGAGTAGTGCCTGACACGACGCTTAACCTCCGTGGGTTGTGGTTGAACCGAGTCCGGCACTGTGCTGAACACTGCCGGTCGCACCGTCTCAAGGGGTTGGTGGACGGCATTAAGATTTGAGTGGAGTCCGCGGATATTAGAGAACTTAACTTTTAATGGGGTGGTGAGGGAGTGCACCGCTGGGAAGTGACCGTATATTCCTAATTGCGCTGTCATGAGAAGAAAAGAGAAGAGAAGCGTGAAACGGAAGAGACTTGTCACGACATTGGAGAAGAAGCGCGGTGGACTGTGTCTCCATTAGTTTGTCGACAAAGCAGCTTTACTGATCCGTATATCCGAGGCTGTCCCCGGGACTATACCATCCAATCATCTACCGGCACGACCCGCACGACGATCTACCCCGAGATAATTTAAAAAGGTTAAAAATATAATTAGTTAAAAAAATAATTGGTTATAAATATAACTAATATTGAAACTACCATTACCACTTATCGTGCATATGTTGAGTGCATTACAGCTTATAAAGATTAGTCCAAATACTATTTACATCGCTATGGATCACGAATGCACAGAATCCAGTATCATCGATGCCATATTTTAATAAGCCATGGTGTTCTTAATGTTTTACAAAAAGTAAATTAGGAGTCATAAAAACTTATGCTATTGTAAAATTATGAAAATAACATAATTTAATTTGGGTATTGCTGTGGTCTACTTTCGCCTTTTACACATACACATACTGTCGAGATTAGGTAAAATTACAATTCAGATACTGGCAACATTTATTTTTTCTTTCCTTTAAATTTTTGTCTTTGGATTTCTTTCTTCATTTCCAAAGGAGAAATAATATTTTGGTGTGTTTTATTTTAAATTCTACTGTCAATTAATGATAAATATTAGATTATTTGTAAAGCTGTATTTAATTTTAGATATGTTTTGTGTTTACAAATGTCCGATTGCTCGGTTTCGTAAAGATAAATTAAGATTGAGTTGCGAGTGGAATGTCAACATAACCTCTGTGTTCCGGTTAGAATCTTAACCTCCTGGTTATATTTTAGGAATGGCTGACACGCCTTCGACAGCGGCGCCAAAGGCGAAAGCGCCTAAAACAAAGGCACCTAAAGAGAAAGCTGCCAAGGCTGCCCCAGCAGCGCCTGCGGAGCCCCCGAAGGCGGTTCGCAAAGTGTCCTCGAAACCTCGCCACGGCAGGTTATACGCTAAGGCTGTGTTCACAGGATACAAACGCGGTCTCCGCAATCAACACGAAAACACAGCTCTTCTCAAGGTACAGTTATAAATAATATATTGTTATGATCTGACTGACGACACTGAGTGAACTTGGCTTAGTTTATTGTTAGGCCCATTATAGACTGATACTTGCAAAATTTCGATTGATTTAGAGTTGTGGTGAGGTTCCTCGTTCGTCATATAGTGTAGAGACATAACCTTCAAACTTTTTTGCTCATGAGTATTTTTGTCGTGGGGGTTACGGTTTAACTGTACACTCCTACGAATAAATAATAAGTCAGGAAATGCAACTGCACTCAAAAAATGACCCTACGAAAATCGTGTACAATTGGGCAGGGCTCAAAAGTCGTGTACACGCGTCGCTTAGTCGAACAATTGTCACGCAAGCGAGCACACGTCAAATCTTTATGTACGTTTTCATTTTTATCACTGTAAATCAACTAAAAATCATCATGATAGGTTGTGTTGTGAACTGGTGCAGGAGCCATACAATATTTAAATGTCATGGGATCACTTTTCACTAGTAATAGTTGCTCAAATATAATTATAATCAAAAATGTTCAAATACGCTATGAAATCGAGATGGTCAATATTATGCCAACTGAAGTCAGTCAATCTTAGACTTTAGTAGGATCTTTTTTTTCCTCTTGATAAAATATTTAAAACTATAAAATTATCATATATATTTACATACATTTTGCTTATTTTGTTTACTTTTAATTTTCCTACTGATTGAATTCATCAAAATAACTGGATAGCTTCAGTTAGGCTAGAAAGACGTCAGCTACAGAGGTCAGACCATAGATAACAGAAGGGCCAGACTGTAGTCGCTCCAGTATAAGCTGGACTCTCGTCACATCAATATGTAACCCACTCCAGGGACTCCAGCATAGTATAAACAAATAAGTAGGCCGACTGGAGCCCCGAGCGAACGATAATAGCCTAAACACGTAGGGATGTCGCTTATAGTTTATACAATCATCAAAAATACATAGTCTATCTATATACAAAACAATTTTCCCATGTAGGGGAATCATCAGGGATCTATAATACAAAGTTTTTCTTAATTATTTTTTGTACATAGACCAGTGGGCCGATTCTACTAAAAACTGCAACTGCACTGCAGCGCGGCGTGTGTAAAAATGCATACATTTCGACGTTTCGGTATTCTGTTAAACGATCTGACAGCAGCGACATTGCAAGAATGTTGCAGTAAATGAATCGCTATTCTGTTAAAAAACCTGCACTGCAACTGCACGTTTCCTGCAATATAATCGTATTCTGATAAATTGATTTGACATTTGTATACCGGTGACAGATGTTTTGAAGGAGTTTACTTGCAGTTTTGTTAACGTTACTCTTGAGCAACTTTTGCGAAGTGAAATTAATATTCTGAAGCGGTGAATTATATTTGCTTTGTTTTGGGAGATAAATATAATTAAGTAAAGCTTCTTTTCGGTTGCAGCTAGTTGCAGTGCCGTTGCAGTGCAGCATACGCGCAGTTCCAGCGCAGGAAATTTTAGTAGAATGCACCTATCGGCACTGCACTATTCCTGCACGACTCAAGTGACAGGCGTAAACGTGCAGTTGCAGTTATTTAGCAGAATTGGCCCACAGGAGCTGACTACAATTTTTTCATTACCTACGTCATGTTACCTGTTTGGTGATTTGAAAAATTACAGTCGAAATAGGATTAATTCAAACGTGGCTTTACTGAATCATGTATATATTCAAATAAAATGAAATGATTATGAAATTGTATTGAAGTTACACTTCTTTAGGTGCGTCATGAAAAAATGATGAGTGAAATTTTATGATACTGTAACAAAAGTAACAGGTTGAAGCTGCCCGCTAAAACGCTCATTAAGTCACGAAAAATATGCTCAAAACAATTCTCTGGAGGGTTGTTGTGTTCATGCGAGTGAGTGACGTTACTACCTTACAGAAAACTGCAGCCAAATAACAATTCCCATTCCCGATTTCGGACACCGTGAGTGATTTTTGTGTGAATCGGAACATATATAAATAATTAATCCATCCATGTCGGTAGATGTAATAATTGAATAACCAATGTAAGACAAATGCTACCTTAGTCTTCCTGCGACCACGGACGCTGCAAAGCATTCGAAACGTCAGGTTCAACAAAATAAATAAAACAAGTGATACTTCCATTAAAAATTGTTTAATTCAAAATCTCTACTAATAATGATGTTTAGACATTTGAAACCTGAACTCCTGTTGATATTCAATCACTGATTTCAGTCTCCTTAGATTGTTCAACATACTACAATTACTTGTTTGCTGACAAACATTACACATCCTGTTTCAGATTGAAGGTGCTAGAGACCGCAAAGATGCAGTGTTCTATGCCGGCAAGCATTGCGTATATGTATACAGGGCTAAAAAGAGGACGCCCATCGCTGGTGGTCCCCGTGGGAAGAAGACTAAGCTGCGCGCAATCTGGGGCAAAGTGACACGACCACACGGCAGCTCTGGCAGTGTCCGTGCCCGCTTCAAGTCGAATCTGCCCGCACACGCAATGGGACATAGGATACGAGTGGTTAGTTATTCACACACACACACACAATCACACATAAAATATATATCATATTTTACATGTGATCAAAAAACACATTAAAATATATTTGAATATAAATTTTAAAATATGTCAAAAAGGGGTATGAAGCAATATTTCTCACTCAATCGTAAGCAATTTTTATGACACTACTGAGGCTACTGATGAAGCAGTAGTATCTCCTTAATCCAGTATTAATTACCGTCATAAAGAGAGTGGATTTGGGGAACACTTGATTGCTTCATTATCGTATTGTGAATGCCTACACTAGCCCTTTTTACTCTGTGCAAGGTGCTGCAGTGTGTAGTTGAGACGTTATGTATTTTTTGTACTGTCTAGAGGCATACAAGCATATACCTCACTTGATGTAAATTGGCTACTGAAGCTTATGAACACTTATAATACAGGAAATACCTTGCACGTTTCCACCCCTGCTGCTAACCCATCAGCTTCTTAGGAGCTTACTCACTTACAGGAACATAACAACCCTCTAGGGCAATGTTATTTTGACTGCAGTTTTCTGTGAGGTGGAAGTACTCCCAAGTGTGAGTGCAAGTAGACATGTTCATTCACACAAATTTTTCTCCTGTGTGGTAATCAAAACCAAGAGCCTAGGTTTTGAAAGAGGTTAGAAGCTTTATGACTAATTCACTTTATTACTACATAGGGGTATGACTAGTTCGCTTTATGACTAAATCTCGATTTGACTCCCTCTGGCCGTTGTCGCAACTGCGATAGGTAGGTAGAAATGCGACCCTACAGCGCGCGAGCCGAGCGAGCGTGCCGCGGCAGCGGCCGGCGAAGCGCCAGAACCGAACATTGTCAGTTGTAAGAATTATTGAACATTGTAAGTGGTTGCGAATTGCAGTTGCGACAACGGCCGGAGGGAGTCAAATCGAGATTTAGTGATAAAGGGATCTAGTCATACCCCTATGTAGTAATAAAGCGAATTAGTCATAAAGCTTCTAACCCGTTGAAAGTAGCTTTGCTAAACACTCAACCAGGCTTGTCATACTGTCTATGCAAGAAGGTACTGTACTAGTTCACGCCACTACTCTTATGTGCAACAGTGATATAAAACAGCTTTCTATAAAACTGTGCCTTGAAGTGGCACATTGCTAGGATGGGACTATGACATTCACAAATGTATGTGTTTCCGATGCTAAGAGCAGTTAAACACTGTGCAGGGCACTTAGGACCAAAGCAAATTATAGAAGGTTGTCAGGAAACATTCAACTTAAATTACCTGACAAGTCGAAGAAAAAACATTTTGTAAACTTCTTTAGGATACAGTAGTTAAGCTTTAACATTTGGTGACCTGTGCTTGTGCCTTGAACTCTGAATTAAAAAAATTGGAGTGCCAGTGTGTTGATGTTTTTGTATAAACTCATCTGCACATTCCTTTAGATCATTACCTCAGGTTAAATTGTCATGTTTTTCTTGTATTTGAACAATTTTTGGGCATTAAGTAATTTTTCTAACCAACTTGTAAAAGTTTCTGTTAAATCTATGTCAAAAAAGTAAAATATGTTGATTCTTTGAATATTGTGGAACTTTCTCTAAAAGTAGACCACAACCAAATAATAACTGCCTCAAGGATTGTTATGTTCCTGTGAGTGAGTGAGGTAACCAGTTGAATTACCTAAGAGGTTGCTCTGTTAGCAGCATGTGTGGCAACATACTAGTGATACTCTATTGATATTAGCACTCGCACATTGCCATCAACTAATACTTGCATGGGAACCATTTGTAGGCTATAGTAACAGCTCGGTATCTTCTTTGGTTTTATTTAGCATTCTTCACAATTGATTTTGTTTATTCTTTCACAAGTGATTGTTTTGATAGATGAAGCTTTGATAATTAAGATTTTGAAATAAAAAGTGAAAATAATTTAAGTGATTTATGAATCACTCAATAATCTATCACATTTACGCATTCATCAGTACCAGCATTGCTTTGAATTTTCCCATTTTTTCTTAAGTTTTTATACATTTTATGAAACATTTTCATTTGCCTGTTCTCATTATGTTTATCACCCGATATTCTAAATGATGCCTAGACATTTGAAACCTGAAATAAATGTGGACAAAATTTTTCTGATGAAAGTTTAAAGATGACAATTAAAATTAATGTTAATGAAAATACTACAGGGAATATGTTTGTTTCAGATGCTGTACCCATCCAGGATCTAAAAACCTCAAATCAGTACTATAAGCGTAATAAAAATCCAAAAACACCACATGTTTTTTTTGTACTTGATACCATAAATCTTCTCTCGGTCCAGTTATGGTATTGGGTGGAGTTGACACAAGTTTAGTAATATGGCCAATATTGCATATCTTTCAGTCAATTGTGTTCTAACAGTTCCTTTATCATATAACATAAATTGTATAACAAACATTTTAGAGGGAAATACAATGCAAAACATTTCAGAACAAAACTGATGCTTATGGAGGGTTGGTCTGAGGGTTCACTTATTTATAGTTATTTTTATAGTTCTTTCATCTCTATATACATAATTCTTCTATACGTGTGCATGCACTGAACTCCTAAACTGCTGGACCAATTACGATGGTTTTTTCTGTTTAAGTAGATTCGAGAATGGTTTAGCTTCATAATTGGACCTGGTAGGTAATGCTGCAATCAGGTTACAGGACTGTTTTTATTTTAGTGCAGGACAACGTGTACGGTTTGGTAGTCTTTATCTATATATATGAAAATGAATGTTTGTATGTCCTCTATGGACTCAAAAACGGCGGGGCAGATTTTGATGAAATTTTGAGTGAATCTTCAGGTTAGTCCAGCAGGTGATCCTGTGAAGTTTGGTAGCGATCATATCACCCGGGCGAAGTCGGGGCGGATAGCTAGTATACTTATAAAATTGTTTTGGCAATCGGGTTACAGGACTTACTGTTTATAGGACAGGACAACATGTGTAGGATCTGCTTGTCTTTATATATAAAATTGTTTTATTTGTGTGCAACTCGCTGAACTTTCCTAAATGTTTGTACTAATATTCCTGAAAGTTTTTGTGTGTTTGCTTGCTGTTCGGCTGACACAGAACCCGAGGTTGCCTTCACTCTTAACATGATACAGTCACTCGCTCCAAAATATTGTATTATTTTCAGGAACACCATTCCTATATGAAATCTTTATTTTTGTCTGTGTGTGCGTTTGTCTGTGCGTTTCTTTTGGAATATTCGACTTCAGATTCGGATTCAGCATAAAAAAGTAGAATAGGAATGTTCAGGCACACCATTCCTATCTCTTAAGGAACATGGTCAAAATGGCAGACAAATTAACAAAAAAATTGAATTGCTATATAATTAACAAGCCAGGTGTTCCTCTGGCAATGCAAGCTTGCGCATTCTCAACTGGCTCGAACTTTGTTGTTTTTCCCAAGCTACTGTGGGAATTTTTTTCACACCCCATCTACATTAATATATCTGTACCTATATAATTTATAAAAAAATATTATGAACTCTCTCTATACATATATAACTTCCCGCGAAGTCCTATGCGGGGAAGGCAGAGGGAGCCGAGAGCCACATGACTACTTGTACACCTCACTCGCTTATTTGACAGCTATTTTCATGCATGCTCGCCGGTTCCTAGCACTCCTGTCATCACCTGATAACATACGACCTATTTGATCTACGAACTCGTAATGTCGCTATATATATATGTATATCTTGTGTTCTAGTGTACAACCATGAGAGCAAAGTTTTTTTAATCATAATGAGCGCCATGCTATTATCGTTTGGCTGGCACGAGTGATTGGAAGTGCGCAGATAAAGGTTTCTTAGCATCATAACATATTTAAGACCTATGCAAGGTACTACTTAGTTACTGCGACGTAACAGGCCAAAGTGGGTCTGGGCCTCTGATACCAGAAGACGCAATGCCTTGTACGATTTTATACTAGTTTTCGACCTGAGGGTTTTGTAGATCCTGTACCTCTTGAGTATGCTCACCACTTGGTCGTCCTAATTATGCTCTTTTCACAACACTGCCCCCCCATTTTTTCGACATGCAAATACCCTTTCAGTTACCACAACATGCAAGTGGGCGTTATTTGTGGGCGTCTACAAAATTACCTATAACATACCACATAGTAACTACTAGTTAATATATATATATATACCGAGTCCTCTGTTCTCTCTGCTTATCCCGCAAGTGATTTGGCGTGAAGTTATAGATAGATAAATATAAGTCTCAGGCAGATTATGGAACTAGGCAAAAATTTGTCTACAAGTGACAACTGACAGCCCACCCTATTTTTTCAAGCCAAAATTTTTTTTTTTACTATTAACAAGGATGCTTTTCATGGCACGGTGAGAAAAAAATGGCTACATTGTATGAGACCCCCACAAAAATGATTAAATTGTTTTAGTAAATTTTTCCCATCACGAGACACTTGGTTTACAAGACTGGTCACCGGTTGGTAGTGAAGAGATTGCTACCTACTACCAAAGAAGGTTTTAAACGTAGAGTAGGTGATGTAAATATCAAATGCTGTACGCTCCAGTGCCTGTCAGAGAAGTACGGGCAAAAATGTTTATTTGCAAACTGGTTAAGTAGGTACTAGATTATTGCTTGCACATTTGCCACAGGCGCTGTGAGAGTTGACTTTAAAAAGCTACAGGGTCCTAGGAAAAAATCATGGTTGGCAAACAAGTACGCAATGGACGGGTGAAATTAAACGAGATTAATATTTTAAGTGTACTAAATATACATATGTAGGAAGCAAAATTTCTTCCTAATGTTATCGACAACCCTCCAGGGAGTTGTGTCTTGCGGCTGCTTGATGCGCCCTACCTCTCTTGAAAACACCCGGACCAAGACAAACATCCTGATTGTCCTGTGTGAGAATCGAATCTATAAGCTGTGGATTCAAAGTACCGTTATTAACCACTGCGTAACCGAGCTCGTCAAAATTTTGAGTTCGTAAAAAATATTAGTACCTCACTATATTTTAAAATAACAGATAATTATGTTTAATTTTAATCTTTCATGACTGTTTATATAACTGTTGAAGGTACGGAACTTAACGCGGTTTGTTTTATATTTTCTCAGGGAAATGTTTAATAAAATGTGTTTATTTACATTTTATATTATTTATGATTTAGAATTTCATAATTTTATTTAAATTTTATATTTTTAGCTAGTTGTAGACTGTGATGACACATTTCTGCACTTTTTTTTTACAACGTCGGGAGGTCTACAAGCGTACGGCCCACCAGATGGAAAGTGGTTACCGTAGCCTATAAACGCCTACAATACATGTCATTAAGTATCACTCGCGCAATGCCACCTCTGCTGCTGACACAGCAACTCCATAGGAGGTTACTGGCGATCTCACTCACAGGAACACAACAATCCTAGCGAGTTATTATTTGGTGGCGGTTTTCTGTGAAGTGGAGGTACTTCCCCAGACAGACTGCTTTGAAGCGCCCTACCTCTCTTAAAAATTGACTATCCGACCGAATAAAATTTCTCATTTTTTCATAATTTTTTCCCGTTTCTGAAAAGAGTTTCTCACAGCTAAGATATATCTCCGTCAATTTGGCCATCATTGGATATCTGGCAGATTTATAGCGATCTCTATCTGCAACTCACGATCTGTCTTATATCCCATGAACACGCAGCACCTAGGAACTCCAGTAGCGGCGGCCGCCGTGTGCACTACGCCGTGTTCTGTTTGTCCCTACTGGTGTTTACCCACCGTGGAACAGAGACGAGACGGACACACGATACGTCCGGCGTAGGCAGCAAACCTCAGGAGAAGTGTCGTGTGTTGCGGTGCGGCGGGCGGACACGCGCCCCGCCACGTGACCGGCTCGCCGCACACACGGGACGACCAAACATCTTGTACCTCTCACAATGTTTCAGAAATATAAGGCGCGATGCACACTGAAATCCTATGTCTTCATTCATTTCAATGTGAAAGTGATCAATTAAGGTATAATTGTTTTTTTTATACTACGACGGGAGGCATTCAAGCATACGGCATACGTGATGTAAAGCGGTAACCGTAGCCTATTAACGCTTGAGATATATTAAGTATCACCCACGCGATGCCTCCTCTGCTGCTTATACAGCAACTCTTGGTAGCTTACTGGTGACCTCACTCACACACAGGAACACAACACTCCTCTCGGGAGTTGTTATGTGGCTGCGGTTTTCTGTGAGGTGGAGGTACTTCCCCGGAAGGATTGCTTTGATGCGCCCTACCTCTCTTAGAAATGATACCGAATAGGTATATATTATATAAATAGGTACCTACTCTTTGTAAAAAGGGTTCGGCAACATGTCCAGCTGTGCTGTAAATAGGTACGCTGTTCGTTCGAGGAACCCAAAACAATACTTATTCAGGTAATATGTTCACGATATTACTTGAATAAGTATTGTTTTGGGTTCTTTAAAAGGGGAATTACATTACTCTTCTTAAGAGGTAGGGCGCATCAAAGCAACCTCGTCTGGGGAAGTACCTCCACAAGTCACCAGTAAGCTCCTAAGGAGTTGCTGTGTTAGTTGTTAGCAGCAGAGGTGGCATCGTAAGAGTGCGAGTAATACTTAAAAGTATTGCAAGCGTTTATTGGTTACGGTAACCACTACATCAGGTGGGCCGTATGTTTGTTTGTCTCCCTGCAGTGTATAAAACAAATATGGTACACGAGTCAACGGAGAGCAACTAATATTAGTAAGTAGGGGGTAGATAGCACGGCATACATTTCTTTTTAATGAGCTGATCTTCGAGCGGTACATACTTAATAATAAATATATAGTAGATAACATATAATACTAAATACACAATAGATTATGCACCAACGGTATAAAACAGTGCCTTTCTTGCGGGCGTTTCGAATATGGCTTTCCGAGGCAACGAGCCACGTGACTCGGTCCTTACACACCTCACTCGCTTCTTTAACATTATTTCGCTTCTCATGCACGCTCACCGGTATATATACTCGTATATATATAAATATAATATGCATATATAATATATAGTATTTAAAAATTCCGTCAGTAGGTGTGTGGGTCTATACGGCAAGCAAGCTGCGCTAGGTGCTTTGTTCCCTGCTACTGCTTATTTGTGCACGACAATGTTGGAAGTATACCTACTAAAACATAGATTTTGATATATATATCAATAGACCTTTGATGTTTTCTATTTGATTAAACCGTCGTAGGCTTTCGTAAATTTCTTTGATGGTTTTGGGAATAAATTGTTAACGACACTAAAGGTTTGGAGTTGAAAGGTTTCCGTAGTCAATACTGCCGTCACTAGACATTTTTGTGAGAATTTTCGACTGTACAGTGAACAACACAGTGATTTGTCGTATTTATTTAGTGCCCATTTTTTTGTTTTGTATTTATTGCTCATGGCAACCAGTTTTATTTTCTTTGCTGTAAGTTTTCATATTGTCGCGTTCCAAAGTCAAATTACATTATCGACTAGCGGCCAAATGTAATTGCTATTAGTACCTAATAGCGTTATAATTGACTTCTTCATTCTGTTTTAAATTAGTTCACCTGCCTCTGGCACCTTTGATGTCTTATCAACCGGAATGGTCGCGTACTGTACATTTTCATTTCAGGGTCATCGACACGCAAAGCATTGCCCCTGTACATTGCATGCGTGGTTGCCAATTCAATAGCAAAAATCTTATTTTAATTGTGATTTTTTAGAGTTTAGACTATAATCCATATGATTCGGTATTAAGGATGCTAAAATAATTCTGTATTCTTTCTGTATAATAAATATTACGTTTCAAAGTTTGTTTTTGTAGTAATAGTTTGAAATCTGCGTACAAACAGTAATTCTTCCAAAGCATGAGGATGATATGCTTCATATAAGTAGATATCCAGTATACCTATAAGGCCACGCATTATCCTTATTACTGTATATTAACACTCACTGGGATCCCCGTGAATATTATGTCCTCGAGTACAACGAGGAGACAAGATTAATATAAATACGTAACAGAATGTAAACTTTATACGAACAGTGGACTCGGATCCCAAACATTCAATCCTGGACCTCTCAGCTATCCTTGTGTTTGCTCTAGTTTTCTTCTTTCACGTAGGTACTTTATTTTTTTCGACCTCACACAACTGGCTGTACCAATATTGGTTTCAAACCAGGGCGACAAGCTACCGTCTATCCGTACACATGCTGCACAATCCTTATTCGCGGGCCGCATAACTCAGAGCAGGGTACCATAACGCCATATCGCGCGAGTTCGTTTGTATAACATTATCAAATGACTTCAAAAGATCCACATAACCTAAAATATTCTGGTCTCCACATAATTTTCATTAAATCCTCTTTGTGGCAGCCACGGCGTTCCAACGGATTCCATCATCATCATTATTTCAGCCCGTATTTGTTATGCACACAAATGTTTGTACTGTGTGGGAATCAAACCCACGAGCGTTGATGCCAAAGCAACATCACTGACCATTGCACCATCGAGCTCGTCAAATTAGCCATATAAATTGTTCAAAATGCTACATACTTTTATTTACAATAAAACCTTTATACCCGCAGCATCGTGAGCAGCCGCCCTAATTTTCCCCATTGAAACGAATGTACCTGAATCTACGCGTTATTTTGGTTCGTGTGAGTGATGGGACACGTCGGTGATAACATCCGTCCCGCCCCCGCCCCCGCCCCGAGCCTACGGTCCTCGCCTGATTGACTCTATTACCGCTGAATTATTTGCGAGCGTATTGCGCATTACGTTCGCATTCGCTTGATAGACGTTCATGTCTGTGACGTAATAGTCACGACGCAGGTTTCTAAATCGAGGATAATTTATAATCCACTTCTGCTGCCTACAGTTCATCAAATCTAAGAATATATTTCGACAGATTGTTTTATCTCTCTCGGATTTAAGACATTGGAGACACTTGGCAGCTATCGCTCCTTTCAGATTCATGTATTTTGAGGTGAAAACTTCTTTAGCGGCGTCGTGCACTTTTGGGATGAGTAAAAAATGTTAAACTCGCGTCAGGACACGTGACCCTGACCGTACGATTTTGGTGAGAATTAGAACTTAAGTTCGCTGCAGCGCTAAAACATTAGTTACCTCTAATTAAACAATTAAAATATGAAGCGCTAGATCGTTCTTAGAGCATTATTTTCTCGCGACCAAAACGTTGTAAGCGCCGTGAAATTCTTGGCGCTTACGCGTTTCGTTCAACGTAGTTTATCAACATCGCTGTTTGGTCCGCATGTTCAAGTTTTCACTTCTGCCGGCACTCCCGGAGGGCAACCCTTGTTTTTATATTTGATGTAATGTGGTTACTGTAGCGTTATGCACTGAGGAGGTTATCGCTTGCGTCTACTTCCTCAATCCACACGCTTCGAAATATGCATCGGCTTAATTTTATTCGACTAATGAAGAAGATAATAATAAAGAAAAAGTCGACGACCACGAACCGAAAACGCAACGTTGGACGGACCCCCACACGATTGACCGACGATCTTGTGAAGATCGCAGGGAACCGATGGATACAGTGGCACAGAACGGATCGCTGTGGAAGTCTAAGGGGAGGTCAAACTTCAGCTCTGGAAATCCTTCAGCTGAAATTATCATGATGTTGAAGGAAAGTGGTTACCGTAGGGTACAAACGGTTGCAATAGAGGAAGTATCGCTCGCACGTCACCAGCCCTGATACGAACACAGCAACTCCTTAGAATTTCACTGGTAACCTCAATCAATCGCAGGAAACCAACAATCCTCCAGAGTTGTTATTTGGCTGCGGTTTTCTGTAACGAGGTAAGAACTTCTTTAGTCTAGTTGTGTGTGAATCGAACCCACGAGCTTTGGTGTAAAAATAGCCAATATTAACTTCTCGACCATCGGGCTCGTCAAAAGCTATGTGCTAAGATACACATTAAAAATAGGAACCATTATATAGTTAAAGTAACAATAGAACTCAGAAATAAAGCAAAGAAAGATCTATGACGTTCTTTCGACAAGCATTGCAAGACAGCAGTCCTTGCTTGCAGCTTGAATAAAGTAAACATGCATCTTGCAATGAAAACCATCAGAAATATATAAAAGTCTGGCCAATAAACTGGTGGAAGGATGTAGGAGCCTAGGAAGATCAAGATTAACCTACCATGACCAAATTGGTCGTGTTTTATCAAAAGGTAAAGCCAGGAGCCCTAGGACCCGGCAAGCGTGCATGAAAGGAGCTATGAATGTTGGAGAAGCGAGGGAAGTGTGTAAGGACCTCGTCTTATGGAGCTCGGTTCTCTCTTCCTACCCAGCAAGGGACCTGGCGTGAAGGTATACATATATACTAAATTATATTTACATTAAAACTATTTACACTTGAATATTGGACGGGATAGATTAGTTATTTACCAGAGAGACTTTGTACAAAAGCCTTCTACATGGGTACCTCTGTCTCACCTATTTCTCCCGCCGAGCTATATATTTATATAGCTGTGTTCCGGTTGGAAGGGTGAGATATGGAAGAGAAATTACTTGGTACTGTGACGAAACATCCTTAGGTCACATGATTGGCAGCGCGCGAGTAACATCCGCGCGATGTTGCGAGTGTCAATAGGCTGCGGTGACCGCTTACCATCAGATGCGGGCCGCATGCTTGTATAGCAATCTAGTTGTATAAAAAAAATGTTGGTTAATTTGTGGAATGCTCTACGTGCGAGTAAAATTGGCTATGCATCCTTGAAGATGGCGATGGACTCACCTGCACGTAGTACACCGTCCCGATTAGGAAAATGAAAATAAGAAATATTTATTTGTAGGAACCACTCACATATCATAAAAAAATGAAACAGAAAAAAACGCGATTAGAAATTGGAACTCTATCGCAAGAGGTGTAGGGCACAGCGCCCGACACACTAGCCAAATAATGTTTCCCTAAAAGAATGAGTTCATTTTCCGTTAACCTCTTCACATTAGGCGGACCGGATTCTCTGCTATTCGACGTACTACAGTTAACTGCGGCCAAGAATGAGAGCAATGCCACCTTAACCACCAGTCGAAAGGTTTCTATCAGTTAAGTACCAAGATTTGAAGTGATTGACTATCAACCTTAGAGTCAAAGTCACTTTCATTTGCACTTGGTGCACCCAGCTAACCAACAAACGAGGCTCTGGCGAAAGAGAAGTAATTATGGTGTATCAAAGCAGTTCGTCAATTCAACAAATGCTTTGAATTGATGGACTGCTGGAACATATCTACATCTCACAGAAGGCGGCAGCCGAGTGGCAACTCCCTGGAAGGTTGTTGTATGGAAGAGAGTAAGGTTAGCAGTATGTTCCCGAGGAGTTTCTGTGTTAGTAATGGGGGTGGCAATACGCCTCCTTAGAGAGGCCCGCCTTACATTGCGTTCATAGGCTACGACTAACCCCTCAATATTATGTTGGGCGTGTATTTGCATCCCGACGCCGTTTATGTAAAAAGTAACAATCCCTTGGAACAAAATAAAGCAGCGCTTGTCGGCTGTCAATGAACATAGGCAGTCTTGGAGACATTTGACGGCCGCCAGCGGCACGCCAATCGATATGATATTGTAAGTAACTAGGTATCTATGTCAGGGCTGTGCTATTGTGGAGTGGTGTGGAGCACACGGCGGGCTGGCCGCGGCTAGGGGGCCTGTAATGACAGCTCTTATAACATAACATTAATAGGGTAACATTTTTTTAAATCATTCGTTTACGCAAGCCACGCCCCGCGTAAATGGTGGCAATTAGGTACCTATTGTATCTTTTGTTCACAAAATATATCGAGAGGTCAATGGCGTCGTTATGCTTATCATTTTAACCGAATACGCAGGACACGCAATGTCGACCACAACCTGGCTATGTATGGATTTATCTATCTCCAGCTTCTCCGAACCGAATTCCGAACTTTGAAGGCACAATAACTTCATAGCTTTCGACTCTTGTCAATAGATGACAGTCAAAATGCTAAGTCAGTGGCCTTCGGGCGGTTTTATGGGAGAGGCCCACCACTGTGTCTCCTGTGTAGCCAGAATTAACAGCGGCGACTAACAAAAAGGCAAAGAACAGTGAAGTCCATTGCTGTCCCGGGGTCTTAAACTACAGCTGCCTTGGAACTCACAACGAATTTAATCAGAAGAAATTTGTAGGAGTAGGAAGTTTTCGAATTGACTTCAAACACTAGTCGGTTGCGGTTTGCAAACACTGGTCTCCGCTAGTCCGCAGTTGAGCAGCGTGGTGGAGCACGCTCTAAACCGCTTCGGTTGAAGGTAGACCTATATATAAAATATTATAAGTCATCTTAGTGAGGACAATGCAGCATTTTCTTACTAGTTTTTGTTATTTTTGCTGGTGTGTGTATGGATCATATATTCATAGAATACTAGCGACCCGCTCCGGCTTCGCACAGGTGACCTGATCGGTACCAATCTTCACAGGACCTTCCGCTATGCTAATCTAAAGAATACATTAAGGAAAAGATGAAAATAGGTACAGCAAGATACGAATGTAAGTACCCAATCGGTCATGGGCCAAGCTGTGTTCTACCTAAGAGCGGTACACAGAGTATTTATCACATATCTAAACTTAAATACATGGAGAATTATATGTCTAAAGCATAATGACAAATAAATTACAGTGGCGTAGCGTGCCTTGTCGGGGCCCCGTATAAAAATTTTTTTGGAGGCCCTTATATGGAGGTAAAGATTTTTCACAAAAGAAAAAAAATATTGTGAGAAGAAATATTTATTTATCACATAATTTACCCATTTTACAAATAAAAATCGAATTTTAAATATTCACTCTCCTTGCCTTTTTTTCGGCAAACTGATTTATTAAATCATTTATGGCTGATGATGATTTTAGTTTTTCTAAAGTTTCTGCCTCTATGGACAATAGTGAGATGTCTGACAGCCGTTCTTGTCCCATCGAAGTTCTTAAGTAATTTTTTATTAGTTTTAATTTTGAAAAACTTCTTTCTGCCGTTGCGGTTGTAACTGGAAGGGTCAAGAATAAAAAGCATGCTGTGATTACCTCGGGAAAACTGGATGGAAGACTATTGAATTTTACTAGCAATAATTCAATGAGTTCTTTAATGGAATAAATTTTTTTAATTTCAGAATTTAAGCATGTTTTTAGAGCTAAAGGCTTTGTCACAAATTGGTCACAAAGATTAAGTGAGATGTCTTTACTGTATTTAGCAGACAGTTTTCCGGAAGCGTTTAATATCCCTTCGCTTGAAGAAGATAGGAGTTTCTCCGGTTGTAATATTTCGAATATACTACTCAGGTTGCAAAGGCTCTGAAATCTTTCTTTAGTTTGAGAAATTAATATATCTAAACAGCAATAGTATACATTGACTTTGAAATAGGATTCCGGGTCGGAAATTCTCTCATCTTGTGATAACTCATCAAAAAAACGCTTCGTTATCTTTCGCCTACTGTTTTTAAAAACAGTTGTTACCCCCCACTCTTTTGCTAAATCTTTGGATTCATTTAGCAAACTATTAAATGAATTCTGATTTCTTAATTGGCACAGTCTATTTAAAAGATTACTTAATAAAATACTAGATTTCTGTAAGTTATTATTTTCATGCTGTAGAGCTTTAGAAACAGGATTAATAATTTCAAATAGTGAAGAAAAAAATGTAACGAGCACTAAGAAATCAAAACTCTCTAAAATGTTAATTATACTTTTACATTCTTCACGTTCATCTTTTTTATTTGAAATTAAATTTAGTTGGTACAAAGTTTTCATGATTAGTAAAAAAAATTTCTTTACTGCTAATAAAGCGTCGTTCCTAGAAGACCATCTGGTAGGACATATATTTTTAAGGGTAATCAAATATTTTTCAGATGAATCGTCACTTAGCATAGCCCAGCGTTTTATACTATTGCCAAAAAAAGTATATATTTTTTCTAAATTATCGAAAAAAGTCGATACTTCACGAACATGTCTCGCAGCATCGTTCAAAACCAAGTTTAAAGCGTGCGCAGCACAATGAACATAATCGGCATTTGGAGCATGCTCTTTTATTAGGGTTTGTAATCCTCCATACACACCCGACATAACATTTGCTCCATCGTATCCCTGTCCTCTACATTTAGTCAAATCAATTCCATATTCTTTAGTCAAATTTAAAATGACAGTTTTCAGACCTGCAGCACTGCAATCGGTTACTGCTATGAATCCTAAAAAGGACTCACAGATTTTTATTTCTTTAGGCACATTATCATCATTTTCTGTAACCGAGATATATCGAAAAACTACAGATAGTTGGTCAATTTTTGATAAGTCTTGTGTTGTATCCAGAATTATTGTCAGAAAAGGAGCTTTTTTAATTTCTGAGATAATACTGTTCCTAACGTTAGTACCAAGCAAACTAATAATTTCGTTTTGAATCGTAGGGCTTAAATAATTTATTTCACCTTTCGGTTTTAGAAGAAGTTCTTTTAAAGTTGCATCATAGTTAGATAGCAGACGTGAAATTGCCATAAAATTGCCAGAATCAGAATCATGCCCCCTCAAAGGTAGATTACAAGATACTAAAGTAATTATAACATTAATTATACGATGCAGTACATCTCTCCAGAATGTAATTTTACTATCGATTTCACTTTTCAATAGAGTATCGATGGTATTTCCTTGCAACCAATTATTATAAGAGAGTGAGGCACTAATATGCTGCTGTGACTTTTCATGGTCAAGAATAGTTTGTGTGAAATTGCTTCTAACCGAAACACCGTTAACCCAAGCAGAGGAATACGATTTGTTTTGACGATCTGCTAATAACCAACAGAAGTGACAGTACGGTTTGTTTAAAACGTTAGAATAACATAACCATGGTCTTATAATTTTTATGTCTGCCGATTGAAATATGAATAATAATAAGCCGAAAAAGGTCGGTTATTTTCTGAAACTTTTGGAAATGGTCCTTGTGGTTTAAATGGACCCAATTTAAAAATTATTTTTCGTTCGCATTCAGTTAAATTGTCACCAAAATTTCCTCTATCTGATGAAATTATATTACAATCTGCATTATCTGCAGATATATCAGAATCGTTGACTTGGGGTTCCTCGATTTCTGGATGGACATCCGATAAAGTATGTGCTTGGCTTTCTTCTATTTCCGGATGGATATGTGACGAAGAACATGCTTCAGAAGAATCTAAAAATAAACGAGTAATTGTTAAAAAATAAATACGAATGCTTTGATACTAAACTAAAAAGAGTTATATATAAATAAATAACATTACTAAGGGTCACAGTTAGAGAGTGTTCAGTTCAGACGCACACAGACTCTACGCGGATTGTGCTCGTACCTATTAATTAGTAGATACAAAATCACCTGCAGCCCGTCCGTGCATTACTATACACCTGCGTGCTATTTAAACGCAGAGCGTAGTGTAGTGGCCATACAAAACGAGAACCCGAAAGCGAGTCTGCACATCTGAAGTTCTCAACACGCAATTAACGATACGATACGGACTGATAGACAAACAACAAAACAAATCGATCCTATAGATAAGTTAGAATTTTGTTTTTTTTTTAATCAAGGCACGGCACCCTAAAAACAGTATAATTGTGAAAATCGAGGGGGGAGACAACTTTTTGTGACGGACAGATGGACAGACCGAAATTAAAAGATTTCCTTGTTTATCACTACGGGCCCCTAATAAATGGGTTGGGTAGTAGTGTAGTACTTACCTTTCCAATCTAAATCACTCACAGTATCTTGTCTCTGAAAAAATGAAGAAATTTTGGGCACTTTTTTTATAACCTCGTCCCTTTTCTGTTTAATTTTTCTTTTCTCAGCGCCGCTGGGATAATCTCTTTTCCTTTCACTCATTTCTTTTACAAATCGCTACTAATACTGCTAAACCAGAAGAACAATATTGTTTGTACTGAATTACAATGTAATGCACATTTATATAAAGCGCGTAAATAAACAGTGCACTGCACTCCGTGGTTTAACATCCAATGCAAAGTACAACAACGTACACGTACATCGCGATATCGATGAAGGATTCCCGGGGATTCCCCGCTGAGTTGAAGATGAAGTAAGTAAAACGGGGAAGTCCCGCAGCCCGCCATAACGATGTAGTGTTGCCAACTTTTGAACGCACGCTTAAGGCGGGAAAAAAAGGAATTGCTTTATAGAATTTTGTCATTTGTAAAATAAAATAAATTAGAAAGTTTTTATTCTTTTTCCTTACACACTTTGGGGGCCCCCGTGGCCCGGGGGCCCCGTATAATTGATACGGCAAATACGGCGGTAGCTACGCCCCTGATAAATTACTTTTAAACTTTCATAGTTGTTTGTATCACTATTTTAAGTACGGGACTTGTAGTCATTTGTTTGTATAGTCTATCATTTGTTTGGCTACTCGTCCCGTGATCACGGCGGGAGGCGTCTGACGTCACGAAATACAAAAACCAATCGCGGTAAGTCTCGTATGTATAACAGTCATTATATCAAATTATTTAAAAATAATATTAACATATTAAATTAGTGAAAAATAATCGAGTGTTACCATACCTCTTATAATTTTATCTTCCCTGAATTTAGTAATGCGATAGTAGGATTAGTATACCGAAGTAGGTGCCCGCTTTTAAACATGACGGTTGGCAGCTGTTTTAAATTTGTGAGTTTATTATATTGCTAAATTGTAAGTTATAATATTACTAGTATGTGGTTGTCTTAGTTCAATTTAACTTTATTCAGTAAATTTCGTTGGTGTAATTACGGTTGACCTTTACAACTACAGAGACTTCAGCTTTGAATATGTACAAACTTGTGTAAGTTAATGAATGCAGCCTTTTGAAGTGAGGTTTGCAGGATTCCCTAGCGCTCAGATCATAATTAACTCGTGGTTGTCTTATATGTACCTTAACACTTTCTTTCTGATAGTGGAATTGCTCCTGGGGATTATTTTGTATCGTAATACGGACCACACGTAACCATTATAAGCTACCAATGCATGCCAGGTACGGTACTAGATTTAGTTTTCTAAAAATAATTGTATCGTCATAATTGTAAATAATTTTTTGCAATATTTTTAAATATCATATAATATATTTATATGGGACTTTCAATTTAAAGGTATTGTGCAATCGATAGTAATACCGATGAATTTACTTTCTTACTTTACCTTTAGTTGGAACAGTATTGGTTTCAATGCTTTTTGTGGACAATGAAGAATTTTGGTTTCTTTTATATTAATTACTAGCTGTTACCCGCGGCTTCGCCCGCGTGGTCAGATGGAAACAAAGCGTGTTTTCCTGTGGGAGTAAGATATTTTGCCGCGGTTAAAACTAGCCTATGTCACTGTCGGGCTATCCATACAAAATAGTACTAACCCCTTTAAGGCATTTGGGCTATATGACTATAAAGTCTATGATTCTCTACACTCTAAATATTACATCGTCAACCTATGTATTAAGTATCAAGTAGCCTATGTGTTAATATCCAAACATCTATTCTTTCACATTTATAATATTAGTAGGAGAGTATGATAGTGGGATTTACAACAATGTATTAATGTATAAATGTATAAATGAATACCCCAAATTTTGATGCTAGTCATGTGTCCTTCACCTTCCGGTGATCTGCGTCTGCATAGGGGATATCCATTTTCATATGTTCTTGTTTCTGTATCCTTCAAAAGCGTCCGAAGATAATTTTTGGTGCATATTCTTTGCTTCATACACGGGGGCGATTGGTTTAGAGCACCACAAGGACCGTGAATCATAACAGTGTGGCATAGTAGTAGATGAAAAGCCGTTGATACGTGAATGCGAAAAAAAACATCCATAGGTATTTAGATACATCTGAACTATCCCACGGTAACATATCACCGGGATAAAAAGTAGCATATGTGTTAATCTAGTACCTCATCTATCTATTAAATTTCATCCCAATCCGTGAAGCCGTTGAGGCGTGAAAACGGAACAAACATCTAAACATCCATACTTTCACATTTATCATCTCAGATTATATCGTTCACGTCAAGGAGTACTTCAATGATATCATTTATACAGTTTTCATAATTAGAGAGATGTTCACACTTTACAAGTGTGCAGTCTTCAACGTATAGTGCGTTTTGTTCCATCAGGTTTATATAACAAAGATACTACGTGGGTCCTAGAACGGAGCACTGTGGGACACCACATCGATTTTCTCTGTATTCTGACTGGTATGTCTTCACATTCTATTTGTTTTAAAATTATGCATTAAATGCAGATACGTAAGATTTTTGTACATTTGAGGTGGTTTGTCTATTAAAATGTTATGGTCAGCATAGTCAAATGCTTTTGAAATATCCATAAATTTAGCACATGCTGTACGAAGAAGCATTGATGCAATAGATTATGGCTTCTCAGTCTATATATAACTTTGTATCGGGATACGATAGTCAATATATCTACGATAAAAAAATTGGCCAAATATTTCCCCTCAATTTTTTGAAGAAGGTTATACATTTATACAGTTAAGGGCAGCCGTTAGCACAAAACTTTAAATGTGGTTCATGTACTTATCCAGTCAACTATCTCTCGCACAAGAAGCCAGAGCCTCTTCTTCTAATCTAATAGGTGCAGCAAGCGCAAGCGACGTTGGCTTTGGTTCAAACGATGCTACTGACAAACATCACATACCAAAAAGGTATGTGAGGGTATTCACTTTGCCTCGGAATGCCATATTCGAATTCGTAAAGTTTTCGCACAGATTCCATCCATTTTGATAGAAAACTTTTTGATTCCGATTCGAATATAGCGTTTCGAGGTAATGTGAATATAGATACAGATAGAAAGATACTTACAAATGTCTTCATATCGAGTCCATATGCTTATAAAGTCATAAAGTATGGAATGCAACAAGTTGTGAAATAAGTAGGGACGGATGCGAAAGTGACGTAAATGGAGCGAGTCGGCGGCCGCTGGAGCGTGCGGTGCCAGCGGAGCCCTACGGTTGCCCATCGGTTGGGTCGCCAGTGAGATACCCTGTCATTACTGATGATATGCTAGTGGCGATGTGGGCCGACCGCCGCGTCTGCGAGGCGGATATAGTCGTCTCAGAATTTGTCAATCGGTAAGGGTACTTTCAAATATCAGCTAATGGGCGAAGAAATCTGTTTAATTGTTTTTCTTTCACGTTACCAAGAATCAACAGAACACTTTATAGTAAGGAGACATGCACGCATACGGCCCGCCTGATGTGTTTATCGTAGGTTTTAAGCGCTTGCAATACATTAAGTATCGTGGGCGCGATGCTACGTCTGCTGCTAACACAGTACTTACTTATGGATTTACTGGTAACCTTTCTCACTTGCAGAAACACAACAATCCTCCAGGGAGCCAATCACAACAAGGCACCAAGGATACCAAGACAACAGACTTATTCAGGCACACAAATGTTTAGTATCATGTGTGGGAATCGAACCCACAACCATTAGTCTTAAAGTAGTGTCACGTTTACGTCGATGTTGGGAGAAGATGACTTATTCCATTTAAGTGGAAGAATTTGTGCTGCTCATAAAAACCCTGTTATTTTAGATGGAGGACATCTAATTGTGCGGCTAATTTTCGATCATTTGGTCACGGTAACATCGACACCACAACCACGGGAAAACAATACAATATATTTATATCTTAGTATTAGGCGGACAATACGAGCTCGAGAAATACAAAGAATCGATGCATTCGAGATGTGGTGCTGGAGGCGCATGTTACGCATACCCTGGACCGCCAAGCGCACCAATCCATAGATCTTATCGCAGCTTCGTATCCAAACCCGCCTCTCCACGATTTGTCGGCAGCGCATACTGACCTACTTTGGCCACATAATTAGGATGGGAGACCAGAGCCTAGAAAAGCTGGTCGTTGTTGGGAACACAGCCGGTAAACGAGGCCGTGGATGCTTCCCAACCAGATGGAGCAATCAAGTAAAAGGTTCTACCTCAGCCAAGTTTTGCTCGGTCGTCAAAGACGCCATGGACAGAAACAGATGGAGGCAGATCATACGATCTAGGTGCACACCATCCACATCCACCGATGATCACGATTCTCAGTCATGAGGGAACGACCACAGAGAGGTTTAGGTCTATTACCAAACGTTGCTATTGCTGCAGCGTTAAGAATGGCCTGCCACCGTCTGCGCCTCAATTTTATGATCTGCCCGGTGATAGATTATCTCATCACCAGCGTCAGTTTTCTTTCACACGACTATTTTTTCCCGGTGGAGGTTACCGTTTTACGTCGAGTATGTCCAGCCAGAATTATTTCTGATAATGGCACAGGTTTCGTCAATATAGCTAACCCGCTCGCAGGTGTCCTCGATTTTGCAGCCAACCAAGATAGAGTGGCGACTCGTGCTGACGCCTGGTGTGATCAAAGAAGAGATGCTTACAACCTTTTTGCTGGAAGCGGAAGCTGTGTGTGTCAGTGTCGCTGTAAACTCCCAGGCTTTTTCATTTCCATTTGGGCACTCTGTCAACGGAAGCTAGTCATCCATGCACCGACAGAGACTAGTTGTAAGAGACCGTATCTTTTTTAAAACAAAGCAAAGATTAAAAGTTTTTATTTCTTCTTCTTACCGTCATCCCGTTTCCTAATCCATTAGGTCTGGCGCAGTCCGTTACCTAAGCTATGATTTGGCAAAGATACAAATTTTGACCTGGAGCGATTGACCTCTTAGAGGAACAACCTAGAGGAAAAGCCAAATAATTCTTAGGTTCTAGGACACACGTCTTTCGAAATATAATTTCTACGACGAGCGGGTTTCCTCTCGATTTTTCCTTCGCCGCCGAACAAGTCCTTCCCTTCCCGTAAAGTAAGTACATAAATCATATCATGATAACATAGTAAGTATAGTTCAACTTACCACTTCTTTCAGGTATTGCAAATATGAGGACAGATTTTATTATATAATTATTTAATCATACATTTATGTTACCTTACTTATCTATAATAATGAAAATGTAGTTCCTGACTAATTCACTGACTCATTAACGCCTAGACCAACCTAGAAAGATTTAATTTTGAATAGAGGTTACTTTTGTAATGCTTACGAGAGATAAGAAAGGATTTTTTTTTTAATTCAACCTCTAAGGGAGTGATTAGGGGATTGACAGTTTGTATGGAGTAGGAATATTTTTTCAAGTTAGTGACTTGAAACTTTGTACAGTTACACTCCAAGGGGGTCATGTGCCAGAAGCGTGCTCGTTCGCGACCCCTGCCAATCAGTCGATTGCAATTCTGGACCGAGAGCGCACCGACGTGCGGATTTGGCGTCCCCCGTAGGCGACGCACACCGATCCGCCCCCGTCGGTGCGAATATAGCTGCATGCGGCGGTGGGGGCCGCCACCCACCACGCAGCGCCAATTCCGGCGGGACGAGGGGAGCCGAGTGCTGCATAGTCACGTGGAATGTGAGAGGTGGATTGAATGATAAGACGAATGAACTGATAGACGTAATGAATGATAGACGTTTGGATGCGTTATGTGTGACAGAGACTAAGCGCAAGGGGAGCGACACCGATGATCTGCCCGGTGGTATGATGGCCCTATGGTCTGGAGTAGACCGGGACGATCATGCCAGTGCTGGTGTAGGTGTCGTACTCTCCTCTCGCTTAGCCACTGGTGTAAGAGATTATAGTTTGGTAGGGCCTAGACTTCTCTGGGTTCGTATTAAACTGGGCATCACGCGAGTATTTTTGGTTGCAGTATACGCTCCCGTAAGCTCAGCGTGTGCTCAAGAACTGGAGAAGTTTTGGGAATCTGTGAGGGATGTTCTGGACTTAGCTGAAGGGAATGAAAGAGTGATTATGTGTGGAGATTTGAATAGATGGGTTGGGACCAAGCGATACAGCTATGAAGCTGTTCTTGGTTCGTATGGAGATAAGAGAGTGAACGAAGCAGGTAAGTCAATACTAGATTTATGTATGGAACGAGGCCTCCTCGTGTCAAATACTTTATTTCATCATAAGGATATTCACACGTATACATGGAGAAGGAATGACCAAAAAAGTGTGATTGATTTGATTTTAATAGATAGACGTCTCCGAAATGTTCTAATGGATACAAGAGCCTTTAGAGGCCCCACTCTTGAGACGGACCACTACCTGGTGGTAAGCCGGTTTGTGGGCCTTTTTAGGAAGTGGAGGCACTGGCGAGTGCGTATCCCTTTTGGAGATCATGAAAGGATAATGAGCGAAAAATTGCAAGATGAAAGTGTAAGGAGAATGTATGTGCATCTGGTAAGTGAGAGACTTGCAAATGCAAGCCTCTCCGACTTAGATGTGGATGATTGTTGGAAAGTTTTGAAAGAAAGTATGGTGGATAGTGCAAAAGAAGCTTGTGGATGCGCAAAGAGACGTAAAACAGCGAAAGGAGATGCCTGGTGGGATGCGGAGGTTGAATCCTCCGTAGCAAGAAAGAGGAAAGCGTGGCTGGATTACGTATCATCTTTGCCTTTAAATGAAAATATGAGAGAAAAGAAGAAAGAAATGTACCGTCTATGCAAGAATGAAACCAAGGCTTTAGTGAAAGAGAAGCGTGAAAGACAAATTATGAATGAGGAAGAGAGGCTGACGAAAAACTTCGAGGCAAATACCAAACTCTTTTGGAGAGAGGTAAAGAAGTCTCGGAGTGGTTCGTCGGCATCCAGAATGGATAAGATAAAGTCTAAAGCTGGTGTCATTCTTGCGAACACTCAGGAAGTGTTAGAACGGTGGAGTGAATATTTTGAGGAAATGTATGAGTATGCCTCGGACGCTGGCAATGAGAGTGAGTCGGATGCTTACTCCACGTTGATGGCGTCCGACGAAGGCATAACTATGGATGAGATCGAATGGTCGATACGAAGCTTGAAAAATGGAAAATCAGCGGGAATTGATCTGATCACAGCTGAGATGATCAAATTAGGTGGCACTTACGTCCGGGACGCCTTCTGGTACCTATGCAACCTATGCTGGAGAACTGGAAGGGTCCCAATGGACTGGAGACGCGCAGTCATCGTGTCCTTGTATAAAGGCAAGGGGTCACGCATGGACTGCGCCAACTATAGGGCCATCAGTTTGATCAGCTTAGCAGCAAAAGTATATGGAAAGGTGATTGAAAGGAGAATGAGGGTGAAATCCGATGAAATGCTGTGGGACGCACAAGGAGGTTTCCGAAATGGAAGGGGATGTACGGATCAAGTTTTCTCGCTCCGCAATATCGTAGAGAAGCATCTAGCCATAGACCGGAAGGTTTTCTGCGGTTTTGTGGATCTTGAGAAAGCCTTTGATAGGGTTGTGCGAAAGGAACTGTGGGACATATTGCCGAGATATGGGATTGACGGTTCACTGCTCCGTGCTGTGCAGTCCACTTACAAGGATTGCTCAGCATGTGTGCGAATAGACGGTGGCATGTCACCCTGGTTTGATGTCAAAATTGGTGTCAAACAGGGTTGCATGCTATCTGCTA
Organism: Pyralis farinalis; assembly: GCA_947507595.1. Classification (NCBI taxonomy): domain Eukaryota; kingdom Metazoa; phylum Arthropoda; class Insecta; order Lepidoptera; family Pyralidae; genus Pyralis; species Pyralis farinalis. Next base: position 40,570,737 of record OX382261.1, on the reverse strand, counting down.
GGCTGTTTATCCTGTATCTCGATAGTTGTCTGCCGAGAATAAGGTCAACGAATGTGGGATTGCGCATGGGTGACCAAGTGGTGAACTGTCTGCTGTATGCAGACGATGCCGTGCTATTAGCAGATACACCATCTAAACTGCAAGCACTGGTCACAACGATGAAAGACGAATGTATGGAGAAAGGCTTACAACTGAATGCGAAGAAAACAAAGATAATGGTATTTGAAAGAGAAGAATCCAGAACTAATGTAAGGATTACGATTGACGATGAAGTGTTGGAGCAAGTGGATGAGTTTGTATATCTTGGATGCGCTTTCAGCAGGGATGGAAGGTACACCGCAGATGTGGAAAGACGAGTGAGTGCTGGGAATAGTGTGAATGGAGCGTTGGGAAAACTTCTTGGCAGTAAAAACCTGAGCCAGAAGGCACAACTCGCTATACATAATGCAGTGTTGGTCCCAACGCTAACTTATGGAAGCGAGAGCTGGGTATGACAGAAAGAGCATGAAAGTAGAATAAACGCGGTTGAAATGCGAGCGCTGCGCAAAATTTGTGGCGTAAGGCTTGTAGACCGTATTCGCAATGATGATGTTAGAAATAGAGTTGGTCTGAAAGAGAGCGTCGGTGTTAAAATAAGAAGAGGCATGCTCCGATTGTTCGGGCATGTAGAAAGAATGCAAGAGGAAAGAATGACGAAGCAGATATACAATGCAAAAGTGGAAGGATGTAGGAGCCGGGGAAGGCCAAGACTTACCTACCATGACCAAATTGGTCGTGTTCTATCAGAAGGTGATGTCAGGAGCCCTAGAAACCGGCGAGCGTGCATGACAAGAGCAATGAATGTTAAAGAAGCGAGTGAGATATGTAAGGATCGAGTCACGTGGCGCTCGGTTCTCTCTGCCTACCCCGCAAGGGATTTGGCGTGAAGTTATAGATACGCGAGCGCCGCCGCGGGCAAAAGATAGTTATATAAAGAAAAATCACACAAACCAATTGTTATGTTACTTATTGAGGAAAAGAGTGTACAAAAAGAGTTACAAATTTATTAGGGCTATTTATACAAAATATAAAAAAAAGGTTCACTTTAAGTTCGGCTAAATAAAGTCTTTAAGAACTCGCGTTATCTTTGTCTAACCGGAATATCACTGTTATGTTCACTGGAATGTGGCACTGAGTGGCCGCCGGCTATAGTGGCCGACGACTGTAGACAGCTGGTTAGCGTGCTAGCCAGCACGCAGATCCAGATGTAGAAGTTGTTGGTGGACCGCCTTACGGACCAACACCACAGCGGTAACTCCGTCAGCCGCCGTGGTCCACAACAGAGGCTGCAGGTATTATAATTTTTAGATTAGTTAGATGTCCGGAGATTATCGAGTTTGGAAAAGGTAGTAATATCCCGAGGGTTCACCACGTAGCCCTCAGCAGGAGGCTGGTGGTCTCAGACGTGGTGCACTGAATCTCTACTACTCGAAAGCTTCCTCCAGACTGCCTTGTTTTCTGTTTTCCGACCCTAAAATGTAATATTTTAAAATTTTGAATTACAAATAAATATTTTTGACAAACATCATTCGGTTCACAGAGACAATGTAGTGTATATCTCTACAAAGGTTTTATAAAATATATTATTCAAAAAGGTTATTACATTAGATATTTTAAACATTACACCATCTAGTAAGTATTTAGATTTCATAAGGTCTTCGACTGGCTGAAGTGTTGTGGGTCAGATGGTATCTTGCCAACGTTGATTCCTAGAAATTCATACGTTTAATTTTGTTCATGCAGAGCTATCAAGTAATAGGTATTCTGGATTACACGACGGATTTCAGCTACAATAGCTGAAAATTTAGGTATCAGACTTGTCGAAACACCGCCACGAACAAAAGCGAATAGAAACAAAATATCGTCGGACTTTACGAGCTTTCAACGTTTCCAACTTACTATTTATTATGCTCTGTGGTCACCCACATCAAACATTAGTGGTGACAGTTTATAAACCACAGAGGATATTTATTATATAGTATTATAAATTCGTTTAGTACAATAAACAAAGGCGTCGCTACGCGAGCGACATGAATGTGCCGCCGCCGCGGCCGGAAGCATATTGTCTCGTGTAACGCGGCACTATCGGCTCTCCCCTCGTCACTTGCGCATAAAGAGGGCCCTTTACCTATATACTATTTAAGTCAATACCATCTAGAGGTGAAAGAACTTTTGTTATCTATTTATCTATAAAACTTGCATAGTTCCCGCTCAATGGATATCAGCTACCATAGTCTCGATACCTTCCCGGTACCTTTGCAGGAATACACATTGGTAAACAAGTGTGTAATAGCTTGATTGAAATACTCGTACCTTGTAGAAGAGCAGTTGCGAGGTGTCTCTGACCACGTGGAGTTTCTCAAGTTTTAAAAGGTAGGCTGTGTGTTTATCCAGAACATAGTTTTGTCGCGTACTTCCCCTGCTCGGAGGCTGGGTACATCCACCTTGCTTCGGTGCACCCTCTAATAAAAACTCCCAGATCAAGACAAACTGACATGTTTGTCCTGAACGGGAAACGAACTCACGAGCCCCGGTGTTAATGTAATATTGCTACACTCGGCCATTGGGCTCATCAAAATGATTGATTGAGATCCTTTAGCAATGATTTATTACGGAGTGTTTCTATTAAAAGCCAGAGTGTTCGTATTTCCAACAATGACCTATACACTTATCGAGATACTGATAAATTTAAAGTGTCATGGGCATGGTATAAAGTTGTTTATGAAATACTTATGTATTTGACAGTATATTTTCTTTTCTAGGGTTCCGTATCTTAAAAGGGAAACATAACCCTTTCAGGATCACGTTGTTGTCCATCTGTCTCTCTGTCTGTCAATACCTTTTTCTCAGGAACGGATGGAGGATGGAGATGGAGCTATCAAGATGAAATTAACATCAAATACTCAGATCTGTAAACCCTTCGAGCATTGAAAAAAATAAAACTTCCAAGTCAATGTAATCAAAAGATACGGCTGTTTTGTATTCACATCACAAAAAATATGTGTGTGTGTGTGTCAGTTACAACGACTGGAGTTTACTCCTTACGAACGATAATTATAATATATATCGAATAGAAAGAGAGTAGAATAAAAAAGTGCCGCTTTTTTATTAATAACTGTCGTCGATGGTTATTAATTAAAAATAAAGGGAAGGTGTGATAAGCAGAGGAGAAAATGGTACCTTTTTGTATAACAGATATATAAATTACATAAGCATGCGTCCCGAACGTTGAAAGGACGCACGTCCAATAAAACTATTGCAACATCTAATGCATGCAATCGAGTGTTTCCTGGCGCGTGTTGTATCATCACTCGGCTGGCTACGTACTCGTAACCCTCCGGCTGGTGACTGCATCACAATTGTAAGTGTTTGTCACAAATGGCACAGGGGGCTGTGGAAATGATTTTATAAGATTACAAGCACACGTCTTTTTACCTTCTTACACATACAGTCATGATCATTATCACTTCAGTCGAGAGACGAAAAAATGAAAATGGACTTCTCACTTAAACTTCGCAGGAATCTGTCTGGTGCTCCATGTGTCTTCACAGATACGTCAGTACTCCTTTTTATTTTGTAATACAACGTCGGGAGCATTACAAGAATACGGACCACGTGATTTAAAGCGGTTACCGTAGCCTTTGAAAGCTTGTAATTTATTAAGAAACACTCGCGCGATTTCACTTTTTGCTGTTAATACAGCAACTTTCTTAGGAGCAACTAGCACCGGTTAGTAGCTACTTAAGTACAAGTAGCTACTTTAGTCATTCGAAAGACCATATCATCCCTCCAGGGAGCAGTTATTTAGCTACAGTTTTCTGTGAGGTGGAGGTACTTCCCAGTCTTGCTGATTTGATACACCGTATCTCTCTCACTACCTTGAGAATCAATGTCTCTATTTGTATTCGTGTTACTCACAAATCAATAAACACTGGACGGAGCATAAAGGAACCCTTAACTCACCAAAAGTTGTGATTTAATGAGTTAATCTCTATTTTTATATCTAATCGATTCGAGTCCAAGGTTCTATGCGACGACGTTCTAACCATTAAGCCGAAATGACATGCAATAAAATAAGTGATGATGACAACAAGCAAAATGTTCCTTTCAAGTGTGAAATGAAGGATCCGTGGACTACTCAATTAGAGCTGTGTATTCGACTTCATCTCCAAACGGACCCTGGGCTCCGAAACGAAAGGTGGCGAAAGCATAAGACGCGACCGGGATAACGCTAGGGTGATGATGATGATTCTACTTCATCCCCTCCCGACCAGTAGCGGTGAGTTGAGGTTCAAAGCAGTATCGTTCTACCTATTTGACAAATTTCTTTAGATAGCTACAGCAAACAGCGGACCATATTGTATAGTTGTAGAATCATAAATTAACGAGTTTGGATGCATCATAGTTGTCCGACAGGGAACCACCTCCACCTTGTAAAGAAACTGCGGCCAAATAGCAACCACACTGGATTATAGTGTTCCTGAATGGACTCATCAGTAAAATCTTTAGGAGTTGCTGCTTTAGTAGCAGGAGTAGCCACGTGTCAGCAATATTCCTTGTATGACAAGCTTCATAGGCTATGGTAATCACTTTATATCAGATAGGCCATGAGTCCATGCAAAGCTGCAACTCTATATGATATTTCAGATTTATGTACATATTTGTAATTATTACTTGCTTAGCGGGGAGGGAAAATAACGCGAGGAAACTATATTTCGAAATACTTGTGACCTACGAAAGGTTTGGTTTCCCTCGGGTTGTGGACGGGAATCAGTATATTAGCCAAATTCTTCGACTTAAGTGGCGGCCAATCTAATGAATTCATTAGTTATTTATTCTCCAGTATCTGTTGTCTAACTGGCGGCCAGAGACGCCGCAGTCCGAATGTAATATATACGCAGTTGAGGTAGATACTACTCAATTGAAGTGTCGACCGGATTAGCTATGTATCTCCTGAGGTTAGTGGCTGGGTACTGGCCGGCGATAGTTTGTATGTACTAATTAGTAGCGGAAGCACACAAAGCTGGTTGATAGACAGGCAATATAATGAACTATTTAAAGAAATACATATCCTCATGGTTACCTTTCAGTATATTCATGAAAACATAATGTATGCTCTTAAATATAGTCATTATCAAAATTTTGTGAAAACCTTAGACGCAGGAATAGATTGCGTATGCCTGTGTACGGTGTATTGCATTTGCATGGCAACCGTACAAATTCGCCGCGTAAGCATTTTACGCTATGTGCGCCGTTTGCCCGTAATTAGACTCAGTTCGTTCGTATGTTAGCAATCAAGACATCGTACGTGCTCCAAAATATATCAAATCATATTAAAATATAATATCATCATCAGCATCAAACCATTCATGTTCACTTAATAATAAGGCTGAACAATATAGACACTTTCCAGAATCAGTTTATCATTTCTATCATAATCAAGACATTAAATATCAAGTAAGTGTGTGTGCGGTTATCAGTAGACCGTACAGCCTGTACATCGGCTTGCTAAGAATAGTAGATCTTTTATTGTAAATTGTATTCGATTCTATAATAAATTACCTGAAACAGTTCTGTCCTTGTCTGACAATATGTACAAAAGGTACATCAAAAATACAATACAAAGTGCAAGAATGGTTATTATAGAATCGATGAATATCTAACTGACAGGGATGTTTGGAAATGATTCAGCATATGTATTAATATAGCTTTAATTGTACCACTATATGTACACTCACATATATTTATTGTAATATATATTAACGATGAAAAAAAGACCCATATTGGCAAGATTCTTTTGGTATTTCTTCTTCGCCAATGGTCATTTTCGAAATGCTGGTAGGTTAAGAAAGAGAGATTAAAAGTAAAAAAAATGCTAGAAAATTCTTAACACAAAATATGATTTAATTTAAAGAATGTTTAACATGTGCCCGTAAATAAATGATGTATAAAAAAAATGATTGTTATCTTTTTTTTTAATGAAATGTCCTAGGGACTAGGGAATTACGAGTGCTGCCCAATACGCCGGAACGGGACAGACAAACTAGTTTGATGACATTGGGAGCGTTTAAAAAAAATTGTCTCAAATATATGTATACAGCTGGGCACTATACTATCACTTAGCAGTTCGTACGATGTCCACAGTTTCGCCCTAACTTAGATTGTTTGCCGGAGCGGTCAGCCGCCCGCCACACACTGCTATATTGGACGTCGCCGGATCGACGTATCCTTAATGAGATGTAGAACGCTGTGGTCAGGCGCGAGAGCCCCTGGGTACCAGCTAGAATCTTGTGGCCCGGTTTACAGACGAGCTGTGACATTTTGTCGACGATCCTAAGAAATTAAAAAAATTGAGATTATACCGGGTGAGAAGCTCTGCGACGGACAAAAAATCCATTATATCCTTCCTCACTCAAATTTTCTCGATGTCTTCTTAAATCCAAAGAACTCTTGCTAGGGTAATTGTGACATCGAATAACCGTTAAAGAATCATTTTTCAAAATGACGCTTATTTACGAATTTAATTTTCAAGTTCCATGTCGATAGTATCACTATTTTTCCAAAGTTCATACACACCACAAGCTTCCGTATGACAATTCGAGAAATTGTGCTGTTTAAGTCTTTCTGATAAATGTCTCCAATTCCGAATGACCGTATATCGCACACTATTCCTTTGCGAAGCAAATAACCAGCAGTTGACAGCAGGCAGTATCTAGTTATTTTAGAATAACACAGTCAAAAACGGTGAACTGGTTCATATTTTGAAGTTGAAAGATAATACGATTTTGAAAAACATCCGTTGTTCTGGTAAATCACCAGAACAACGGATGTTTTTCAAAATCGTATCGATCGACAATCTGGCGTCTTTAGGAAAAGGCGATGAAAGTTGTAAAGGCCCCATATCAATAATTTGACGTCGTCGTTGATATGATTGAGAACATTGTCATCGGCGACTGTATCTTGTAACTGCAATAATTATTGAATCTTCTTCAGTAGGCTCTTCAAATAAATAGCACTGCTGTGGTCACGTTATTGGAGTCACTATCAACAGAAATATTTGTGATAAAACTGCTTGACGGCTGACTAAAAAATATGTCAATATTGGGTAATTTTTGCATACGAACTTCTTTCTTGACTTTGTTTGCGCTTAAACGCACCACTAGGTTTTTTATTCATAATTTTAGTTTATTATGTTTATGCAAACTGATGTTTATTACGTTACAGGGAACAAGAAACGTTATATAATTCTACGCTACGAAATGTTCTTGGCGAATCTCCGGTAAACATTTTATATAGATTATCGTTGGACACGATCGATACGTGGCTGTATCAAACTTATACTATAATGTAACAAAGAATAGTGTTTATCTAGTAAAAATGTTATTCCATATACTGGAACTCCAATACTTACAGTTACTTATTCAAGTAACAGTTTAAACAAAAAGAAATTGAATAGTTTATAGATTCAGGCGTTATTTCGCGAAAGTCAAATTTACATGCAATTTGATCTACTGCATTATGTGCTTTCGCCACCAATTAGTTCATGCGGCATAGCGCCGGCCCGCACCAAGAAGGTGGGAGAATTTTTCGCTATTTCTATATGACCCCAGATCTTAGAGGCCCGGTGCACGGCGCCTAGCCCTCCGATAGCTACGCCGCTGACAATCGGGCAGCTTTGATGTATCTTATCTGTCCTACTATCAGGCAGGGAATACGTCTGTGTACCTCCTTTACTAAATACTTCGAAATTTTTAATAACTTCTTAACTATGTGACTATGTCTTTTGCTCGTTTTATTTGTTTAGATGACGTAATTTGTATAATATATTGTATTATTTATTCTGCGATACATATTGTGATATTACTATCCACAATGTATAATTAAAGTGTACAAGTGTAGAGTGCGTGGAGCTCTACCACTTGGTATGAGACATGTCTACCTACACCCTTGTTTATTGTATAAATGTGTGTTCTTTGGTACAAATAAAAACTTTATCTATTTATCTATCTATCTATCCTTCGTGCTGTAAAAAGCGCAGAGAATAGCTAGATGAGTGACAGCACACGAGTTCAGCTATTATATCACCGATCACCCACCGATGCTTACGTAAAGCACCTGGATGAATATGAAATCGAGGAAGAAAGAGCAAGGCGTACCGTCTCATCACCAGGCGAAAAAATATTACTCACTCCATACAACCAAAATTGAGAATAGTAGAGCATAGTGCATGATATAAAGCAGTGAAGATATTCAATAGATTGCCTACTAACCTAAAAATCATAACCAATACAAATTATTTTAAAAAGCAATTGAGGTCCTTCTTTTTTGGAAAGTGCTTCTATTCAATGGATGAGTTATGGCCTAGTAGAATAAAATTTATTATTTGTGATACAAAAGCAGGATATTCAATGTTGGAATCATCAGTTTAATAAAATGCAATTTATTGTAATTTGTAAGTAATAATTAATGTATTGTCAATGTATGAGTATTTTTCCTATAAATATTGTATATTTATAATTTCCGACGCAATGTATTTTGTATATGGAATTAATGAGTAATGAACGTAACCGTGGAGACCTTTGACAATACATATTATAGTAGTGAGGTGACCGACCTCATAGTACCCCCTACGTTAACATAGTATGCGGTGAGTATATTTACGGCCGCTGCGAGTATTAAATGAGGACCAGCGACTCCGAGAATACCCACAGGATGACAACATCCTCTACTTGTTAGTCTATGGTCGTGTGCGTGGGCGCGCCTCCTCCCAATTACTTATAAAGTATCCTAATAATGCGGCCATTTGATATCCACACTTCGACAGTAATCTATCTATCTATAACTTCATGCCAAATCCCTTGCGGGGTAGGCAGAGAGAACCGAGCGCCACGTGACTCGACCCTTACATACCTCACTCGCTTCTTTAATATTCAGTGCTGTTTCCATGCACGCTCGCCGGTTTCTAAGGCTCCTGACATCACCTTCTGATAGAACACGACCAATTTGATCATGGTAGGTAAGTCTTGGCCTTCCTCGGCTCCTACATCCTTCCACTTTTGCATTGTATATCTGCTTCGTTATTCTTTTATCCTTTCTACATGTCCGAACCAACGGAGCATGTCTCTTCTTATTTTCACAATGACGCTCTCTTTCAGACCAACTCTGCTTCTAACATCATTGTAAATACGGTCTACAAGCGTTACGCCACAAATTTTGCGCAATGCTCGCATACCGATATAAACAATTTATATTTATATAGGTATGTTCAACAATTGCTCATATTAGATAATTGGATACATATATCCCAACACAAATAAGTATTAGTAAAGAAGTGGAAAAGAAAAAAAAGAACTTGCAAATCAAAAAGTGCTACAGAGGCATAGAACAAAATTACAGGCATGGAATTTACCAAAGACATCTATAATACATAGAAGTCTGGGATTCGGCGTGAAGTTATAGATAGTTAGATAACAATATAAACAAGTAGCGGGTTGTTTATTTCTGTGAGTAAATAGGGTCGAGAAGGTGCTGCTTTAGCAGCTAGTCCAAAGCTACTCATAAATACAATTAATACTTTAAAATCTCTCTCTTTCTCTCTCTACAAAAAAAACAAAAAGTATTCGCTGTTGTGTTCAGCTCTTGCCGACACATTGTTCACACTTGCGTGAAACTGTAGGAGTGAAAAACAAATAAAAAAAAATTGGTCGTCTGTGAAGTCTGAACGAACGATAATTTTACGTGGTAACGTCATAAGTAAACATTGAACAGTTGACAAAACAGTTCACGTGTAGGTTGTGTGCTGCCGCTGTCTCTCTTCTACTCGGACACATCGGCCGATGGAGTGGAAGAGAGATAGATGCATCACATGCCGAACGCTTAGGCCGATCGTGGCTCTCTATCGCTTGTTCCGCGCTCTCGCTTGCACGCTCGGCTCACGCGGAACGTGACAATGAGTCATGCTATTTCGTGCGTGCAGTCGGCGTTCATCGATTTATAAGACGTTATCACGTCAAAATAAATAATACTTAAAAACATGTTTTTATTACCTTTCGTACGCTTGGTACCAGCGGTCGAAAGGTAATACTCGTAAAAGCACATATCGTCGATGAAGTGCCAACACCTTCTAACGGATATTTTTGTTTAAATTGAGTTTTTTTTTAATACAATTGGTTTAAAGTGATTTACTGTTAATTTAATAGGAATTTGAGAAATTTGTTTAGAGCCTTTCCGGTAATGATTGATTATTAAGTGCAATTGCTATCGATACAAATTCCAACTTTAAGCCTATTGTATTAAAAAACCCAATTTAAGCAAAAACGTCAGTTAGGAGATATTGGCACTTCCTCTACAATATGCATGTATGTTTTTTCTGTGTACGCCAAGTGGTAGAAACAATGATACACGGCGGAATATCTAGGGTATCGCTAGACATCATAGGTCGTATGTACGATTGTTTGTTCGTCTGATACTGGTATAACTGCTCCTTACCAAACACACTTACAATACGAGAAACTTGAAACACAGTTGTCGTAAGACCGCGGACCGTGGACAACTCGGTGGTGGAGGGTTCTCTCCGTAATGTGAATGTAACAGTTTGAACAGCCTTCCGGCTGGTTGTGTGACGTGTGCCGACGCGGGTCGAACGTCCGTGACAGCCGTCGCGTCGCCGGCGCCGCTTGAGGAGAGCACTCGGCAGAAAGACCACCTTCTGCCAAGTGATCCCCCATTTTGACAGATATTTTGACGAGCCCGGTGGTGGAATGATTAGCAATGTAACTTTCAAACTAAAACTTGTCGGTTCGATTCCCGCACATGTCAAATTTTGTGTGTATGAACATGTCTGTTTATCTCGGTTTTTAAGAGAGGTAGGGCGTATCAATGCAGCACGACAGGGGAAGTATCTCCTCCTCATAGAAAGCCGCAGCCAAATAACATGTCCCTGAGGAGTTTTTGTGTTGCCAGTAAGCTCATAAGGAATTGCTGTCTTAGCAGTTGCCTACCCACGCACGAACCACATTTCCTGCATCACAAGCAATGATAAGCTACGGTAATCGCTTTCTATCATATGGGGTGTATGTTTTGAACAAAAAAACACATACGCAACTTTGCCGCCGACGCTTGTGGGTTCGATTCCGACACAGGACAAACATTTGTGTGCATGAACATGTCTGTTTGTCTTGATCTGGGTGTTCTAAGAGAGGTAGGGTGCATCAAAGCAGCTCGTCTGGGGAAATACCTCCACTACAAAAAAAAACGCGGCCAAATAGCAGCGTGTGAGTGAGGTCAGCAGTAAGCTCCAAAGGAATTGCAGACACAAACATGTCCTTGTAGTACCTGAGTATTTCAACTAGGACACTCGGCAGGGCTGAAAGTGAATCTCCATGATCTTAAACGGTCATCACCAAGTGATGCAACCCGCTAATCACCTGACCCGCTGACCAGCTGACTATCTATGGTGAGAGGCAGGCACTTTGGTATTTGACTAGGGGTTGAACGATTTGGGAATCCTATACTAATCCCATTATAGAACGACGCAGTTAAATAATTATACCCCAGGTATGTTCCTGCGAGTGAGAGTGGTCACCAGAACAGCTCCTGTGGTTGAATGTTGGCACTGGGAGTGTCTTGTATCGCAAACGATTACGAACATACAACGTCGGGGGACAAACAAGTGTATGACCCACACAGATACGTCAGTGTCTCTTATAATTTCTATTCTTCCTATTGCATGCGGAACCCTAAACCAAACGAAACAGGCTGTGAACAAAAATGCCATACTTGGATTACAAGTTTTACGTCTAGGGACCCGTGTTACTAGACGTTAAACTTGTAACCGAAGTATGTAGAATTGCAATGAAGTATGTATGTATGTTTGGGGTTCTGTATGCAATAGAAAAATAAGAACATTTATAAGACACTGACTGTCTGTTAGTCATATACTTCAATTGGGTGTTAAAATGATATTCTGAATTATTTTTTATACTACTTCATGCAAACAATACACGTAGCCTCGCCCACGAGCTCTTCTGCTACAGTAACTCCCCAGGAGCTCATTTTTGTTTTATACAACTAGATTAGCAAACAACTCAGCCTATTGACGCTCGCAATACCACGGGGATGTTCCTCGCGTGCTGCCAATCTTGTGACCAAAGGCTGTTTCGTCACAGTATCCAGTAATTTCTCCACCATATCTCACCCTTCAAACCGGAACACAGCTATATAAATATATCTGCTTGGCGGTAGAAATAGGTGAGACAGAGGTACCCACGCAGACGACTTTTATACAAAGTCTCTCTCTGGTAAGTCATTGGTGAGGTCGCTCATTCACAGGAACATAATAAAAGATAACGCTCGCAGTGTGTACTCTTTAGAAGAGTGATAGCCTAGTGGTTAACCCTAGAAAGATAATCTACGTCTGCAAGACGTACGCGATGATTATCTTTCTAGGGTTAAAGTACCGGCCTGGTCACCAACAGGTTCGAATACTGGCATGTACTATTAAATTTATGTTTTCCGATTTGTGTAGATACATATTTGTAATTATATAATTATTTGAAACTCGCATGTCTAAGAAATAATATTTCGAAAGACGTGTGGTCTCACCTAAGAATGATCTGAAAAAGCACAAAAACGCTGTATCAGATCGATGTTTCAACTAAAACAGACTGATTCCTGTGTGCAATACTTTAAAAAGTTTGATTTGCTTACTTTACCCTGCATCTATATTTACGAGTGTGCTGTTTTTGCTCATTCTAACAAAAATATGTTTACACACCGTGCATTGGCTCGAAATCACATGAAACTGTCGACATTGCCTTGTGAAACTGCATTAATGCATAACAGTGTATTTGGAAGAGCACCGGTCATTTATAATAAATTGCCTAAATTGCTGCCATTAATATCCGATATAACTATTTTCAAAAAGAGCCTGCATGCTCTACTGGCTCAGAAGTGCTACTACAAACTGGATGACTTTTTGAGTGACAAATTTTAAGTCATGATTTGCTGACACGTGCTTTTATCTTTAGTAGCCATGACACAGCTTGCATATCACTTATAACTTTATATATATTATAATCAACTTGACATATTATTTGTACGCCAGTCGGCAGAATACAGAGTGCGATATACACACATCAAAAGTGTCTAGGGATCAACATATATTTTTGCAATAACTTTTCTCCTGATTGATATTAATTAAAATTTTCTTTAAGGATTCATCAAATAAAGTGTTTTCGTTTGTCTACAGTAACGATAAACCAAGTCACCTTTGCATTAATAAAGAAATTTGCCATTTTCATAATAAAGGGATTTTTGACATTTGAACCACTAACATTAAAGTTCGAAAAAAAGACTGAAATAACAGTTTTCTTTAAAATTTTATTGGGTAACTTAAACAATTAATAATCCGTGTTTCTACCGCGAACACTAACAACACAAGAACATCGGTTTGGCATACTCAAAATGAGTTCATCCAAATCACGCTGTGGAATGGCCGCCCATGTTCGTTGCAACAACAAAAAAAGGTCTTCTTGCAACTGGATACCCTCCATATTCGGCAGAGCTCTTCTCTGTAGCATATCCCATGCATGCTCAATCGGGTTCAAGTCTGGCGACTGAGCAGGCCAGGGCATGACATTGATGTTAGCTGCGGCGAGAGTCTGTCTTACAACTCTTGCGGTGTGCGGTCGTGCATTATCATGCATTAACTGAAATAAGGGACCGATTTGCACTTGTAGAGGAACGATGACGTCTGATACAATCGTCTCAGCATAAATTTGAGCGTTGAGGTTGCCTCTGATCCAAATCAACTCAGTTCTTCCGCCGATCCAAATACCCGCCCATACCATGATGGTTCCACCACTATAAGGATGGACTTCCTGGCAGGATTTTAATCGCTGTTGGCGTCCAGGGGTTCTCCAGTGTCGTATACGTCTTGTATCTGGTCTCATACCAAAACGAGACTCATCAGAAAAGCACACGAAACGCCATTGTTCTTCTGCCCAATTTCTGTGTTCAAGAGCCCATTGATATCGAATCCTACGATTGTGCATTGCTATAGGTGGTACCCTTAGCGGTCTTCGGGAATGAAGGTTCACTTCATGCAAGCAGTTTCTGACTGTTTGGTCGCTAATTAAGTTCCCTGAAGAGTGATGAAGCGTCACGGCTAACATCATGGCGGTTATTGTTGGAGCTCTTCGAGTTGTGATTTGAATGTATCGGTCTTGTCTCCGTGTCCATGCATGGGATATGCTACAGAGAAGAGCTCTGCCGAATATGGAGGGTATCCAGTCGCAAGAAGACCTTTTTTTGTTGTTGCAACGAACATGGGCGGCCATTCCACAGCGTGATTTGGATGAACTCATTTTGAGTATGCCAAACCGATGTTCTTGTGTTGTTAGTGTTCGCGGTAGAAACACGGATTATTAATTGTTTAAGTTACCCAATAAAATTTTAAAGAAAACTGTTATTTCAGTCTTTTTTTCGAACTTTAATGTTAGTGGTTCAAATGTCAAAAATCCCTTTATTATGAAAATGGCAAATTTCTTTATTAATGCAAAGGTGACTTGGTTTATCGTTACTGTAGACAAACGAAAACACTTTATTTGATGAATCCTTAAAGAAAAATTTAATTAATATCAATCAGGAGAAAAGTTATTGCAAAAATATATGTTGATCCCTAGACACTTTTGATGTGTGTAATTAATTGTAACATCAACTTATAACCTGTTTTTACAAATAAAGATATTTTGATTGATTGATTGATTGATCTGGTTTTCTCGTTTGGGTTGCGAACGTCTGACGGCAATGGCTCTATATAAACATCAGTATGTTCGCCAAATCCTTTAGTTTTAGGCAGCGAGACCCGCCATACCTAATTGATTGCGAATTGGGATGACGATAAGAAGTAGCTGGCGGTGTGTTCTCGTGGTAGCGGTCCGCGGAAGTGGTCAATTTGCACCACTCAGTCGCCAGCTCCGTGCCCCGAGCTCCGCGCCGTGCAAATTGTCTGACGCGTCTGCTAATGGAGGGCCGGCGGGTCCTTCTTACACGACTGTCTCGCTCTCGATTGGCTTGTTTTTGTCTGTAGCTTTTGTTATTCCGTCACGTTCTGATGTTTTGGAAAGATGTTGGTCGAGTTGTTAGTAACGTTTCCTTAACAGCAAAACTCGCAGGTTTGATTCCCACATGAAACAAACATTTGAGTTTGTCATGCTCTGGGTGTTTTTAAGAGAAGTAGGGCGCAAGGCGCAACAAATCAGCCTGACTTGGAAAGTAACAATAATAGGCATTACGCATTAATATTGTATTGCAAGCTTTCATAGGCCACGGTAACCACTTTACATCGTGTGGTCCAGTATGCTTATTTGTCTCCCGACATTAGCTATATAACGGCATAGTATAAGTATAGGTACCTACTCGTATATTTATAGTTGGTCTGAAAGAGAGTATCGGTGCTAAAATAAGAAGAGGCACGCTCTGTTGATTCGGACATGTGGAAAAAATGCAGAAGGAAAAATAATTACAAAACTCATATACAACGCAAAAGTTGAAGTGTGGTGTGTAGGAGCCGAGGAAGGAGAGGAATTAAGAGAGGTACAACAATTCCCTAAACTCCTAAGGAGTAGCTGCGTTATCAGCAAATTTATAAATTTAATGATATATACCGACCTCGTCTTCAGGAATATAATATAATTATAATAGGCCGATAAGTGCCGCGAACTGGCCAATTAGAACTGCGCTACTACTAAGGGGCGGGGGGACCCGTAGCGATGAATTTAGTTACAACGTAATATCGATCTCATCCGCTCTGTATAGGTTATTTTCTTAACGATGGCGTCATGAGACCTGAGCATGAGTAATGTTTCACCGTCCGTTGACATAATCCAACGACTGGACCATCTTTATTTGCCGCTTCATCGTAATGTTTACAAGTAATGACTGATTTCCTCATGATATGAGGAAGGCAGGTTATTGGTGTGGGCGTCTTCTGGAACGGGTCAGCGGTGACCAGCACTGCTGTTGGACTTCTTTAAGTCAATTGGTGTAAATAAGTGCAATTTCTAAGAAAACGAGAAAAACAATAGCATTAACTTACAATGTAACCAATCAGGATTTTTGTCCTGTTGGGTAATGGACAACGGTATATATTCACAAACGGGATGTGACTCACAAGGAATAAACCGCCATTTTTGACTACTTTATTTCTAAGAAAATGAGAAAAACAACAGCATTAAGTTACAATGTAACCAATCAGGATTTTTGTCCTGTTGGGTAATGGTATATATTCGCAAAAGGGATGTGACTCAAAAGGAATAAACCGTCATTTTTGACTACTTTAATTGTAAATACTCGTACTTCCATTTCTAACATTTGTGTGCATGAACATGTCTGTTTGTATTGGTCTGGGTATTTTCTATGTATAATAAGTATGTATTTACAAAAAAAAAAAATGTATTTACGTATGTTTATCAGTTATCTAGTACCCATAACACAAGCTTCGCTTACTTTGGGGCTAGGTGGCGCTGTGTAAATTGTCCAGCAATATTTATTTATATTATTATTAACGGAATTCGGAAAACTTTTTACGGAAGAAATATTTCAAATCAAAGGCGTGAAAACTACCTTTAAAGAGTTCAATGAGAGGCATGAACACAGTGTTATTAACGGTTTTCGACTAATTAGATCCAGCCGTTATGTGTACATGCAATTTAATCTAACCTCCTTCTTGTGCTTTCGCTAATGATTATCTCATGTGAACCAGCGTCGGCCGGCACCCAGTGATTACCGCGAGTAAATGCATACTCACCCTGACTGCCTGGTCGTCTCTGCGACCAGTCAGGGCAACAGACAGAGTCAGGGCAACGCCGGTAGCGGGTGCATGCGGTTCCTATTCTAGATGGCGAGTAATCGCAGAAACGAGCTCGGTGGCGCAGTGGTGAAACGCGCTGTTACGTTACTTTCACAGCGATGCTCGTGGGTTCGATTCCCACACAGGACAAACATTTGTGTGCATGGACATGTCTGTTTGTCTTGGACGTACAGGTAGGGCACATCAAAGCAGCCCGTCTGGGAAAGTACCTACACCTCACAGAAAACCGCAGCCAAATGACGATTCCCTAGAGAGTTGTTGTGTTCCTGCGTGCGAGTGAGGTCACCAGTAAGCTCCCAAGGAGTTGCTGTGTAAGCAGCAGAGGAGGGATCGTGCGAGTGATAATTAATATATCGTAAGCGTTAATAGGCTACGGTACCCGCTTCACATCAGATGGGCCGTATGCTTGTATGCCTACCGACGTAGTATAAAAAAAAAGAAAATACCTTGATTATTAGGTTAACTGATTCCGTCTAGCGATGTGGTGTTATGTTTTATATTTATTTTGATATAAGTAGTAATTGTAACCTTGCATACATATTCTTTGTCACTTAACCGACTTGGCCTCACCAAGAAGAGGGAAGGCCATCGGAGGCGAGGCTGTGTCTGTGACTGACGCACTGGACGTGTGCGTTGCAGGGTTCACCCGCACGTGGAACGGAGGGTCGGTGGTGGATCTGTCCTTCGCCACCGCGTCCGCCGCACGCCGAGTGGAAGGGTGGAGTGTGGAGACGTTCCCGCGTTGGGCGCTTACCAGGCTCGACCGGGAACTGGCAGAGGAGGCGGCCATTGTCGGCCGCTGGGGCCTCCCGCCAATGGAGGATCTGGACGCCGAGGAGGGGGCTGGTCGTCTCTGCGACGCCTTCACGGCGGTGTGCAGGGCGGCCATGCCCTGCGTTGGGCGTCCGCCTCCGAGGCGGGCGGTCTACTGGTGGTGGCGGAGATAGCCGACCTCCGGGACGCCTGCAACGGGGCGCGTAGAGCGTACACCCGGAGCAGGCGTCGCCGACCCCGGGACGAAGGACGAGATGGCCATCTGCACGGCATATACGTGGAGAAAAAGAGCGCCTTGCAGATGGCCATAAGTAGGGCCAAGGAGGGAGCGTGGCAGGAGCTGCTGGAGGGCCTAGACAGGGACCCGTGGGGCCGACCGTACAGAGGAGCGCGGAACAAGTTCCGCGCTCAGTCGGCCCCACTGACGGAGACCCTCCAGCCAGCCCTGTTGGAGAGGGTTGTCGGGGAACTCTTCCCCGACACCCCACGGGGCTACGCTCCCCCGAGGATGACCCGATCGTCGGACTCCATAGGAGAGGAGGAGGGCGCTCCGCCGCCCGTCACCGACCAGGAGATGGAGGCGGTCGTTGACCGCCTCCGAGGTAAGAAGAGGGCGCCGGGTCCGGACGGGGTGCACGGGAAGGTGCTAGCATTGGCTCTCGTGCACCTCGAAGACAGGTTCCGGGAGCTCCTCGACTGCTGCTTGCGGTCGGGGTGCTGCCCGGGACCCTTCAGGGTGGGCCGGCTCTGCCTTCTGTTGAAGGGAGACCGGCCCCCGGACTCGGGGTCGGCGGTTCGACCAGTCGTTCTGCTGAACGAGGCGGGGAAAGCCCTAGAAAGGGTTGTCGCTTCCCGCCTCGCTCAGCACTTGGAGGATGGCCCGGGACCGGGCCTATCGGATGCCCAGTTCGGGTTCCGGGCCAGACGGTCGACCGTCGACGCCATTAGGCGTCTAAGGTCGGTGACGGAGGATGCGGAGCGTGAGGGAGATGTGGTGGTGGCGGTGTCTCTAGACATCGCCAACGCCTTCAACAGCCTCCCCCACAGTACCATACTGGAGGCCTTCAAGTACTTTGGGGTGCCTCCGTACTTGGGGAGGCTGTTGAAGGCGTACTTGGAGGACAGGGAGGTGCGCTACGAGGATGCGAGGGGCCAGATGGTCAGAAGGCGCGTCGTGTGCGGTGTCCCACAGGGGTCCGTTCTGGGCCCCATCCTGTGGGACCTCGCATACGACTGGGTCCTGCGGGGCCGTCTCCTCCCCGGGATGGGCGTCATCTTCTATGCAGATGACACCTTCGTCACGTCCCGGGGTAAGACCTTCGTGGAGGCGGCGCGGCTGGCCGAAGTCGGAGTAGGACTGGTGGTCAGCCGCATAGAGAGGCTTGGGCTTCGGGTCCGCTTGGATAAAACCGAGGCCCTCCTCTTCCGCGGGACCGGCAGGCGGGGCCCCCCCTCGGGAGCGCACCTCCAAATAGGAGGAGTGAGGATAAGGGTGAGTGCCCAGATGAGCTATCTGGGCCTCACCCTGGACGGGAGATGGACCTTCGGCCCCCACTTCGAGCGGTTGGGGCCGAAGGTCATCAGAGCTGCGGCGGCGCTGGGTCGCCTCCTGCCCAATGTTGGCGGGCCCAGCGCCGCGTGCAGGCGGCTGTACTCCGGCGTCTGCCGGAGTATGGCCACGTACGGTGCCCCAATATGGGCGGACGCCCTCTGCAGCCGCAACAGGGCCCGGCTGCGCAGAGCGCAGCGGGTCATAGCGCAGAGGGCGATAAGGGGGTACCGTACGGTAGCTTGGACGGCCGCGACCGCCCTCGCTGGCGACCCGCCCTGGGAGTTGGAGGCGGAGGTGCTCGCCGAGGTATACGGTTTTGTCTCGGAAAGGAGGAGCCTCGGCGAGCGCTCCACATTGGTGGAGGTGGGGCGGTATCGCCAGCGAGGGCATGTGGAGATGATGCGGAGGTGGGGGGAGGACCTGGCGCAGCCGCGGTATGGAGTCCGCGTTGCGGATGCGCTGCGCCCGGTCCTGGAGGCGTAGATGCGCCGCCGGCGCAAACCCCTCACTTTCCGCATGGTGCAGGTGCTCACTGGACATGGGTGCTTCGGTGAGTACCTGCACCGGGTCGCGAGGCGGGAGATGACGCCGGGCTGCCACGATTGTGGCGCGGCCGAGGACACAGCTCAGCACACTCTGGAGCGGTGTCCCAGGTGGTCTCGGCAGCGCCACGATCTGGTGTCCGCGCTAGGAAGCGCGGACCTCTCGCTCCCGAGCGTGGTCCGCTCCATGCTCGGGAGTGACAGTGCCTGGCAGGCGATGGCCTCCTTCTGTGAGACCGTCATGTCCCAGAAGGAGACCTCGGAGCGGGATAGGGAGGACGACCCTCAGGCTGTCCCGCTCCGGAGACGGCGGACGGGAGTGCGGCGTAGGCGCTACGCGCACCTACTGCCGCCTCCCTAACCTGTGGGACTAGGGGTCAGGATGGGAACTTGGCCCCATAATGGTCCCGCCGCCGGAGGGGCTGTCCCAATTTGCCGGGACGGCCCCTAGAGAGAAGAAGTCCGGCCCCTTCTGAGGGGTTGGCCAGTCGCAGTGGTGCCCTGTTGCTGACAGATCCGGGGCACCACACCAACGCGGCCGATGGCATTTCGCGGGGTTGTTTAGTGGGTATACCGTCGGATAGCCGACGGGGAGTCCCACACTACCACCGGAGGCCACCCAGGCACCGGTGGTGTGCGTAACGCATTTTTCCCCGCGTCACAAAAAAAAAAAAAGGGTTCACCCGCACGGGTATTCGACGACTGCCCTGCGCTGCCGGAACGCCGGCCTTCACCGGAGCTGCCTGTTCCACTGCGTCACGCCCCGCCGCACCTAGCCTTCTGCTGCATCACGACCTATCTTCAACGGCGTGCATTCTGCAACTTCACGGAAAGCGAAGTGTCTACAGAACTACCGTTTTGAAGATCGCGACCTTACCCACTATCCCTAATCGCGTATTCTTTCTTTTAATATATCCCTGTCGGTATTTTCCTCTTTTTATTTTTTTCTCGTAAAATACCGGCGCTAGTTAGGTCTTGGGTCAAGGGCACCAAGCCCTGCGACGCAAGCTCATTCATCTTATCAATTAATATACCTCTCAAATTCCATGTGCCTATGCGGCACTCAACTCGATGGATGCACTATTTGTCGCACCGACGGGAGTCTTGGGGGACGCCCTAACTTCTTCGTCGGTGCAGTTTAATATGCCCTCCGCGCATGGAGGAACTTTACAATACCCATAAACCCATCCATGGACAGGCTGCGGTCGACGCTCCTTAACTTGCGTGTTTAGTTTGTCTGTAACACACAATGCCGATATCAGGCTCCTCGAAATATATTAAATGTTTCTACTGTAAGGTAATATATTTTAAATTTGAATAAACGGTCGCTGCACGCGACTGCATCATATGTGCCGACCGAGGGTGCAGGTGGGACGGCCCGCGGGCGGTTTGTTTACCATGTCACGTTATGTGTAAACAAACGCCGCGGCCGAGTGCACGTTGAGCCCACATGGTAATTTTACACTTAAATGGATATCATACACTTATTTTACGAGCATACAGTATAGAAAAATTTGTGGTATGGATGGCAGTGTATCCTTTTTGTTATACAAGGAAGCAACAAGCGTACGGCTCATCGATCTTCTGTTGATCTGTAGGGGATCTGCCAATTTGAAAATAGCACGGAAACTTCTCATTAGAATCGAGAAATCACACCACGTGACGAAAACTACGTTTTTTGTTAGTTTTAGTCCAAAAAGGTACTGGCAAAGGGTCTGTGCCCATACAGCACAAGTCTTAACTTCAGAATCGATTCAAAATTTTCTTAATTGTAGATTCTAAATTCAGTAATTATGCTGAATAATACTCCGGAGGGGTGTACAAAATCCTGAAGTTGCTATGCAATTCATTGAAAGATAGTGAATTTTTCAATTTTAATAAATTTACCGTTGCTGGTTTGGTGGATCCTACCTTACTTTCTCAGCGTGAGAATGATCTTATTCCAAAAGATTGATTTCACACCTTGTAAATATTACAATTAACGTTATTATGTTTGCATGCTATTTGGCGTACAAAACAAAAAAAAAAAAATTAAAGCTGATTGGCTTTGTGTGTTCCGCCACCAATTAGTTCACACGAATTAGCGCCGGCCGAAATTCACTAGGCCCTACTCTACCGTTAGTAGATGCATACCGTCGCTGCTATGGCTGCTCCGGTCGTCTCTGGATCAGGAATCGCATGCACCCGTCAACATTGCTGCCCTGGTCGTCTCACGCTATAGATGTTAGTCGTTAGAATAACATGCTACGAATGAAATGGCAAATTCATTATTTTTTTAAAGGCCAATGTACAATACGATCCACAGAAGAGGGTCAAAGTTACTGAAATGGTACCGTAGTCATTCTTCTGACGGGCCACTCTCCGGGACCCGCTGGGAGAGAGGTGGTTAATTTTCATGAATACCCTTACGGACGGCCGTACGGGTTATGTCAGACTCTTACTGACTAAACACCACCTAAGTGCTGCCTTTAGCCGGTAAGGCTTTAAAGGCTTCATCTGGAGCGATCGGCCAAGGGAAGTCGCAATCAAATCCATCGCAGTGCCGTTCCTTATATATATTTGGAGGAGGAGGTTGAAGGGTACCCATAAACCCATCCATGGACAGGCTGAGTGAAAAGATATTTAATGAGGGGAGTTGCTTAAGTCAGTCTGTTTGTTAATTATGTCTTTTTTCTGTAAGATGTTCGATGAAATGTGACTGCGATCGTTTTTATAGACCGAGAACTGGTAATTGCATAAACTAACCGATAGCGGAAGCATACAATACGGATCAGACTTTTTTTAAAATTAAAACAACGTGATCTGGTTGGAGTCACGGAATTTTTCATAATTGGTTAATCCTCACAGCTCGTTTGTCTTCGAGTCACAAGGTTCTAGCTGGTCTCCAGGTGCCCCCGCTCAAAGATGACCACAGTACTCCATATGCAGTCTGACTTGTGATTTATATAACATAAGTCTTTGCCCCCCGAGCTGAAGTACTGTTTGGCTCTGTTGAACACACCAAGTTTCTTGGAGCCAACAACCTTCAATTTCAGACACAAGTTTACACGGCCTGTATAATAACTGTCCCCCGGTGCTGTCGTCCATATAACGTGAATGTCATCAATTAAGAACATAACATTGACATGCAGCCGAAACAGCGTCGGAGACAGTACAGAGCCCTGTGGGACGCCAGCATTGATATCCATGCTTTTATGCATCTGCTGAATAAGAAGCTGGCAACTCATTTGCACATACCCTCGGGCAGCCCGTACGATGCTAACTTCGAGGTTTTTCATGACTACAGCATGGGGTTCTTCAAGAAAGGCGTATGAATGTTTTTGCAGGGTCGGTAATGCAGGAGTGACACCCCTGGTGTTGCAAATGCCCATAGGCTTCGGTAACTGCTTACTATCAGGCAGGTCGTACGCTTGATTGCCACCTTAGTAGTAAATAAAAAAAAAAAAATCAAATTGCCTGTAAATTTGAGTTTCGCAAAATAACGCCTGCATCTATTAACTATTTACTTTTGTTATTTGGACTCAGTTCTTGAATTTTGTTCATTATTTTAGAAATACGTCGAGCATCGATTGTTGTTTGTTATCAAACTCTGATGTATCTAGAGGTGAGGTAAAATGTAATTAAACATTACGTTCGACCAATACGCGAGTTTATCTCGACATATATGTCCATCGATTATTATAAGCAATAAGGAAGCGCATTCTGTGGTCGATGCTATATTATATCTACTAAACAGTATCTCAACCTAATACAAGTACGAGAGTTTGTACACTTACACACATTTCTATCTATATATACATTTACGCCATAGATAACAGAAACAACGGATTTACGCTATCCCTTGTACGGTAGGTCGAGAAAACCGAGTGACACGTAACGTGATTCTTCCACACCACGCTTGCTTTTGAAACATTTATAGCTTTTTTATGGACGCTATCTGGTTCCTGGGGCTTTAGATATTACCTTTAGATAAAATACGACCAATTCGGTAGTAGAGATAAGACCTCCCTCAGCTATTACATTCGCATTGTATACATGTTGCGTCATTATTTTATCCCGCATTCTTCCTACATACCCCAGCCGACAGAGCATGCCTTTTCTCTTTCAGATAAACTCTCTGTCTACTCACTCACTCTATTTATAGCATAGACTCAAGGGAATCCCTTAGGGAACTGCTCATAGTACTCGTAATAAATATCTGCGCTTTTACCTCTCAGTATATTTTTAAAAACATAATGTGTACTCGTAAAAATATAGAGTCTGTATCAAAATTCTGTGAAATCTTGTAAGCAGAAATAAGTTGTGTATGCCGGGACATCGGCTGTCTAAGACTCTTAGACAAAATCTTTTTGTAAAAAGATGTACTATAGAATTGACGAAATAGGGTTGAGGCCTCATGTTCCAGAACCGTGGCCATCACGACTCTGCTAATCCACCGAACCAGCAGATTGCAATACTGGATAAAAACCGCACCGATGGATGGATTAGAGATTCTCCCGAAGGCGACGCACACCGATTCGCCTTCGTCGGTGGGAATTTGAGTATATGCGTTCGTGGAGGCCGTCACACATCATGCAGCATCGAACCCGGCGGGTGGAGGGAAGCTGATTACCGTATTGGCACATGAAATGTATAGGTGGATTGAACGATAAGATGAACGATTTGTCTAATGAACGAGAGATGCCCAGATGCTTTGTATGTACCAGGGACTAAGTGGACGGGAAGCGATAACAATGATCTCTTCGTTGGCATGATCTGTTGTCCGGGGTGAACCAACGAACATACGTACGGGGGTGTACGTTGCGTGAAAAATAGAAAAATAGGCTTTAAAAAAAAGAAGTATTATTTTAATGCCAATTTTAATTATTTTTTTACCATTGTGACAATAGTAATCCCACCAAAAACATTCTGTAAAAAACTAGCCAAGTCTCGATGGAGCTGCTTGTTTATCTCTAAAAAGTAATGAAATCTAGACAAAGTCGTGCCAAGTCTAAGGTTCCTTACTGCGATTTCTTTATTATTATAGTTAATGTTGTGTGACTTGGCCGTTGAACATTCTTTATACGTTAGTGGGTACAAGTCAATTTTGTTTACACGTAATGTTATATCTGTTGTAACTACCTATGTTTGTTAAGCGAGATAATAGCCCATACTGGTGTTGGTAATTGGACGCTAGTGTCTCATTTTAGGCTGTTGTTGATTGTGCAACACATGCATTCAGCATTGACAATGCTAACTTCTGCTCTCTTCTTTTTGGAGCGTCAAATCGACCACCGATCTAACATAAAATAGACGTACAGACGGACTTCTATCAATGATTAGAAGTCCGTCTGTACTGGAAATAATTTTTTAAACTGTTTGTTTCAGGCTCGCCTATACATAAGTATTATTGAAATCCGCAGCTTTATCAAGCCTACAATTGACTGGTTATTGAATCAACGTTTTCCAAGTGGCAATTTTCCATCGTCAATGGGTAGCGGTTCTGGCGACAGATTGGTGCAACGGTGTCATGGAGCACCTGGTTTTGTACCCTTGTGTACCCTTCAACGGCCAAGTCACACAACATTAACTATAATAATAAAGAAATCGCAGTAAGGAACCTTAGACTTGGCACGACTTTGTCTAGATTTCATTACTTTTTAGAGATAAACAAGCAGCTCCATCGAGACTTGGCTAGTTTTCACAAAATGTTTTTGGTGGGATTTCACTTCTTTTTGTAGAAACGTGGGCATATTGATTTATTTTATTAGATTTTCTTATTTGACACAGTTTTTTTCTTTTCAGGAGTAGTTTTATTATTATTACAAATCTTTCTTATCTTTTTTACCGGTTCTGATTCTTGTACAGTAGCAACAGTTTTTCGTATTGCCCATTCGCCTTCATTATTTATTCTTTTAGACGGTTTAATTTCTGAAAGATCGGCGCGGTATTTACGCCTAAGCCGGTTGTATTCGGTGATCGCAGAAGCTTGAGCTTTTATACTCTTGAAGCCAACATTTATGAGATGCACCCCATGAAGATTGGTTACTCGTGAAAGCGCCACGTAGGCTTGGCCACAAGAGAATATGGAGGTGCCAATGTCCATGAGGGCATTTTTTAGACTTAGACCTTGGCTCTTGTGAATTGTTAGGGCATACGCCACACAGATTGGGAATTGTTCTCTGTACACGTATGCCCGGGGTATGATCTCAAATTTTGACTTAATAGGCAATAATTCGTGAATCAAAATATTAGCGAATTTTACTACCAATTGTTTAGGCTTTGTTTGGTCTTCCGGGTCCCACCTCACTTTTTGTACAACGCCTATCGACCCATTCACTAAACCTAAACTAACATCAATGTTTTTCCTAAGCATTACTTTAGCTCCCTCTTTAATGATTATAGTTTCTTCCAGTCAGCAGTCATCGACGCATCATCTTCATATTTTTGTAAACACGGCCGGGCTTTTGCTATCATACATTTTGAACAATCCAAGGAATCGGCGGCTGACATTGAGACAATTTTTATATTACAAAAAAGAGCCATTCGCTCTATTTATAACATGGGCTCCAGAGAATCCCTCAAGGAACTGTTCAAAGAAATAAATATCCTCACTGTTACTTCTCAATATATTTATGAAAACATAATGTATGCCCGTTAAAATTTAAAGTCGTGTTCAAACTTCAGTGAAAAACTTAGAAGTAGAAATAAGTTGTATATGCCGCGGTACATCGGCTTGCTAGGACTGGCAGATCTTTTCTTGTAAATTGTATATATATTCGATTTTATAATAAGTTGTCTGAAACAGTTCTGCCCTTTCCTGACAATGTATTCAAAAAGCATATTAAAAATACTCTCTGTAGAAGGGCTTATTATAGAATTGATGAATATGTAATTGACAAAGATGTCTGGAAATAATTCAGCACAGACTACATGTCCTTAATAATTTTTATTTTTACCATTTGATATCATTATTGTACCAATATGCTTATGTATTTTTTGTTATTTTAATATCTAAATGACAATTTTAAAAGAGACCTATATTGACAAGTTTCTTTCGGCATTTCTTCTTAGTCAATGGTCATTTCCGAAATGCTAGTAGATAAAAAAAAAGGAAAAAGTAAACAGAAAATTATATAAGATACAATAAGATTTTATTTCAAAAACTGTAAGACGTGTCTAAGTGCCCGCGAGGGCCCAATGGCAAATAAAGAATTTTTATCTTTTTAATCTTTAGCAACTAACTTTATCTCGAGGTGCGGAATCGCTTTTAACATAGCATTATTTAGGGGCATTACCATATCTCTAATACAGCTGAGACCAGCTGAGAGTTCTTCATCAGATACTTCAGACCTTCGATTTTTGACATCAAATGAAGCGGCCCACCAAGTTGAATATTTTTTGTAAAGGCGGTATGTCGATCTCTAATAGTTTGGTTGGGCTCTTGTGTTTTCTAATCAGGGTCACCGGGTACTCCAGATCTTCGATTATCCTAGTTTTTATAGCTTTCCCTTTATGTGGCCATTAAACCCTAACTCTGTACCAAATTTCAGCTCTCGGAGTTTATGGGAAGTACTAGTTCTATTTTGATGATCATGAGTGAGTGAGTGAGTGTCATAAATGCCAAACTTTGCTTTCGCTTAACTTCGGAACTAAATGACCTACAGACTTGAAATTTTGGATTTGAAGTATGTGATTATAGCTTACTGGATGACGAAAATTTCTGCGTTCTGGTCTTATCCAGAGGTTCTCAAATAGGGGCCTGAAAATGCGGCGAAATGGTTCCAGTAAAGGATGGTACGGCAGTGTTTGCTTCGCGCTCGACTTGGCGGGGGCACTGCCGTGCCCCCCGATTATTTTAATTGACTGTAAACGTATTATGCTTTGTTATTTTTATGCCTAATGAGGACCAGTCTGACTTCACAGCAGACAAATAACAATTCCCCGAAGGGTTGTCGTGTTTATACGAGTGAATCATGGCACCAAAAACCTCTAAAATGCATACCTACTGCGTTGCTAGTTAGTGCCAAGTTAATTTTATTCATAGCGTTTTATAACCATTTTAACCATAGGATACTGCTTCTTATTTTGTATACGAGTAAAATAAAAACTATTTCCGTTCGACGCCTCGGACCGAATTCGAACTTTGTATCAGGTATTTTACGGACTTGAGATACGGTTTACATGTAGAGTCATAATACGTAGGTAATTACATTTGCCGTCGCTCGATCGCCTGCGGTGGCGGCAATCTTTAAATTCATCAATCGTGCACATTCCATTTCATTCACCGACACACACGTCGAGCTTCCTGTACATCGGACTAAATGTACTTCAGAGAATAGAGTGTAATGGCGCAGGTATGAGACACATTGTTGTGCCCCTTATGTACCCTTGCCAATACATTTTTTGTTTTCCAAATACCCCTTGTTTTACTGAAGAAGTATATGAAATCGATATCGACACCTTATACTTCTTATTTCTACTAGCGTCATGCCGTTTCCTAATCTGTTACGAAAGGCGGGGTTCGCTACCGAAGCCTACGTATTTGGCGAATGTAATGATTTTGACTTGGAGCGACTACCGTCAGACCTCTACTTCCCAGAGGAGTAGTCAGATCTTTCTTAGATTAGGTTGTATGTATTTCGAAATATAAATTCTTGAACGATGACGGAAAACATCCTAAGAAAACAACCCGTTTTCTTAGGATGTTTTCCGTCATTGTCAAGCATGTGATAATTGTAAATCCTAAACACAAATTTAGTACCCTACCCACACCAGGACCCTATATACTACTCTGTGTAAAAAGTATCGGGAATATGTCAATAAAAAGACCCGCGTAAAAGAGGTCGTTCTAATTTTTTTACTGCATGTTGGTAGCACTGTACTGATTTAGCGCGCAAAATTTGAGCGGGATCTGTCATTTAATTTGTTTTAAACTACACTTTTTGTTGGTCATAGTTTTGAGTCCTCGGCGATTTTTACAATGGAAAATATTGTTGAACAAAGAGTGTGCCTTAAATTTTGTGTTTCAAATGATATTTCATGTGGTGAATCACTAAAAATGTTGCGAAATACCTACGGCGAATCGTGTATATCGAAAACAAGGGCTTATGAATGGTATAAGGCTTTTAAAGAAGGCCGAGAAGTAGTAGTAGACTTGCCTCGTTCTGGTAGACCTTCAACCGCTACGACCAGAGAAAACATCGACAGAATCAAGAAGCTAGTGCTCGAAAATCGACGTATGAGTCTGAGAGAGTTGGCTAGTGAGGTGAACATATCTTTTAAGTCCGTCCACAACATTCTCATTGACATTTTAGGCATGAAACGCGTCGCCGCTCGACTAGTTCCAAAAGAGCTCAATTTTGTTCAAAAAGCGCAGCGAAAGCATGTCGCTGAAGACATGGTTTCCCGAGCTTCTACGGATCCGACCTTTATGAAACGTATAATAACTGGCGACGAGACATGGGTTTATGAGTACGACATGCAAACAAGCCAACAGTCTTCAGAATGGCGTCTCGAAAACGAGCCGAAACCCAAAAAACCGCGGCAAAGTCGCTCCAAAATCAAGGTGATGCTGACAGTTTTTTTTGACTACCGTGGTGTGGTTCACTCCGAATTCCTTCCAGAGGGAGAAACAGTGAATAAAGAATATTATTTAGGCGTCATGAAGCGTTTGCGTGAGAGTATCCGCCGAAAACGTCCAGATTTGTGGCAACACAACTCATGGATGCTGCACCATGATAATGCACCATCACACACAGCCATTATAGTGAAAGAGTTTTTAGCGAAAAATTCAACAAAAGTTCTCGACCAAGCACCGTATTCACCTGATATGGCTCCGTCTGACTTTTTTTTATTTCCCAAGTTAAAATTACCACTTCGAGGAAAACGTTTTGAGTCGATAGAAGCCATAAAAGAAAAT
This sequence comes from Pyralis farinalis, assembly GCA_947507595.1. Classification (NCBI taxonomy): domain Eukaryota; kingdom Metazoa; phylum Arthropoda; class Insecta; order Lepidoptera; family Pyralidae; genus Pyralis; species Pyralis farinalis. The sequence goes on along the minus strand of OX382261.1, from coordinate 40,541,056 downwards.
TCGCTGAATGAGCTAAAGGCCATACCGCAAATAGCCTATGAAAAATGTATGGAAGACTGGGTGAAGCGGTGGAGATGTTGTATTGCAAGCGATGGGGCCTACTTTGAAGGCGATAAAATAAATTTAGATGAATAATTTGTATTTTTTGTTTTATTGACAAATTCCCGATACTTAGTACACAGAATGTATACATACAAACATATCATCAGGATTGTCTCCAGTCGGGTAGGCTGAGACTGTGGATTCTATAAACATCCTTCTAATTTACGAATGATGAACAAGAAATAGCGATAATAGTGTAAATTTTTCGATATACTCGTACATATATTACCTTTGTAAATCCAATTTCACTGAAGACGAAGTACATTCAATCAACATGATTCAGTGGAGAATAGTTTACAATTTTATCAGAAATTCATTAAGTTTATTGAGTGCTAACTTATAGAGAAAACAAAGGTAATAAACCTAAGCGTTGAAGTGTTATATCTGGTTATATTCTCTTAAAGGCTATTTTCATATGTCTAATCATATTGTCAACATAGGGCACCTAGAAATACTCGATAAAAAAAAAAATCTTTTTAATTTGAATCCAGTTTAGATAAGGAACTTTGATCGAAATATCTATATTTCCATAAAAAAAAAACATTTTCTGAACTGGAGAAATATCCTGATTTCAAAAATAAATAATTATATCTTCATTTTGTATTTTGCTTTTTGCACTCACATCTCTGTCACAATTCCTACCACTCCTACAATTTTTGGAGCAGTAAGTAATTCTATTTTTTATTTTCTGCTACGTTTTGTGTACGATGTGTTCACCTGTAATTGGGTTGAACACATTTTATTGAATGTTATCATATAACCTGCTGTATTAAATAAATAAATATTTACCTTTATTTGAAAGGTTTTGCTATCATAAAATCTATTCTTCAATTCTGAATGCACGATGGATTGAGGTGCGTTCTTACTACGAACGCGTATTTACCTCTAAAACTTTTCCTGCATCTGGGAATAAATAAGTAATTTGATATAAACCTGTATTCCTTCTTGTTCATCTTAATAGAGGAAATATTGTTTATAAAGCTTACGGTAAACTTCTAGTTCGGTAAATATAATTATTTTGTGTTTTGAATAAGTTCATTATATACATTATAAATATCTGTGTGGAGGAGTGTGGAGATTTGAATGGCTGGGTTGGGGCCAAGCGGGACAACTATGAAGCTGTTCTTGGTCCGTATGGAGATAAGACAGTGAACGAATCAGGTAAATCAATTCTAGATTTATATATGGAACGAAACCTCCTCGTGTTGAATACTTTATTTCATCATAAGGATATTCACACGTATACATGAAGACGGAATGACCAAAAAAGTGTGATTGATTTGATTTTAATAGATAGACTTCTCCGAAATGCTATAATGGATACAAGAGCCTTTATAGGTCCCACTCTTGAGATGAACCCCTTCCTGGTGGTAACCCGGTTTGTGGGCCTTTTCAGGAAGTGGAGACACTGGCGAGTGCATATCCCTTTCGGAGGTCATGAAAGGTTAAGGAGCGAAAAATTGCAAGATAAAATTGTAAGGAGAACGTATGTGCATCTGGTAAGCGAAAGACTTGGAAATGCAAGCCTTTCCTACTCAGATGTGGATGATTGCTGGAAAGTTTTGAAAGAAAGTATTGTGAATAGTGCAAAAAAAGCATGTGGATGCGCAAAGAGGCATAAAACAGTGAAAGGAGATGCCTGGTGGGATACGGTGTTGAATCCTCCGAAGCAAGAAAGAGGAAAGCGTGGCTGGATTATGTATCATTTTTGATAGGGTTGTGCCGAAGGAACTGTGGGACATATTGCCGAGATATAGGATTGACGATTCACTGCTCCGTGCTGTGCAGTCCACTTACAAGGATTGCTCAGCATATGTGTGGATAGATGGTGCCATGTCACCCTGGTTTGATGTCAAAATTGGTGTCAAACAGGGTTGCATGCTATCTGCTACGGTGTTTATCCTGTATCTCCAAAGTTGTCTGCAGAGAATTAGGTCAACGAATGCAGGATTGCGCATGGGTGATCTAGTGGTGAATTGACTACTGTATGTAGATGATGCCGTATTATTAGCAGAAACACCATCCGAACTACAAACACTGGTCACAATGATGAAAGACGAATGTATCTATGGAGAAAGGTTGAATGCGAAGAAACTGAATTGAATGAATATTGTAAATTTATTTTTCTACTGTTTTCAAGATCTTTTCATTGATACCACAAAAGTTTGTTAACAGCTACTAAACAAAAAAAAAGAAGAGAATAACTCATCCCTAATCATTAATCTCATTTCAATCCTGGGTTTTCGAGAAAGTTCACAAAGAACAGTGAACAAAATTCGATAAGTATGGAAAAAAAACATCTAAATTAAATATTTCATTATTCGGTTAACAGTGAGATCAAACCATCTAGGGAATCAAAAAGGAAATCAAGTAGAAACGAATACATCAACCGGCCGGGACCACCCTCTCGACAATTTGGTAAAAAACACTGTTCATCAATAATTCACATCTTCGGGGCAAAACATTGAGGTGTGAACATTGGAGAAGGCAATCTGCAAGATTTAGAAAAAAGTTTCAATAGCTACAAAAATATTAATAAGAATATCTGTAGTTCTGTTAGTCAATTGGAATTCCGTTCTTCTAGATTTCAAAGGTTCTGTCCCCAAATTTGAAACTATGGAGGTTCATTTTGATTTGACATGAACAAGGCTCGAACAAATCGAGTATTGTATTAATACGCGGTATTAGTGTCATCATATGTAGATCTTATTGACGAGTAATATAGAATTTTTAAATCCTAAACATCTGTTTCTGGAAATAACATTTGCGACTTACAATATTTACAAGTTGCGTATACTGGTTGTAGCCTGCGACTATGCGCCTATCCCGGTATTCCGTACGAATTTCCGCTTTTTCGCACTTTATTTCTTTTAGCTCAGCTTCTGTCGTGTATGGTCCATATACTTCCTTAAGAATTGTGCTATATGCAAAAACAATATTTCAAATCCGATAGTTAGTTCCAGAGATTAGCACGTTGAAACAAACAAACTCTCTCGCTTTGTTATATTGGTATTGATAAACGGTTTAGTCAATTATGTTAACAAAAACATTGAGCCCGGTGGATGCCTATATTTGCAATACGTCCACCTTCGAGCCGCGCCAAGGCAACCTTGCTGTTATGCGACACACTGCGTAGTCAAAGTGCGTTTAAAAGTATGCAATATATAAAAACAGATAACAAGGTAAGGTAACTAGAGAAAAATAATCTTTTTTCCATCTACAATCTTTTTACGCCAAGTCTTGCAGGAGCTTGAGGAGCAGAGAGAACCGAGCGCCAAGTGACTCGCTTCTTTAACATTCATTGCTTTTTTTATGCACTCTCACCAATTCCTAAAATAACAATATACGTTTAATCGACCGTAAGAAATATTTACATTAATTTAAAAGGTAAAAGAAAAGTGCAGCGCTATAGAATTCACGGTTGTCTGGGGGTTCGTACGAGATGGCTAACAGAGGACGTTCAAGGCTCGGTGGCACGGGAGGTGGAGTTTACCAATGACCCAAGTGTGTTGTAGTGCCCGCCTGCGAAATATTTGATGATACGAAAATACTTCACAAAGACGTCAGAATCTTATATATAAAATTCGATTTGTGAATGTATGAGGAATCCCTAAGAACTCCAAAACGGCTGGACCTCTATAGATGAAATTTTTAGACAATGTTCAGACTAGCTCAGCGAACCCTGCGAAGAGTGGTAGCCACCGGATCACCCTCACGAAATTGCGGGCCGCCATTATCTAAAAGAAACATCAACAGGACATTTGAAATCAACGAAGAAACCGAAAGTATAGAAGAATGGCAAGATCGTAACGTTTAACTGATACTATGGTATATATCAGTTAAACGTTATAAAATATATAAACAAACTCTCTAAAGTAAAACTATTATTAATACTTTAACTGCGTGCTATACTTGGCAAGGAGTCAAAACGCATGCAGCGTCCTCATGTTTGAGTGGTAAGGAAACCTTCTAACATCAAATACACCTATGTGGAATTGCCATTTGCCTTTGTACAATGTCGTGTCAGAATATAGAGGGGCGAGTAACAGTAGCCCCAAGTGGTTATTTTAATGAAATTTGCTTACTTTATTTATCTGCGTAACTCCATGTCGCATTGGGTATAATGGTCTGAATAATGCACTAAAGGTAATGCGAAATTTTTGTTTTCGTTGGAGTCGGCCGCTGACCTCGCTCTCGTCACATGTCGACACTGAATTATGGACCAATCATTTATCAAAGTTATAAACAGAATTTTTACTATTCAATTGAAAAGTGATGACTTCGGTTGTTGTAACTATCTATAGTTAATTCTGTAGATAACTTTCCATGAAAATCACAGACATCTTGTCAATATTCACTTGCTAGGTAAAAAAATTGTCTCTTTTAATACGAGGCCGGGAGGCAAACAAGCATACGGCCCATCTGATGTAAACTGTTTACCGTAGCCTATGAACACTAGCAACACTTCTTAGCTTTTTTTAGCTTACCGATAACTCACTCACTCCTAGGAAAACAATAGCGGTTTGCTGTGAGGTTGAAGTACGTTTCCAATTACATTTCTACTCGTAGCTACTTTAACACACTACCTCTAACTTAAAGACACTGAGATTAAGACAGACACTTTCATGCACAAATTCCTGGGTGGAAATTGAACTCATGAGCTTTGGTGTTAAAATTCTGCTTACCACTCAACCACCGGGTTCGTGGACAAAACACATTTTATATCATTTCGATATTCTTCACATCATTTCGATGGGAACCGCCCGATATCCGCGATTAATTTGTACAAAAAGAGTATATATATAAATATATATTATATTAACACAACTTATCACTCCAATCACGACAGCTGTCGTTAAACTTGTAAATTATAATTATTGCTACTACTATATATACAATACTAAATGCTCATACTTATAATAAAATAGCTTTCAATAAGTTCGTTGCACATTGATTACAACAAATTAATTGACTTGCACTATCTAATGGTAAAACGCTCGACAGGTTTTTTTTAAATCGAACTTTGCTTTTAATAACATAATTTGTTGCAAATGTGACATGGTTTGCTATTTGTGATACAGAATCATTGAATGTTGATTCTACTGAGAAAAGTTGGCGCCTATAATGTAGCCGGGAAATTATCCTCAAACGTGTAAGTCTATCATCTACTACGACGTGTCCCAATAGTCCCAAATAATCTTTAATTTTACCATTTGATATCATTATTGTACCAATATGCTTATGCTTATGTAAAAAAAATTTTTGTAATATCAGGGGGCACGGCAGTGCCCCCGCCAAGTCGAGCGCGAAGCAAACACTGCCGTACCATCCTTTACTGGAACCATTTCGCCGCATTTTCAAGCCCCTATTTGAGAACCTCTGGATAAGACCAGAACGCAGAAATTTTCGTCATCCAGTAAGCTATAATCACATACTTAAAATCCAAAATTTCAAGTCTGTAGGTCATTTAGTTCCGAAGTTAAGTGAAAGCAAAGTTTCGCATTTATGACACTCACTCATGATCATCAAAATAGAACTAGTACTTCCCATAAACTCCGAGAGCTGAAATTTGGTACAGAGTTAGGGTTTAATGGCCACATAAAGGGAAAACTATAAAAACTAGGATAATCGAAGATCTGGAGTACCTGGTGACCCTGATTAGAAAACACAAGAGCCCAACCAAACTATTAGAGATCGACATACCGCCTTTACAAAAAATGTTCAACTTGGTGGGCCGCTTCATTTGATGTCAAAAATCGAAGGTCTGAAGTATCTGATGAAGAACCCTCAGCTGGTCTCAGCTGTATTAGAGATATGGTAATGCCCCCTTCTACTATGAGAAAAAAACGGTGTCAAATAAGAAAATGTAATAAAATAAATCAATATGTCCACGTTTCTACAAAAAGAAGTGAGATCCCACCAAAAACATTCTGTAAAAAACTAGCCAAGTCTCGACGGAGCTGCTTGTTTATCTCTAAAAAGTAATGAAATCTAGACAAAGTCGTGCCAAGTCTAAGGTTCCTTACTGCGATTTCTTTATTATTATAGTTAATGTTGTGTGACTTGGCCGTTGAAGGGTACACAAGGGTACAAAACCAGGTGATCCATGACACCATTGCACCAATCTGTCGCCAGAACCGCTACCCATTGACGATGGAAAATTGCCACTTGGAAAACGTTGATTCAATAACCAGTCAATTGTAGGCTTGATAAAGCTGCGGATTTCAATAATACTTACGTATAGGTGAGCCTGAAACAAACAATATAAAAAAATATTTCCAGTACAGACGGACTTCTAATCATTGATAGAAGTCCGTCTGTACGTCTATTTTATGTTGGATCGGTGGTCGATTTGACGCTCCAAAAAGAAGAGAGCAGAAGTCAGCATTGTCAATGCTGAATGCATGTGTTGCACAATCAACAACAGCCTAAAATGAGACACTAGCGTCCAATTACCAATACCAGTATGGGCTATTATCTCGCTTAATAAACATAGGTAGTTACAACAGATGTAACATTACGTGTAAACAAAATTAACTTGTACCCACTAACGTATAAAGAACGTAACGTATTTTCAACGGCCAAGTCACACAACATTAACTATAATAATAAAGAAATCGCAGTAAGGAACCTTAGACTTGGCACGACTTTGTCTAGATTTCATTACTTTTTAGAGATAAACAAGCAGCTCCGTCGAGACTTGGCTAGTTTTTTACAGAATGTTTTTGGTGGGATCTAATTGACAATTTTAAAAGAGACCTATTTTGGCAAGTTTCTTTCGGCATTTCTTCTTCGCCAATTGTCATTTCGGAAATGCAATTAGAAAAAAAAAGGAAAAAGTAGATAATTAAATAAGATACAATAAGATTATATTTCAAAAAATGTAAGACGTGTCTAACTGCCCGCGAAGGCCCAATGGCAAATAAAGATTTTTTATCTATATCTACGCATGTGTCCTCATAGATTCAGATTCAGATTCAGATTTTTTATTTTGTCAAACATGAGTGATTACAATGGATACTGGTGTTACATAATTAAATTAGTTCTACATGTTTGGCCACTGAGGCATACAAAAGTTGAGTAGATGCACATGCCGATAAAAATTCAATTTAAAAAGAACATGCAAGTTATTAATATCACAAAAATCTCGATTCTGCAGGAAAGACACATACACAAACCCAAAAAAAACAATCATCAGTGCCGTCCTCGAGATACATGAAAAAACATACCTATACATAATTACTTGTTTTAATTAGAAAAAATAAAATTATAATCATAAATAAAAATATTAGACTTTGTCATTAAGAAATTCTGAAGCGTTATAGTAACATTTGTATAATAATAATTTCTTTAAATTCTGCTTAAACATATTAACCGGAAGTTCTCTCAAAGATCTCGGTAACTTGTTGTATATTGTAGGTTCCATACGAAAAATGCTGTCATGCAATAATTTGGTGTTAGATTTTTTTGTGAATATTTTACTGTTATCGCGACGATTTCGTTTACTGATGTCAGAGAGCCGTGGAAACAAATTCTGATTAGTTTTGATAAATACGCTTACTTCATATATATACAGCGATGGAAAAGACAGTATGTTAATTTTTTTAAAATAGGGCATGCAACTCTCTGTGGTTTTAAGATTAAACATCGCTCTTATGCATCTTTTTTGCGCTTTGAATACATATTCTCTGTTTGTTGAATTCCCCCAGAATATTATCCCATATCTTAATATATGACCAGCAATTCCATGATAGGCAGTAAGTAATGTACCGTTATTTACAGTGGGAGCTAGTCTGTGCAATGCATATGCAGATGAACATAATTTCTTACATATTTCTTCTGTATGTGGTTTCCAGTTAAGCTTTTTATCTATTATGATCCCTAAGAATTTTACATCGTTTACTTCTTTTATATTATTGTTATGATAGCAAACATTAATGTTAGAGCTTTCCGTTTTTCTTTGATTAAAATGCATAATACTAGTCTTGTGGACATTTATTTTTAGATTATTATTATCTAACCATTTTATAATATCAACCAGTGTTTCATTTATGTCATTTTCGTACAAGCCATAATTTTGGCACTCTATTGTGACCGTGCTATCATCCGCAAAGAGAGACATGGGGTGATTAGTTATTTTAGGTAAATCGTTAATGTAAATAATAAACAACAGTGGACCCAAGACACTTCCTTGAGGTACACCGTATAAAACCGTACGTTGGTTAGACATAAAAGTTTCATTGATTTTAGATTTAGCATTTAGTTTAGTTACGTGTGTGCACTGTGTTCTATCTTTAAGATACGAGATTAACAAATCCAAAACATTTCCGCGAATGCCATATGCTTCTAGTTTTTGAAATAAAATTCTGTGGTCTACATAGTCAAATGCTTGAGTCATGTCGCAGTAAATAGAGCATACCGGTAGTCTTTTATCCATATTCGTTATAACAGTGTTCACAAAGTCATATATTGCCATATTAATGTCTTTGTTCTGTCTAAAACCTTTTTGTTCAGGAGCAAATAAATTATATTTTTCCATGTAAGCGTAAATATGTGCGTGGATGTATTTTTCAAAAATTTTAGAAAATATATTAGACGTCAATCTTTGAGATCGCGTTGTTGGTGATTCATCGTTTCGAATCTGAGACGCGTGTATGTTCTTAGATGACAATCTTTGGGATCGGGTTCTTGGAGATTCGTTGTCATTACGTACTTGAGATACGAGTACGTACGTTTCAACTCACGAATTTTCGTTGTCTGCATTTTTTGTTTGTTAAGTCTACTAATTCGACTTTGCTAGATTCCCGATTAACACGATACTCAGTCATTCTGTTCGAAATCTTTTCGTTTTTGTGTGGGTAATTGGCTGTTATAATCTTGCAATCGCTTCTATCGCGATGTCGGAGACTGAGAGATCGCGACGTATAATTTGTTGTCGGGCTTTTTTCGTTTTACGAGACAGATTTGCACATTACCGATAACGTTTTGGAGGATGCAACATTATGAGATACAAACTCACACCGTATGTACTGAATAATACACTAACAAAGAAGGTAAACAATTTTACTAATAATAAAAGAAAAGAACTATACTACAATAATAACAAATAGATGGCTAATATCAGTCACTACCGAGGTACTGGCCGGCCACCGACCAGCAGGTAGCGTTTAATATTGTTCCTATTTATTTATTCCTAAGTAGGTTGTTCCTTATTGTATTAAGTAACACTTTAAATGGGTAACGGTCGTTAAAATGATCATAAAGCAGTAAAATACTGGGTTTATCGTTCAATTATATGAATTATATTGAATGATGATATAACATAACATAATAATTATAAGTAAGATTGAAAATTTAAATGCCAGTGGTTGCTAACTAATTTTAAATCGTTATAGATCCTAAATGGTCATTCTAAATAAATGAAGAAATGGTATGAGAAACCTAAAGATGATTTTCAAATATCTATTCAATGATATCCCGCGTGACATAGTTTGTCGACTTTCATTTTCTTTATTTTTTTCAGACGGTTGGTAGTCGCCATATTGAATTTTGATTAATATAATGTCTTCAGTGACACTCGCAAGATTAAGACAAATCGATAGACGTAAGAACCATCAAAATCGGCCCACGAGTTGGTCTCTGGAGCGAGACAAAAGAACAAACATAAAAAAGATAAAGATAAAAATCATTTATTTGCCGTTAGGCTCTTACGGACACGTAGACATGTCTTACATTCTTTAAAATCAAATTGTATCTTATAAGATACAATTTGATTTAATTTAAAGAATGTAATTAGATAGTAATTTTTCAGATAAAAAATTTAGTATCCTGTAATAGTGATATACAATTATATATATTTGTAATAATCACCTGCTCGGCGGTGAAGAAAAACGTCGTGAGGAAACCCGCACGCCCAACAAATTATGTTTCGCAAAACGTGTGACCTAACCTGAAAAAGGTTCGGTTTTCCCTCTGGCTTGTGGAGGTCATACGGAAGTCGCTCCATGTCAAAATCAGTATATTCGCAAAATCTTTAGGCTTACGTAACGGACCCCGCCAATCCTTATGGTTTAGGAAACGGGATAACGCTAGGAAGAAGAAAAAGATTGCTTATAATAGTAATACCTATTATTAAAATTCTATTCTTTTAAAAATCTATTCTTTGTTAAATTCTATCTCGTGATGTTTCGGGAAGGAAATGTTTTACTTATTTTCCTGTATAATTATTTAACTTACAGAAAAGAAACATCGTTATAATAAGTAGATAATTAAGAAATAAAGCTACAGACACAATAACACACAGTAAACACAACAGTTATTTTGTTTTAAGTTTGGAACTCATAGAAAGCGAAAATCTTGATTTCAAAATAAAACATGACTACAATAATAAAAATGTGCCAGATTATGCAATTTGCTTACAATTCTAATCGTTCTTAAATTATACTTAATGAAACCTAATGTAATTAATTATAGTATTCTAATGAAATTAAATTAATTTAAATTGAATACTTCTCATCAAACTCAGCTTAACTTACTCAGTTCATTTTTATTCGATTTAAATTAAATACGTTTGAACAGAATGGTTACTCTATTCTAGCGATTAGTTACGAGTATTTTAAGCAGTTCTGGACTTGCGGAAAACTTTAATGCAATATGTTTTAATAGCAAATACTATTCGACATAACTTTAAATTTTATATAAACCACCTTCCTTACACTAGAAGTGTAGTACGCTTTTAAGACATTTTCTGCAAATTATGGTGATATTGTTGAATCAACTTCCTTTGGCGGTGTACCCGAATAAATGTGACAATAGGAGCCTTCAAGAAAACAGTCTGTATTGTGTAACAAAAGCTGGCACCGGCTCGTTGAACCTTTGGTTTTGCAGATATCTACGGGCACCAGATCAAGGGACGTGATATATATAAGGAAGTGAGGTCTTCGCCTGAAGACTCTCAGCAATATTTGGTAATAATTAGCGTTAATGTAGTTAAGAAATACCCGCCTTGTTTAATCAGTACAGAATATTGACTCGAGCTGGCATCTATTGTTCGTGAACCTTGTAACTTATCTTAAATGGAAATTGGAGCATAATTGATGAGACCTTGCGATAGGCGCGAGGTGCCCATTAATGTTTTGCGTATGAATCTGTGGAAAAGGCTTAATGAATTTAGTGTCATTACTTTGCGTGTGTGACATCAGCATCTTTAGAACCAAGCCTATTTCGACTGTGCGTGGCTGTGGCGAAAAAGAGTTAGTCAGTAGAGGGCAGTGGTATCTAATTAGAAATAGTCATGAAGGACCTCACAGAAGATTGCAAACGACTTCCTGAAGGCTTGTTCTGTATGTGAGCGAAGAAAATGCTTTATCATCTACTAATTAGAAAATGCTCCAGTTATAAAATAGGAGGGCGTGAGGCGTTAAACGAATGGCACTCTAGAGGGGGGGGGGGGGGAGGTCTACGTTCGGCAGTGGACGAATACAGGCTGAGATGATGATGAAGATGATGAGGCTCTTAAGGTTACATGAAATGAAGCGTGCTCTTCTCTTCTTGTTGAATATCGTTAGTGATCTACAGTTCACAAGTCGCACTGGTTCGAAAAGCATATCATGAAACAGTTCTGTAGTCGATACCTTTTCGTTTAAAGATGCCAAGAAAGAGGTCTTGTTCTGTTCTGCTGAAAACGCCTTCCATGAAAGGTACCGCAGGTGGTATGAAGTTTCTTTTGTGTAAGTGAGTACAGCATTGCTCGTAACTTTCAATCAGTTGCCGATTAATTTCTACAAACGGGACTATTTCTTGCGTGAATTTCTAGCAAACAACTCGCAGCACCAGTTATCATGCGTGTACATCAACATACAGATAAATTAAATTGGAGTGTCTGTTTGTAATATTAAAATAACCGCTTTTTACTAAATGCATATGGATATATACACGGTACATATACCAAAATGAATATTTTTACAATTTTTGTCTGTCTGTCTGTCTGTCTGTTTGTTCGGCTAATCTCTGAAACGGCTGGACCGATTTTGACGGGACTTTCACTGGTAGGTAGACGACTGTTCAGAGCATAATATAGGGTACTTTTTATCCCGTAAATATTTAGGGTTCCTGCGTAAAATATGAAAAACTGTTAAAATTTGGGGGGAAATATCTTCCCCTTCGGGGGACTTTGCACTTTTATTTTTATTATTATTTTCACAGAATACGTATTTTTTGTGACATAAAATAACTACGCATTTTTTTTATATATATAATAACATAATATGTAATAATATAGTAATAATCTTCTATACAGATAAATAAAATTGGAGTGTCTGTTTGTAATAGACACTCCAATTTTATTTCGACTCAGACCAACCAGAATGACCAAATCAGAATGTAATTGTAGTTTGTGTTAGTACCTACCTTAACTATTTTGGTGTTTTGTTTTTGTTTAATTTATATGTTTTGTAATGGTTAAATATCATTGTATATTTTTGGTCCATGTCGTCACTCTTGACTTTCACTGAAAACCAGGGCTGGGAATTCTTTGTGAGTTCCTAGCATAGAACCCTGAGTGAGAGTCAATTCTGACTTCACTTGTGTGTACGTGTACATAATTTATTGTTAAATTATTAGGTGAAGTTGGAATAAATATATTTCTATAATATTAAAATAACCGCTTTTTACTAAATGCATATGGATGTATACACGGTACATATACCAAAATGAATACTTTTACAATTTTTGTCTGTCTGTCTGTCTGTCCGTCTGTCTGTTTGTTCCGGCTAATCTCTGAAACGGCTGGACCGATTTGGACGGGACTTTCACTGGCCGATAGCTGATGTAATAAGGAGTAACTTAGGCTACTTTTATTTTAGAAATTTTATTTATTTTTATGAATATAAATAAATATTTAAAAAAAAACTATTCCGCGCGGACGAAGTCGCGGGCACAGCTAGTATAGCAATATGTTTCAATCGACGGTGGCTCCTTGCCACTGCTACTGGGCCAGAGCAATTTGCAGGCTTAGATTCGTAACTGGTAAATGGGCGAGTGATAATCGACTGACAATGGATAGACAATGGATATCCTGTATCCTATGTTTTGTACAAAGTATATGTTTTCTAAAGATTTTACTGCAGAATGTCCAAAATCCAGACTCATTGGTTCAGCTTATTGCAGAGTAGTAAACATTAATTCATAGGAAGATATAACGGCAGGGAGTCGGCAACCAGCAGTTAAAGGCGATTGGACATGGGATAGTCAGAACATCCAGTCCAAGATCAAGGTGACGCAAAAGAGGCGCGGCAGAAGATTCAATCAGGGAGATAAAAGGAAAGGTATTGTTTAAGTGTGATGATCAGACGCTGGAGGATCTTACAATCTATCTTATCTTCGTTCAGATTGCATTTCCTTATAAATAAGGTCCATTTAAAAGCTTTAAAATCAAATACGAAATGTTTTTCATTATTCACACGTTTAAGGAAGTTCTGCTTAGCTTGGCTAGGGCAGGTCGGCTAGAGTTTAATAAACATGACAGAATGTCTGCGATGCCGAGGAAAAGTAATTTTGTTAAACAATCTGAAACTTTTGAGTGTGGGCGAGTAAACGGAGCGCCAATTGAGGTTAATTAGAATTATCAAATCTGGTTAAACTGAACTTCGTTAGTTTCGACTTTATAAATGGTCTATTTCAAACGGCGGGATTTTCGTGGAATGTGCAGACATTTAGAAATTCCACGAAAACATCTCTGTTTGAAGTTGGCTGGTCCGCTGAAAACATTAAATACTAGTTGGAACGTTGTATATTTGAAAGTTTTACTAATTAGCTTTTAGGGTTGTCCGTTGCGCCTCGTACTCCACGAAATTAAACAGATGGAGCATTGTGTAGAATGTCGTACAAAAGCTAATAAGAATAGTTTAGGAAAGCTATAAATAAGAATAGTTTAACACTAATACGGAGAAAAATGTTAGTGCCACGGGACTTGTGTATTTATTGGTTTTGAAAATACACAAGATTATTAAACTGAAATATTTAGCAACAAAATTGTGATCTGTATGTTGAAAATTATTGGTGAATTTTAGGCTTCAGTATACACGTTGCAATTAGTAGAAAAATTTCTTAAAGTGAAATATGTGTTTGTACGTGGATTTATTTTTTTTGGAATATTGATGAAACTGGAATCCATTGGTGTTACAAAGGCGCTAATCCCATGTAAAATAGGAAACTGGACTATAATATGTACGAGTATATGTCGCAATTGAAGGGTACTATCAATTTCCGTGTACCGATATCTCACAGCATTCAGATGAGGTGCTTCCTTCGCAAAATTCTTTTGAAGACAAACTAAGCAATTTTGCGGAGAGAGAAAATCTGTCTTTCTGTACATTTGAAATCTTTTGTCTGTCTGTACATTTGCACGTATCAAGGACAACTTTTTAAGCCCAGAAACTGATTGCATCTTATTTAAATAACAGATTGCAGACAGTTGACATAAATGGGGTTAAATCTAAAGACAATAATGTTAATATCGGGTTGTCCCGAGATTCTATTTTGGGTTTCTTTGTCCATTTTTAGTATATGCGAATGATCTGCCCTACATGGTGGAGAAAATAACGGATATAGTACTATTTGATAATGATACCTCTCTAATTTTTTATGTGGCCCTCCGGTGTGAAAATATTGACAAGATAAATGACGAGCTCGGTGGCGCAGTGGTGAAACGCGCTGTTACGCTACATTGACACCGACGCTCGTGGGTTCGATTCCCACACTGTACAATCATTTGTGTGCATGAATATGTCTGTTTGTCTTGGTCTGGTGTAGTGGATAGACACGCCGCCGACCTCCTGAGATCCGACCTCTCGAGACCAGACCTGATGATCTAATCTAAGGCTACGTCATCCACTAAGTAATGAAACCAACAGCCTCCTATAGCTGCAAGCCGCACTACGACCCTACCTAACTACCTAACTACACCTACTGCTACTGAAGTACCTTACCTAATATTATTGCTATCTTATTATTATTATCTTACCTAACGAACTAAATGTTTCTACCTTGCTAGGCCCTACAAATCTTCCTAATTAATATCCTAATACCTACTTATGTGCCTAACCTATGTTTCCTTTATGTACCTGATCTAAGACCTACTTATGTGTTTAGACCTACCTAGTTAACCTAACTACTGTCTTATGCCCTACTTATATGTTTAGTAATAAACCTACCTAGATTACCTAACTACTGTCTTATTTGTTCTATATTCAACTATAACCTATCTTCCAATCCTGTGTACAGTTGAATTTGCAGTTGTATATCGATTTATCGATATATATATCTATTGATATAAGATATTACGATGCTTTGGCGCCTAGTGTCATACAAACGAGTTAGTAAGAGAAATTCGCCCATAAACTCGGGTTTAATCGAGTTTTAATTGCATGTGTGAGTTCAGTATTATAATATTTATATTGTGGCTAATTTCCCTGGCCAGGTATTCTATCACACTGCTAAGGTTTTGAAGCTGATTTCCTCGCAAGAAATTAATGTATATGTATATATATTTAAATGCGTACGACTTTTATTTAATAATTTATTGTTGCAACGAATAGCCACTTGCTTCAAACCTTTGTTCCTAGTCCATTGGTATATATTTATATATTATAAGTTATATGTGCACGTTATTTGATTGTGTTAGAGCTCTTAACCCTGCTTGGGGTTTATCAATTAATTTGGACTGGAATGGAGTGGATTCACTGATGCTTTAGCATGTATTAAGTGAATTCAACTCGGCGAACTGCTTTAACATATAAACATGTTAATTACTGTCTCGGTGTATTGACTGGATTACGAGCTTATCGCAAATCAGGGTCTATTGACGCTTATAAC
Organism: Pyralis farinalis; assembly: GCA_947507595.1. NCBI lineage: Eukaryota > Metazoa > Arthropoda > Insecta > Lepidoptera > Pyralidae > Pyralis > Pyralis farinalis. The sequence goes on along the minus strand of OX382261.1, from coordinate 40,525,081 downwards.
GTTTCTTTTAATTATTCACGCGGGACGTTATCGCGCAATTTATGCTCTCGTATTCAAGGTTTTAACCTTATAGTTCTTTAAGAAAATTCATCATTTATTTTGGAAAGTGCCTGGTACCCAAACCTACCGGACGAGTGAATAACCGACTGACATATATAAATATACTTCAGTACAGTTACTCGCCCGACACGGCCCGCCACTGAAAAGACCCCAGCCAAGATTAATCCGTGTTTAAATCTCGGGATCTTAACACGAATTAATCCCTACCAGACACAATGATGTTAAATTTACAAATATAATATGTCTTTTCTTTTCTTTTAAAACAAAAATAAAAATGAGAGCGTAATGTTTACAAATCGCGGAATTCTTATACTAAACAAGCACCTTATTTTAAACATTCAAACCCATGCAAACAAGCACTTATTTACAGCTTCGTCGTTAATGGATCTATACGGAACTTTACATCTTTTACTCTCTAATCTTAACCCTGTTGATCTAACAGAATTCGTTAAGCCGCAACTACCTAGCTGATTTACTAACCGCGAATTAAACGAATCAAACCCGGGTATTACCTAACGCCCTAATGCGAGTGTGTCTCTAACCTTGTGTATAGATATTTGTGTTATAAAATATAAATATGTGTAAATAACTTTGTGTAGACATTTAGCGGACGTGTGTGTATCTGTATGGCCTAACCCTTCGGTCCACGGTCCACTTATTACGAATATGCAATTATCGCAGACTCACGATAATTCATACAGGCTCAACTGAGAGGTTAAACCAGTATGCGAGATTATAGTCGCCTCGACATTCCGTGATGTATGTATATACTTCACGAGCGCTTTATTTCGCGCTAGAAAGGTGTTTCCCTAATGTTCTGTGAAGAAGATTCAGTACGATTTACCTAACCGTACTAAATCGTGTACTTGATTCTAAACACTCAAACCTCGCTCAGTTGTCACAGTGAGTTTACCACGGAGTTTGAAATGTATCAATGTTGCTTAATAACAAGCCACTTTAAACAAACTATCGCGAATTTTATAAACTATAAAGACTGTCTTGTGGACACTCTTTAAAGCCACCGCCCATACGAAGCTCGTACTTTCAGTTACGATAGAAACAAATTTAAATTCCCAGCGTTAGTTAAACCTGCTCTCCAAAACCCAGCTTAGGCGAAGTGTGTCGCGCGTCCTCTTCGCAACCATATATATGGACACGCCAATTCCGCTATTCCCCGCGCCTCACACTACCGTGTCTCACCCCCGTAAAAGTGTCACGCCGAGTTAGCGTTTAGATGAAATGTTCCGTATACATTATCCACTCCAGACCAAGTTTTTTTTTTTTTTTTTCATTTATTTTATCTATGATAGGTACATGTTTTCACAATACAGTATTATGCCAAACTGTAAAACAGTTTGTTGGCATGGTATGCGCTCTTCACATTGGTTTATTTATACCTACCAAGCATACTTTACATATTTACACTTACAAAATGTTTTTGTGTTGCAGGCACCGTTGTATAAACATATACCTGCCACACCGGCGTTGTCTCGCCAAAAAGAGACATTTTAACCAACAATTAAAAAAAAATAATAATAAAAACAAAAAATAAACTATACTAACCCACCACGGCCAAATTAGTCGCGTTTTATCAGAGGGTGATATTACCCTAAGAAATTGGCAAGAGTACATGTAAAGAGCTATGAATGTTAAAGAAGCGTGCGAGGATCGCGTCACATGGCGCTCGGTACCCTCCGCCTATCCCGCAAGGGACCCGGCGTGAAGATATACATACATACACAATAAATAAAAGAAAAACTTACCCATCCCTAACATAGTTGAAAACATAATAATATTGTTAAGTATCAAGCAAAATTTTTTTCAACTTTGCTTTTAACATATCATGACTGAGATTGGAGTTCTGTTTCACATCATGTAACTTATTGTATATTTTAGGTACTAGATATTCAGTGGTCCTCTCTCCAAAGTAATTACTAGCTCCCGGTTCCACTAATTTACCTTGTCTCGCACTTCTTGTGTTATATATATTTGTAACTTTAGTTTTGTAGTTTTCCGTATAGTAATGTTCGAGAGCCAATAAGTACTTTACCTTACTATGAACTGGCAATATTTTACATATAGCAAATAGTTTCTCGTAGCTTCCCTTGTACATGATTTTAGTTTTTCTATTCACTAAGTATTTAATTAGCACATTTTGTAGTCTTTCAATTTCCTTTAGGTATGTAGCAAAGGTGCGTCCATATACACTGAGCCCATAGCCAATTAAGGAATCTGCCAGGGCGTAGTAAACCACAAGTAATGTATGTCTACTCATCACTCTGTGCAGGTGGTAAAAACTCCCTATTATTTTTCTCAACCTATTACATATGTCATTTACGTGTAATTTCCAACTAAACTTTTTGTCAACAAGTAAGCCTAAATATCTAAATTTATCGACATAATCTAAGTCTTACAACTAGCTTAACTTATCGAATGATGCATAATTCAAACATGCTAATTAACCGTGATTAGTACTAAAATTAGACCTTATTCTATATTCCCGATAGACCCCAGACTAAGTCTGTCTGTCACGCCCAGAAACTGTTTCCCGGGGCAGAGATACGTCGATCCACTTGTAATCCTATTTATTCTCAAACATCTATTACTCATAATGATTATTTCCAACAGATCGTTTAGATCTTGTATTTATTGTCAATTTCCGAATTTCACCAAAGCATCGTCACATCTTTCGTGTTTATTCCAAGGACCCCTGATTATCCTTTATTTTATAGATTCGGCTCGCTCGGCGCCAAGTCTCGAGCAAAAAACCGTAATGAGTCCCATATGTGAGCCCAGCTACCTCGCATCCGACTCAACATGTACCAATCTTAAGGATTTTTAAACCATTTCATTTTTGAATAATATTACACAATCTTATTATCGATAAGATTTGCCGGTACCATTACACTGGGTATTATCTATGTATAATAAGTATGTATTTACAAAAAAAAAAAAAATTTACGGAAGTTTATCAGTTTTCTAGTACCCATAACACAAGCTTCGCTTACTTTGGGGCTACATGGCGCTGTGTAATTTGTCCGACACAATATATATATATATATATATTGTGTCTGCTATTTTAAACTAATGCACATGTAATAATCTTTTGCTAAACTCGGCTAAAACCAAATGCATCAAATTTTGTCTTCTAAATGTGACTTCCGGCAATACAGAAGTTCTCATTGGGAATAATAAATTAGAATTTGTTAATAATACTGTGTTTCTTGAAATTACAGTAGACTCCAAATTATATGGTGCCCCCCACATAAATAAACTTGCCGGTAAGCTCAGCTCCGCTGCATATGCAGTTGAAAGAATCAGACAATTGACGGATGTGGCTATTGCGCGCTCAGTTTATTTCAGCTACCTCACAGCGTTATGTCGTATGGTATACTGTTGTGGGGAACGGCAGCTGACATTAAGATAATTTTTATCTTACAAAAACGAGCCATTCGCTCTATTTATAACATGGGCTCCAGAGAATCCCTCAGGGAGCTGTTCAAAGAAATAAATATCCTCACTGTTACTTCTCAATATATTTCTGAAAACATAATGTATATCCGTAAAAATTAAAAGCCGTTTTCAAACTTCAGCGAAAAACATAGAAGTAGAAATAAATTGTGTATGTACGAGTACATCGGCTTGCTAGGACTAGTAGATCTTTTCTTGTAAATTGTATTCGATTTTATAATAAATTGCCTGAACAACGCCTCTTCATGTAATTGTATGTCTAGTGAAGTTGACTTCAATGAAAGTGGATTTTTTTCATTTTAAACATTTTTAGGAGTTCTCTGGCTGATTGTGCCTTGAACAACTATGAAACCATACCTAGGTTAAACTCCTCCTAGATCTTAAAGTCAAAGTCAAAGTCAAAATCTTTTTATTCCGTAAAAATGGCTACATTTGTTTGGAATCGTCACAATTTTTTTCCCTACCGTGCAGTTCATGACTAGGTGAGCACTGATAAAAATACTGCCAAAAAACTCAGGCATCCCTCTTTTGGTATCCAAACAAATTTACATAATTTATTAATTACATTATAATTGGATCGACTCAATCCCAGGCATTTTTATCATTAATATAGTCAGATACTTTATAATATGCCCTGCTACACAATTTGGCTTTAATAGTAGTTTTAAACTTGTTTATTGACAATTCTCTTATATTGCTGGGAAGTTTGTTATAGAACCGTATACATTGCCCCATAAAAGAATTACTTATTTTGTGGAGACGGCTTGCATGTAACACAAGATTATGCTTATATCTAGTATTTATGTTATGAGTATCACTCTTTTTACAAAATGAGTCTATGTTTTTATGGACATACAAAAGATTTTTATAGATATATTGCGATGCGACTGTTAGAATATTTATTTCTTTGAATTTTTCTCTAAGGCTCTCACGGGGACCAAGTTTGTAGATAGCTCTTATGGCTCTCTTTTGCAATAAAAGATGGTGTTAATGTCCGCGGAGTTACCCCAAAGAAGAATTCCGTATGACATAATACTATGAAAGTAGCTGAAATAAACTATTCTAGCCGTATCAACATCAGTGAGCCGTCTAATAGTTTTCACTGCATAGGCTGCAGAACTTAGTTTTCCTGATAATTTTTCAATTTGTGGGCCCCATTGTAGTTTGGAGTCAATTGTTATACCCAAGAACACAGTTGTCTCCACAGGGGCTAAATTAGTTCCATTAACATGTACATTGGTAGTCACCTGTCTTACATTAGGCGTTGAGAACTTAATTACTTTAGTCTTTTTATCATTTAAAAGCAGATTATTAACATTAAACCAATGCATAACTTTAGAGAGAGCATCGTTAACTTCGTCATAATTACCTAACTGTCTATTAATTTTGAATGTCAAAGAGGTATCATCCGCAAACAATACAATCTCATGTTTATCCTTTACATAATAAGGTAAGTCATTTATATATACTAAAAATAAGAATGGACCTAGAATTGACCCCTGTGGGACTCCCATGACTACAGGGGACCCCGAAGATCTTTTACCATTAACATCGACCTTCTGTATCCTATTGCCCAGATAAGAAGACAGAAGTTCGAGAGCCTTGTTCCTGATACCGTAGTGGTGTAATTTTCTGACAAGAGTGTCATGGTGCACGCAGTCAAACGCTTTAGACAGATCACAGAAAATTCCCAAGGCATCTTGCGAACCTTCCCATGCCGCGAATATACTTTTAAGCAAATGAATCCCTGCGTCTATAGTTGAACAACCTCTCGTAAATCCGAACTGTCTCCTATGAAGCAAATTATGTGTATTAAAATGTCTGAGCAACTGGCTAAGCATTAGTTTTTCAAAAATTTTACTGAGAATGGGCAGTATGGAAACAGGTCGAAAATTTGAAGGGTCCGAACTATCACCAGATTTAAATAATGGAATGATTTTACTATGTTTCATCAAGTCAGGAAACACACCAGATGCCACACAACAATTGAAAATTGTAGCTAAATGTGGAGCGATTGAAATAATAATAGAAGATATGGTTTTGACAGATAGACCCCACAGATCTTTAGTGTTTTTCATATTTATTGATTTAAAAGCGTTCAAAACATCTTTTGGGCTTACAGCTGAAAATTCAAATATTGTGTCGCATTCTACCACGCTCTGTTTGAGAACGAGTTCAGCAGCTATAGAAGAAGACCTAAGATTTCTCGTAGTAATAAGAGGAATGTTAGAAAAATATTTTTCAAACTCAGTCGCAATTTCTACATCATTTTTGATATCTATATCATTTATCTTTAACTGAAAGTCTCGACTACGTACTTTCGCTCTACCCGTCTCATTATTTATCATATTCCAGACAGATTTAATAATATTTGTTGAACCATTAATTTTATTTCTTAAATATATAGACTTAGCATTGGAACAGGCTCGTTTAAATATTTTAGCATAATTTTTTACAAGTTCTTGAAAAGTCGGATTGTGATTACAGGTCCTTTCTTCATAAAGTTCATACAATTTATTCCGACTTTTGTAAATACCAGGAGTTGCCCAATCACTGAATGTCATACGGTCACTTACAGACAGTTGTTTTGGAGTAAAGATTGCATGAAATTCACTAGTAATTAAGCTAAATAATGAACTGTACAAGTGGTCCGGAGTACCGTGATAGGGCAACAATACAATTTTTTCTGCTATATTAGACTTAAATCTTTCTAAGCGGCTTTTACTAAATGGTATATAATTTATTTGCTTTCTTTGTATTTTTGAAGAATTTGGAAATGAAACCAATTGACCTGAATGGTCTGACTGAACTTTATTAATTATAGATTGATATGAAGGTTTTACATTGCTAAATATATTGTCAATACATGTAGCACTTGTAGCAGTTACTCTTGTTGGCTCTGTAAAAATATGATGCAAATTGTTTGATTTAAATAAATTTAAAAAGTTGTAGGTAACAGTATTTTTCTCCAAGATATTTATATTAAAGTCTCCACAAATTATAACAGTTTTATGGCTATTAGATAATTTATTTAAGGCATCCTCCATGATATTTGAAAATGTTTCAAAGGGCGTGCTAGGAGGTTTATACAGGTTCATAACAATGAATCGTTCCAATTCAATGCATGAAATCTCTACAACTCGCTCAACAGAGAGGCTCACAATGTCACACCTTTCTTTAAATTTAAGCAACTTATTTAATAATATTAAGGAGCCACCATGTATACAGTTATCTCTGATGAATGAGCTTGCAACCTGGTGGTTATTGAAGCTGAAAATGAATTGATGGGGTTTTAGCCAGTGCTCAGTTAGACATAAAATATCAATATTGCTACAATTCATAAACAACTCCAATTCTAACTCCTTTCCTATCATCCCCTGAATGTTTTGGTGCACCAGGTTGATACAATTATTATTCTTTCTATATTCTTCACAATTTACAATTGATGGGGATATTGTATTATTATTACTTTTAGTTTCATTTTGAATATTGTTATTATTACTATTTACATTGCCAGAGTATAACTCTATTGTCTTGTAACCTAATTTAAAGAATTTGGAATACCTTCCAAGGTACCATTAACTTATATATCTTAAAAGTAAAGATAAATATATATATATATATATATATATATATATATATATATTATTAGCTATAGAGTCGTCGCGGGCACTTAGACACGTCTTATATTTTAATAATATAATCTTAGTATATATTATTTAATTCTTTTAGATATTATTTTCTTTTTTTATCTGCTAGCATTTCGGATAAAGTTATGTCATCATATTAGCATAATAATAATGAAGTCAAGTAATAGAATTCAAGATATATAGTTGCCTGTGCCGAATTATTTCCAGAGATCTTTGTCAGTTACATATTCATCGATTCTATAAAACTACTTTTTACATAGAGTGTGTTTGATGTGCCTATTGAAAACATTGTCAGTAAAGGATTTATCATAGAATCACACGTAACTTATTTCCGATTCTAAGATTTTCACTGAAGTTTAAAAACGCCTTTATATTTTAATGAGAGTACATTATGTTACTATAAATATACTCGTGAGGAACGAGAAGTCTTAAAGTGGAACTTTTAAATTTGAAAAATATTTAGGAATTTATTGGTTATATGCAACTATAAGATCTCTCCCACCTAGGTTTGAGAGTTGAACTTTTCCAATTCAAAAACATTTAAACAAATTGCTGTTCTGTTTATTTAATAGTTGTGGCTACTATACAATTTTATCAAAGTTCAAAGTTCAAAGTTCTTTATTTGTCATTAAATAGGGTGGTACATTGAATGTCTGGTGTTATACATGGATATCGTTGCTTAAGCCTATTTAGCCACACAAGGTAGCATGCAAATGTAATTGAAAATAACAAAATATTAACAATATATTAAGTACTATTAATGTCAATAATTATTAAATATTAAAGATTAGTAAATTAAGTAATGTCAAAATAGTTTTAATTAATCCGTGCATCGATCACTCAAATCCACATAGTTAATTCAGCGCAGGTGAGTAGGTATAATCACTTATAATTTAGAAAGTCGTCAATAGTATAAAACAGCCTCTCCAATAACCAGCGACGCAGCATAACCTTAAAAGTGTTAAGTGGCAGCTGTTTGATACTGCTCGGCACCTTATTAAAGATAGTGTAACACATGGCAAGACAATTTGTTTGAAAACGTTTAGTTTTTGGGATTGTACTGAGTATCAATCTATCCTGATTCCTATTATTCCTTTTTAAAACATCTTTGGCATGTGTAAACAAGTGATTGTTTTTTTTCACAAATTTTGCTACCTCAAGTATATAGAGGCAGGGCAGGGGCAGAATTTTTAATAGTTTGAAATAGGGTCGACAGGATACATCTGGTGCTATGTTACATATTGCACGTATGCACCGTTTCTGGGCAATAAAGACTTTTTGCTTTTCTGCACCGTTTCCCCATATTATTAGTCCGTATCTTAATATTGATTCTACGTGGGCGAAATAAGTAGTTAAAGCTGTGTTTTTGTTAGCGATTTTTGCAAGTTTGTATAGCGCATACGAGAACCGATTAAGTTTGCTACATACTTTTTGTGTCTGACCCTTCCAGTTTAATTCAGGATCTATTTGCAGTCCTAAAAAGTTAGTACTAGTAGTGTTTTGTACATTTTGTCCATTGTAGTTTATATTAATTGATTGATTCCTATTATTATTAAAATTCATAAGATTAGTTTTACATAAATTTATTTGGAGATTATTCTTATTTAGCCAGTCTATAATTAATGTCAATGTGTTCATAATTTCTTGTTCATGTTGTTCCAGTGTCATTTTATTATTTGAGGTTACTACTATTGATATGTCGTCAGCAAATAGTATTGTTTTATGATTGAGAATGTCCGGTAGATCATTTATATACAGTATGAATAATAATGGACCGAGCACACTACCTTGGGGTACGCCGTAGGTATTTTTTTGTGGGTCAGACTTATATATTTGATTCATGTGTTTCGAGTTTAACCTTGTCACTTCTACATACTGTACTCTATTGGTTAAGTAAGATTTAATCCAATCGTGAGCTTGCCCCCTTATACCACAGTGCTCAAGCTTATTTAATAGTTGTTTATGTGACACATAATCAAAAGCTTTGGACATATCGAGTAGCAGTACTGTTGTGTGTTTTTTATTATTAACATTATGTAATACTTCACTAATTTGATCAAATACGGCATGAGTGGTAGATTTGTCCTTTTGGAATCCATATTGATTTTCTTTTATTATTTTAAATTTTGTTAGAAATGCAGAGAGCTGGTTATGCATGACTTTCTCATATATTTTAGAAAAGATAGGGATTAATGTAATAGGTCTATAATTTGTTATATTCGTTATGTCGCCTTTCTTGTGCAGAGGTTTTACAATGGAGATTTTCAGTTTTTCAGGAAATACTCCTGTTTGTAGCGACAGATTAATAAGGTGGGCGAGTATGCAGCTAATTTCTTCTTTACAGGCTTTTATGACCTTAGTGCATATGGAATCGTAGCCTTCACTCTGCGTATTTTTTAGTGACATTATTATTTTGCTAATATAATTCGCATCTATCGGAGTTAGAAATATTGTGTTAGATAGTTTGTTTTTTATTTTCGTATTTTGCACGGTCTGTTTACATTTATTTGAAGTATCAGTAAAAAATTCGTTCATAGCACATGCAATTTTTTTCGCTTCAGTTATTTCTTCACCGTTTCTGATTATTTTATTTATATAATTTGAAGTGTGTGGCCTACCAGTTTCATTTTTTATTACCGTCCACGTTGCTTTGCTAGTGTTTTTACTATTTAATATATATTTCTGGTTCGTAATTCTTTGCGAATATTTCGTGCATTTTCTCAGTAATTTATTGTATTTCATATATTTTACCCTATCTCCATCTGTTCGACTAGTATAGTATTTAAATCTAAGAGCCCTTTTGATGTTACAGCTTATTCGTAGTCCTTTTGTCATCCAAGGTAGCTTGGTTGATATATTTCGTCTGACCTTTGTCTTTGGGAAACATAATTTGTATAACAAACAAAATAGGTCGTAAAATTCATTAAATGCAGCGTTAGGGTCTGTTTGATCATAGATATTTGAAAAAGATAGACATCTCAAATATGTTGTAAATTTTTCGATGTTTTCTGATGAGTAACACCTTTTATAGGTATAAATCGTTTTGGGAATTTTATATCTTTGTCTTAAGGGGAGTTTTAAGATCTGCGCAGTGTTATGGTCTGAAAGCCATAATGTCAAAGTAGATCCTGTTGCGTTATTTATATTGCTTAGTATTAGATCAATACAAGAGTTACCCCTAGTTGGTTCTATAATGTGTGATTGCAAGTTACATTTTTGTATTAAGTCCTTGAAACGTTTTGTATGTCGATCGTCCTCTAGCATGTTAATGTTCATGTCACCAGCAATTATGATATTTTTTTTCGGATATTTAATCATATATGTATGTAATAGTAATTCAATTTGTGTAAAAAAGTAATCAATGTGTCGTTTTAGTTTCGTTGGAATTCTGTACAACCCAACAATGATAATGTTAGAATGTATTAACTCTATAGCACAACATTCAAAGTGATAAGTTAGGGCTAAGTCGTCAAAACATGAAATTTTTTTATATTCTAATCCCCTTTTAACTAACATACATACACCACCTCTTTTTTTGGACCTTGAGTAGTAATTGGCTAGTTCATAGTTGTGAATTTGGACATTATTGTGATCACCAGTTTTTATAAAGGATTCTGTAAAACACAGTATGTCGGGGTCCGTTCCCTTTTTGTTGATGTCAGAAAAAGTCAATTCTATTAGTTCTCTTTTAGATAGTAACCCTTGTATGTTTTGGTGAAAGATAGTAAGCATGTCAGTTTTATTAGGATCGAAAAAACTGCTCATTGTCGCTTTTTGGGGAGTTAGGTGAGTGAACTATATTATCTCTAGTGCACTTAGTCGATAGAGACTGGGGTACATGCTTCTTGGGCTCTTTTGGGTAATAAAAGGGTATTGTTCCTCTTTTTGGCGGCTGTTCAATTGTTCCTATATTGAGGTATAGGCTTCTGTTTAGGTGTATATTTTTTTTATAATTTTCAGTACACAAAAACTGCTTTTTATATTCTGAAAAGTCGATGCATTGATTAATTTTGTTACATATGTATTTAAGATAAGTTTTATAATTAAAATAATTTATGTCAATACAAGTACAATGATTTAAATGTCTAGTCCATATTTTGAGGTTATAATTCAATAACTTTTCACTCAAATAGGGGTTATGAAATATAGGTGTTAGATATACAGTGCTCTTATTTAATTTGCTTAGGGCTATACAAATATTTGAGTGAAGTCTGTGGATGTCTTTGTCATTATTGCCTAAACCTAGTATGACAATATCTTGGTTTGTTAAGTTATTTTTTATATGTTCACAATGGGCTAAAAGTTCCGTACTACTACCACTACTTACGATGTGCGCTGAGGCTGTATACGTATCATTCCATTTTCCACTTCTCTGCGTTATAATCTCAGATACCAATCCTTTTAAATATTCATCGCCAATAATATAAATATGTTTGCTGATGTTTTGTTGACATACGCTGGTGCCCTCTGTTGGTGTATTTTGTTTAGAAGTTGAGTTTTCCTGAGATAACGATATTGTGTGAACCGCTTGTAGATCGCTTGCAAATGCTTTATGTATATGTTTGCGTTCGGGCGACATAGATGGCGCGGTTTTGAGGTTAAGTTTATTCGATCGATTTTTCTGCATTGTAGTATTGGTAGCTGTAGCTGGTTGAGATGCTTTGAGCTGCGTCTTACTATTTAAAATTGATTGCCTTTTTTCCTTAAATGGTGTACTTTTTGGTGGAGCTTTGCATATCTGTAACAGTTGTTCAATTTTCCTTTCATTGTCTTCATTTTTTTTATTTAAGGCGGTATTTTCTAACAAAAGATTCTCGATTTCGTTTTCTGAAATTTCTAGCTTTTCCTCTAACTTGCTTATTTTTTTTTTTAGATCTTCTATGACCCAGTTAGCACTAGGACTCAAATCTGACAGACTTCTATTTGCTTTATTCGGTGTTGATGTTATAGATGAGTATTCTAAATCATCAGACAATTCTTCAAATGTGTTTTCAGTAGGAATGTTGATTTTTGGTTTGTCACGGTGAGTAACGTTGTCGTGTTGTTGTGGAGAATTTGTTTCAGTACCTTGGTTTGATTTTCTGCTACTGGGTGTACATGTAACACATTTATAGGCTTTTTTATTTGCTGGTGTCATCAAATGAAACAGTTTAGACGGTAGACTAATACAATCCAGATGGTATGGTTTCTTACATGAAATACATGTTAGTAATTGTTTGTTTTTAATTTCCCTCTTGCATTTAGCGCAGTGCAGTGCCATCTTGTGGTATGGCTGAGAACTAATTCTAAATCGAAATGCTTATTGGTGTTCGCAAGAGTGCTATATCAGGTAAACATATTGTCAAAGTGCCAACGATTCAAAATGGTTCCAGAAATAACGTTCGTAGAACATACCAAAACATCGAATTTTATGTATTCAGTTGTTTATGTGAATTTGTATGGTGTTATTTTCATGCAGTGCGCGGCTTCTTTACTTGCTCATAGAGAGAATCCAGTTATAACGTTTCATTTGCGTCGATTCATGATATTTTTGGTTATGTCACAGTTCACTTCCTCTGTACACCAATAATGCGTAAATCAGTCACTTGGCACTCCGACAACACTTCCACACATGGATTGCACTTTCGAGACAAAACTGTATGTATTTCCAATATGTTTTTCATAAATTTACTTGTATTTATAAATAATACTCAAGGAGCTCAATGTTTACGTGACACTAGCGCCACCTACACCCTATCGGCTGCGAAAGGTGAGATGTGAGAACATAGTTTACATTTACGTTTTAAATAAAAAGCGATAACATTTCTACTAACGTATAAAGTAGAAAAGTAGAAAGCTCCGGAACTACCGGTCGGATTTGAAAAAAATATTTTTACGTTTGATAGCACAATCCTTGAGAAAGATTAAAGGCCGTTAAACATCGCGATATGGTCCTTAGTAGTCGAGGGAGGGAAAGAAAGAAAGTAGAAAAAGTGGTTTCTTCGAGATACGGGCATTCGGAGTGAGTCAGCTAGTAAGATATCCACATATTCTCATTAATAGTAGGATATTTATTTTATTTAATTTCAGGACGGTACGTGGAAATTCATAGAGGACACGATACAAAGTAGAGGCACGTGTCCGCAATATAATTGAATATTTCAGTGGCGAGTAATGCAGTGTCTATTTCAGGAATCGATAGCTCGTGCGGCTGGCCTTTTACTACGCCGCCATTTTATTATATCGTGTGGTTTTTTATTAGTTTTATCTATTTTATCGTCACATAAAATGGAGTTTATTATTGAAGTTCTTCAGTCAGAGACCGATTTTTACGTAACTAGGATGACAAAGAATCGTACAGCTTTCATCATAGTAAGCATTAATGAACCCGATGGTGGCGTGGTTACCAATGCTAGATTAACAGCAATACAGCAATACTCGTGGGTTCGTCTCCCACACATGACAATAAAATGTGTGTACTTGTGCGTAATCAGCCCGAAACGTTAGGTTCGGGAAACTTCGACACTTTTTCGGACGGACGGACGGACTGAGATGATGATGATGAAAATATCTTCACCTTATAGAAAACAGCAAACAATAAATAAAAAATGCCACCATGGTGAGAGATTACTGTTCAATTCATTCTATTTGGAAATAGTTATAAAATGGCCTAAAGAGAGTGATTTTAAGTTTAAAAATATAAAAGCACATGTGGGTATGATAAAATCCCCGCCACATCACTTGTAACTAGCGCCGATAAATATTTATTTCCATCGACCTTAAAAAAATACCAAGAATTGTGTACTTAGCCTATGAATCTTCCTATCGCTGTGTCCAAAAAAGTTGCAATTTTCGCTGGCGAGGCTCTCTGTGATTTCTACCGACCACAGTAGTTTAAATCAAGTACATAACGACGACGTAACGTTATCGATAATGAACATAGCTCAGCATCTGAAGATAATAGGGCTTACTTACTATGAATTTGCAAAAAAAAACAATATAATAAAATTTCGCCTCTACCAGAAACTTCGAGGAAGCCAAAACGTTCCTTGGAAACACCACATAAACATCCATAATAGAATTTCTAAAGACTTGTTTCAGCCATAATTCTGACGTAATGAAATTTTTATGTTTAACCTTGTTGACATAATTTTCTTGTTTTTCATTCGTTCATTATTAGTTGAATATTAGTATATTTTTATTGTCGAACTGATAAGAAATAAGATCTTACATTAAAAAATCCCAGCAATTCATACCTAAGGCAGTCATACAATAATGCTTAATATATAGTGTACATTACATTACATTTTGTGTACACATGCGGTTAAATTAATAATATCCACTTATCATTACAAAATTTTTACAAAATTCCAAATTTAAATGAATATGAATATTGTCGGACAAATTACACAGCGCCATCTAGCCTCAAAGTAAGCGAAGCTTGTGTTATCGGTACTAGACTACTGATAAACATACGTAAATATTTTTTTTTGTAAATACATACTTATTATACATAGAAGATACCCAGATCAAGACAAACAGATATGTTCATGCACACAAATGTTTGTGTGGGAATCGAACTCACGAGCGTTGGTGTCAAAGTAGCGTAACAGCGCGTTTCACCACTGCGCCACCGAGCTCGTCAGACAAAATTCATCAAAATTTAACCAAATTATGTAAGTGAATGTGTTGTATAAATTAAGTTAATTTATATATCATTTTGTTTTTTCATAAAATTAATCAAGGTTATAAAACGTATTATCGAGCAGCCATTTTTAATACTGTTTTAAAGCTTGAAGTTGTACAATTTCTGATTTCTTTTGTAATTTTATTATACACATGAATGGCAGTTACATAAGCACTTTTGTCATATATCATACATCGTATTATTGGAGTAATCAAACGATCTCTGTCTCTAAAACGTCTAGTGTGAACATCAGACTTTGGTGAAAAAATCCTCATGCTGTTAAACAAAAATAAAAATAGTACCTATTGTCTTAGGTTTTCGCGATTATTATACATTGAATTAAACAATTTTTATCGGAAGTATCGCGTGTTTTATTTATTTTGTTGAACCTGATGTGTCGAATGCTTCGTAGCGTCCGTGGTCGCAGGACGACTTGACCACGGACGCTGCAAAGCATTCGAAACGTCAGGTTCAACAAAATAAATAAAACACGCGATACTTTCGTTAAAAATTGTTTAATTAAAAAAAATACAAATTTCAAGAATGTACAATCCAATTAAAGTCATAGAATGTTTATCCCTCGGCAGTATTCTTAGTTATTCATCACTTATATCATGAAATAATATTATATAAATTATCTATTCTATACACTTGACATTGAATTATATGTATAATTCAGAATATAACTTAAATTATGGCATTATTTAATCATTCTTACTGATCAGTGGGTGGTTAATTATTGTAAATTCCGTTCATAGACTAGCTGTAAGAATTGTCAACGATCACACGGTATTGAGCCTTAAGTCTAAGTAGAGAGAGGTTGTGTTTCGAGTCGTTCAATTATGTTGCCAATAGCTTCCTTTTACAAGCGCACTTTCTTTTCATGACACTAAAACTGCAACGATTACGTACTGTGTGGTGTGAAGGAAGGTTTTTTTAGAAAGTATAAGGTGGGGAATGAACTATCTGCCGAGGTTTTCCCAATACATTACAGTATGATATTCATTAAAAAAAAATGTCGTGAAGAAGACAGAGTCCGCCACGTACGTGTGATAGCCGTGGATGCTGCAAGTGTCCATAGGCTGTGGTAACTGCTTATAATCAGGTAGACGTAGAATGACGCGACTTTGACACCAACGCTCGTGGGTTCGATTCCCACACAAGGCAAACATTTGTGTGCATGAACATGTCTGTTTGTCTTGGTCTGGATGTTTTAAGAGAGGTAGGGTGCTACAAAGCAGGCCGTTTGGGGAAGTACCTCCACCTCACAGAAAACCGAAGCCAAATAACAACTCCCTAGAGGGTTGTTGTGTTCCTGCGTATGAGTGAGGTTACCAGTAAGCTCCCTTGTTGTTGAGTTGCTGTGTAAGCAGCAGAGGAGGCATCGCGCGAGTGATACAATATATCGCAAGCGTTAATAGGCTACGGTACCCACTTTACATCAGGTGGGCCGTATGTTTCCAAAGATAATCCAATTCTAATGTCAAAATAATAAATCTCTCCATTGAATCTTGTAAAATCGGTTATGATTTTGTCTATATGACATTGAATTCGTGCAGTGATTAGTTCAGCAATCTGCCGCCAAGACTAACTCCATCTGGCGCTACTGTCGCGATTCAAGATTTTAATTCTCATTGAGATTGATCGGTGTTGGTTTCAAGACAAATCCTACTGTATCTATACTTTTACATAAAGTGAAAGAGTATGTTTGTTTGAACGTGCCAATCTCTGGGAATACCAAGCGCATTTAAAAAAAATCTTTTTGCATACTTAACAACACGACACGACCCGTAGAAACGTAAGATAAAGAAATAAAGTATAAGAGATACCAGGGTACGCACGGGATACTTCGTAATAAAATATCCCCGCAACTTCATAATAACGGTGGATCAAGTCCAGTGTTGGGTTTTGACACACCATTTTAATGACAGATGCAGCGCTCAAGGCTCAGAGTGTGAGCTGCTATGGAAATTCTGATGCTCAGGTTTCTTATTGATTTGCTGCGTCCTACCTTAATTTCACCAGGACCGTGTCGTTTGGTTTAAAAATGTAGCTGTCGGAGTGAAGTAACGAAAATTCCCGAGCCGTAGATTTAATAAAAATTGTTTTCCACAAGAGTGCCGTAGGAATGCAAAGGTCGCGCCTCCTCAAGTGGCCACGATATTACTCGCCGGTATCCGATACTCGACGACGAGTACAGCTTCAAACGAGACCTCGTCTGGAACGACGAGACGCTGTCGGCCACGGCCGAAGGTAGACGTTTTCTCGAAGTGTACTGGAGTATATTACATGATATTAAAGGTTCGCCGCGACATGGAAATGGAAATAGGATTTGAAATTTTTATTTTTGTCATTTACTCCATCTGTCATTTTATACATTGACATTTGTTTTCGAATCGCTGAAGTTGCGTGTTACATATAGTTATATATGTAAGATAGATAGAGATATATGTACATAGACAGAATATGTTCATGGAACAACTTTTAGACATGTTCGCGTGCAGATTATAATGTTCTATTTTGTTGCGTTCCTGCGAGTGAGTAAGGTTATTAGTAATCTCCTAAGGAGTTATTGTGTTAGGAGCTTCCTGCATTGCTAGCGTTCATAAGGCACGGTAACCGCCTTACATCGGGGCCTTTTCTGCCTCCCGACGTAGCATAAGAAATATTTTACAAAAAGAATATTTAATTATGTACCCACATTGTAATATTAAAGTTACGGTAGTATTATAATGAGCTATTAATTTCTTACGAGTGTTTCGCTTCGCTGTACATATTATTCTGTAGACTAACATGTACAGCGCCCGAGGATGTCTTGTGGAGCACGAAACACGTGTCGCGGAGACGACCGGAGCAGCCAGGGCAGCAACGGTGGCGGATGCATACAGTCCATATATCAATAGTTGGTAGGTGCCGGCCGGCAGTAGTTCGCATAAACTAATCGGGAGCGGAAGTATACAAAATAGTTTAGATCAAATCAAATAATAAATAAAGGGCAATAAGGTTTTCGGATGGTGATCACGTACCAGAAAACGCAGCGCAGTATGCAAATGCACATGTGATAAACTAGACTTTATTTTACCATAATGTTCATTTGGCTGTGCATTAAAATCACAGTAGAATGTTAGATTTCGAAGCTGTTGCTCTACCTTTATGTTATACAGCCTTTTTGGTTGTGTACAGTTATGTATTTTTATTTTCACATAAATAATTGTATTTAAAATTAAGAATTGTTCATTTCTAATATTTTTAAAGATATTATAAATTTATGCAGTATATGCGTGTTTTTTTAAGACAGTTAGGGTGCACCAAAGTAGCCCGTCTAGGGAAGTACCTCTACCTCACAGAAAACTGTAGCCAAATAACAACTCCCTAGATGGTTGTTATGTTCCTGCGTGTGAGTGAGGTCTCCAGTAATCGCCTAAGGATTTGCTGTGTTAGCAGCAGAGGTGACATCGCTCGAGTAATACTCAATGTATTGTAAACGTTAATAGGCTGCGGTAACCGCTTTACATTAGGTAGATTGTATGCTTGTATGTCTCCCGACGACGAATAAAAAAAAAATAGGCGAATGTAACAGAAATTAAAAAAAACCCTTTCTCAAAACACCCATGCAAGACAAACAAGCATGTTCATACGCATACATATTCGTCCTGTGTGCGAATGGAATTGTTTGAAAGCAGACTAATTCATAAGGTATTTGTAGTTTTGTTTGTAGCAAAATG
Source organism: Pyralis farinalis (assembly GCA_947507595.1). Classification (NCBI taxonomy): domain Eukaryota; kingdom Metazoa; phylum Arthropoda; class Insecta; order Lepidoptera; family Pyralidae; genus Pyralis; species Pyralis farinalis. Next base: position 40,506,509 of record OX382261.1, on the reverse strand, counting down.
TAACTAACGACATTGAAATTAGCCTTATCGGTCTATTTAAATGACTGCGTGTTTTTATACACAGGATTGTTTCGGAGATGGCCTGAATAGTTAGCTGGGGAAGTGGGCTACGGCGCGGAAAGACGGCATTGACCCGGCGGCAGTCGTAAATTGAATATACTTTTAATAGAAAAAAATACAAGCCAAAAGCGAGCCTTTCGGATGCTACTTAGACGACGTAATCAGATTTGTATACAAAGACCACCAGGGGGATACTTTGTACAAAAGCCATCTGCGTGGGTACCTGTATCTCACCTATTTCTACCACCAAGCAGCTATATTTATATAGCTGTGTTCCGGTTTGAAGGGTGAGATATGGCAGAGAAATTACTGGGTACTGTGACGAAACAGCTTTAGGTCACAAGATTGGCAGCGCGCGAGTAACACCCCCGTGGTATTGCGAGCGTCAATAGAGGCTGCGGTGACCGCTTACTATTTGATGCGGGCCGCATGCTTGTTTGCTAATCTAGTTGTATAGAAAAAAAAACAAAGATTGTTTTGATTCGATGACACCCTTACCTGAATCTAATCGAAATCTTAAGATAAAGTGCGCATATATTTTCTGGAACACTTAACTAACTTTATTTGTGATCTATTTCTTAAACCGTGTTAAATTAATAAAAAAAAGAACAAACTTCACAGTACTGTAGTCGTACATAATGTGTTACCTTTGACATCTCACCTTGGTAATAAGCAGCTGGAGTTAAATTAGAATCATTAATATTAAAGAAAATATTAATATCAAATAAATTATCCATGTAATTAAATAACTAATCTGGTCATAAATACAGTTACATACAGAGTTTTCTTTTTTCATATCTTTAATTATTTTGAATTTGGAACGTGTTCAAGTGAAAAACTTCTTTCGATTTCCTGAAGCTTTTACTTATTATTTTCGTGTTTATTATCAAATTACCATATGACATGGGGTGTTAAAGAAAATAGGATTACAGTAATTGCACCTTGCATAAAGCGGGTACGGAGCCGTCGGTTATATTCAAGACACATCAAAAGCTTGGTGTCAGTTCCTGTATCGTACTGTCGACAGATATACAAACACTTGCTCTGTTGAAAACCATAAAAGTTCGGGGCGACCGCGTGCTGTTAGAATTACAAAAGCTGTTAATACTGTTAAAGTCAGAATTCACCGAAACTCCATTAGGAAACAAAAAGATCTTATATTGAGAAATGAAGATTTCCGCTAGGATTCTGTCGCGTATAATAAAACGAGATCTGTCGTCGTGATCGTGTATATACAAAGCATGCCCTAAATCAATCCCCACAGTTGTAGAGAGTGGATCGATCAAAACGCCTTCCGTCCCGATACGCAGGTGAAAGGCACAGAAATATCCTCTATACTGATGAAAAAATTTTCAGGATGAAGACCACTACAACAAGCAAAATGACAAAGTGTACGCACACAGTTCTAAAAAAACCACTCAAGTGCTCGGAAAGGTAAATAATTAAATATTGTCGGACAAATTACACAGCGCCATCTAGCCTCAAAGTAAGCGAAGCTTGTGTTATGGGTCTGCCGGTAGAATACGGTACCCCCCAAGGAAGTATCTTAGGCCCCACCCTATTTTTGGTCTATATCAATGACCTGTGCGCACTTCAAATACCCAACTGCAAAATGATCTCGTACGCTGATGATACGGCTCTTCTATTTACCGGTGACACCTGGAATGAGGTATTTTTCCTCGCACAATCCGGTTTTGATATTGTCACATCCTGGCTCCAAACCAACCTTCTAACCATCAACGTCCAAAAAACTCAATATGTGACCTTTTCTATGAAGAAAATCCCGAGAAATATCTTGTCCCAATTTTCTATCAGAGCACATTCTCACCACCCTACGTCACTTTCCGTATGTTCCTGTTCTCCACTAACCAGAGTAGAGGAAATAAAGTACCTAGGTATAAATATAGACCAGAAGTTAAATTTTCATTCACACCTCAATATTACAGCTGGTAGAATCCGTAAGCTTATGTATGTGTTCAAGCGGCTGCGACATCTGGCCGATCCAACAGTATTAAAACTGACCTACTTAGCACTTTGTCAATCCCTTTTAACATATTGCATCACGTCTTGGGGAGGCACTGATAAAACTTACCTCCTGAAATTAGAAAGAGCCCAAAGGGCTGTACTTAAAGTATGCACATGTAAGACCATATTATTTCCCACTTTCGACCTTTATCAATACACCCAAGTGTTGACCGTGCGACAGCTTTTTATCCTCCACACAACACTAAAACAACACCGTAGAGTTGTGTATGACCCCAACTGTTATAAATCACACCGCAGCCGCCCTGTATTCAATTCTACGCTTCTCAGGACATCATTCTCACACCGATTTTTCTGCTTTCTCGGCCCGCTACTGTACAATAAGTTAAATCGCAAATTGAAACTTCTTCCACTTACTAATTTCCAGCCGAAAAGAATAGTTACAACCTTTCTTCAGATGTTAACTTATGCTGACACTGAACCTCTCTTACAGTTCAATCCTAACATCGAACGCGCGCACTACTTCCTATCAATGCCTAACCTACACAATGACAGTAAAGATCGTTAGCAATTTTCTGTGTATTTTAAAATCACATTCGCACTAAACCATTTCATGCACACTTTTATTACACACGTTATATACACTTATAAACACACATAGTACCCACACAAAACGGACATATTTTATTCTTCTCTGTTTCATAGAATGCTACACATAATAATGGGGGGGCTTATCAAAGAGTCACAAAGATTGGCTTGTGTTGTAACCTCTCAGCAATATACTTTTTAATAATGTACCGTGTACTTTTAAGTTGTCATAGGACATGACCTGCTCGAAACGACACGCCGACATTGTGTCTCTTAAGAAATCTTTGGAGCAAGCAGTGGCTAAATTTCCCATGGAAACTGCGTAATCCATAGATTCATGGCCAGACAGATTAAAGGCTTGTATCAATGCCAGGCAACAAGGTGGCCATTTCGAATAGAATTTTTTTTTATTTTTTTTTGCTGAGACTTCCATAAATAAGTGCATGTAAGTTTTATTAAGATTACTTTACTTCATAAAAAAATAAATGCATATTCATTTGTAACAGAACTTATTATGGCCGGACTAGGTATTTTTATTTAAATTCTTTAGACGCGGTATTATGAGTAATTCAGATCTTTTTCGGACGGAAATAATATTTTAAGATGAATATAACGTTCAGTAAACTTTATAGGTACATATAGCTCGTTTGCAGCAGTGTGACTAATTACATTGACTGTAATTGAGAATTTAAATAATTGTTAAGAGAGGTAGGGCGCATCAAAGCAGCCCGTCTGGGGGAAGTACCTCCACCTCACAGAAAACCGCAGCCAAATAACAATTCCCTAGAGGGTTGTTGTGTTCCTGCGCGTGAGTGACGTCACCAGTAAGCTCCCAAGGAGTTGCTGTGTTAGCAGCAGAGGAGGCATCGCGCGAGTGATACTTAATATATTACAAGCGTTAATAGGCTACGGTACCCGCTTTACATGAGGTGGGCCGTATGCTTGTATGCCTCCCGACGTAGTATATAAAAAAAAAATTAAGTAAATACGTATTTATTTGATTAATAATTATCTGTGGCTTTGTCTGTCTTGTTTTGAGTGATTACTGATATCTTTTTCAATCCATTAGTCTATAAATTTTGACAGCTTTTGTTAATCAATCAGTCAAATTATGATAAAGTTTAGATCAAATTGCCTGTAAAATTATATTTTTTTAATGGTCGCCATTTGCTGTTTTTGAAAATGCAGTTTTGTTTAAGAAGGTTTTGACATCTAATAACGGTGATATTACATATTTGCCGAAATTACGAATCTTACAATTTGCGCCTGTTTTATCAGAGAGTGGTACCAGGAGTAGTGATGTGCCGTTCCCAAATTCTCGTTTCCGGGAATATATCATTCCCAATAATTCCTAATTTAACCCATGAGAATTAAAAAAAAAATAGAAAATATTATTACTATTATACTGTAATTCAATTTGTTTTATACCCTTAGGTGGTAAAGATGCGTACCTGGCCTGTCTGATGATAAGCGGTCACCTTAGCCTATGGTCATTTGCTAGACCAAGTGTGTCAACCATGCATTGCCGACTAAGGGCTCAATGCCGTGTTTAAGCTCAGGATCGTCGACAATTCTGACAAAGTATAAGTATTTTTTTTTCCCGGTTTACCTTGAAAGGTTCAGTTATAAAAGAAAAGGGTAAAGCTATATTGACTTTTTCGCTACATTCACATTCTCAAGACTTGAAAGTTTCAGTGAATTTGTAATCTGTTAAGCTGTTGATTGGATGAAAATTAGCTCGTGATTGGATTGATCTGATGGAGAACTGGTCCAGTTCTCCATCAACAAGAGGATAAGAAGTTATTCGTAGCCGAAACACAATGAATAAATTGTGATCTGACGCCGATAAATTATGGTACATTTTTTAAGAGCTTATCGTAGGGTCTTAGATGTCTAATTCAACTTTTTAACCGATTTCCAAAAAGGGGGTTTTCAATTCGAATTCGTATTTTTTTGTGTACATGTCATTCTATATATTCGCCGATCGTGAATAAATTATTAACATTTGTTTTCCATTATTAGCAAGTTCCTAGCGCTTGATTGGTGCTACGTGAATTTAGTGAACGTTAATGATGTCAGTTTAATATTATATCGGATGTTATCAGAAGGTGGTGACAGGAGCCTTAGGAACCGGCAAGTGTGCATGAAAAGAGCTATGAATGTTAAAGAGTGGGGTATTTCTTTTGGCCAAGACAAACAGGCATGTTCATGCACAAAAAAATTGTCCTGTGTGGGAATCGAACCCACGAGCGTTGGTGTCAAAGTAGTGTAACAGCTTGTTTCACCACTGCGCCATCGCGCTTGTCAAAAGGTATGTAAGAACCGAATCGTGTAGTGCCCGGTTCTTTCTGCCTACTCCGCAAGACATTTGACGTGAAGTTATAGATAGATAGCCTCGTTATATTCGCATACTGAAACCTCAATGTTATTGTGCTGTATGATTCCAGGGAAGTTTTATATAGAGAACCTTAAATTATGAGATTCATTAGGGTTGGCTGGAAGAAATCCCTTGAAGAGATAAGCTCACCTTTGCACACTGTATTTGTCAATGATTATTATATACTATTTGTGTGTGCAATAAAGAATATATTATGACAGAACACCCTGCCGAGGTTTGTTTTATACAACGTCGAGAGGCATTCAAGTATATATAGCCCACCTGATGTATAGCAGTTACCGTAGCCTATTAACACTTATTATTATTAACACCTCCTCTGCTGCTTACACAGCAACTCCTTAGGAGCTTACTGGTGACCGCATTCACACGCAGGAATACAACAACCCTCTAGGGAGTTGTTATTTGGCTGCGGTTTTCTGTGAGGTGGAGGTACTTCTACAGACGGGCAGCTTTAGTGCGCCTTATCTCTCCTAAAAACACCCAGACCAAGACAAACATACATGTTCATGCACACAAATGTTGGCTGCGGTTTTCTGTGAAGTGGAGGTACCTCCCCAGACGGGCTGCTTTGATGCGCCCTACCTCTCTTAATACACCCAGTATAAGACAAACAGACATGTTCATGCACACAAATGTTTGTACAGTATGCAAATCGAATCCACGAGCGTTGGTGTCAAAGTCGCGTTATTAACTTATATCGTGAGTGAATGGACTATGTTCAAGATGGTTATTCAAATACTCATTTATGAATATACAACACGTGTTTTATATCAGTACACACAAAATATATTTATATATAAATACATATGTGTATGTATCTTTAAATCTATTCGATTGTGAATCATATCTACTGATAATTTATTATACTATCGTATTGTTTTGTAAACCGCTACGCCACCGAGCTTTTACAAGAATGAACACTGGCAAATATATAAAGATATACCTAACATTAATAAGAAATACATAAACTTTACACATATATATGTTGATCATGTACACATCTAGAAAAGCTGTCGTTGAAAGCTGCACTCGGGCGGCAGTCGGCGCCGGCCGCCCGCTACGACGCTACGGCTACGCTGTGCCGTCTCGTAGCACTCGTTACGACTACGTAGCGCGACTCGCGTCTACTTTTGAGTACATCGGTGAGTGTTCAAATTATATACATTTTGATACTTTTTATGATTGTTAAAATTATATTATAATAGTTATTTGTTATAACTGATTGTTATAATAGTTATTTTTTGCGTTTCTGTGACGAGTGGTAAATGGATAACTATTTTTCGATGTCCGAAGTTAATTTAGTTTACATTCACATATATTAATGGTTTGTAACACACACTTTAATATACATAAATAACTCTCTATCTGTAAGTTCATGTTTCTGTTCGTTAGTTACTTTTTATGGTTAAACCTTTGAAAAGTTAGTTATGCTTACGACTATGCACGAGTGCGTAGTGTATATTGTCCATTGAAATCCTCATTTCGTTTCTATTCATTAAGTTCAGTATTCAAATTTAAGTTAATTTTCCATTTATAATATAGCATAGATTTTTAAAAAGGTGTGTGTATTTCTAAAATGGTTTTGAACATCGTGCGACTTCTATTTAAGTCGAACTTAATATCTACGGTGCTACCATCGGTACGGCTAGTAGTACCACGAGAAAAATATATATACTACAACTTATTATATATAACTAATTATATTTTCAGTATTCACATAATGTACAGCACGTGAATAATTTGTTTGTCACACCGTAAAAGTTGTTTACTGTGACGGACGGCGGATCATTGGCAAATTACGTCATGGATTACGTGGGTGGCTTTGTATCAATCAATTAATTAGGTTTATTGACAATTTTTACCATTATATTGACAGTAAAACATCCCCTACGTCTTTTTTGCACAATTATTATTATGATATAAAGTGGTTACTTCTGTCGAGCTGCTTCGAGTCGTCTCCTCAATGTTTCGCTCGAGTCTCATGTTTTAAGTAGCGAGGTGCATCATACACGGGCATGGATGACTTTGACACACATTTTATACACATGAACACTCGCAATACAGCTTTGGACGAGCTCGGTAACGCAGTGGCGAAACGCGCTGTTACGTTACTTTGACACCAATGCTCGTCGGTTTGATTCCCACACACGGTAAACATTTGTGTGCATGAACATGTCTGTTTGTCTCGATCTGGTTATTTCAGGAGAGGTAGGGTGCATCGAAGCAGTCCATCTGGGGAAATACCTCCACCTCACAGAAAACCGCAGCCAAATAACAACTCCCTAGAGGGTTGTTGTGTTCCTGCGTGTGAGTGAGGTCACTAGTAAGCTCCCAAGGAGTTGCTGTGTAAGCAGCAGAGGAGGCATCGCGCGAGTGATAATTAGTATATCAAGCAAGCACGCAAGCGTTAATAGGCTACGGTATCCGCTTTACATCAGGTGGGCCGTATGCTTGTAAGCCTCCCGACGTTGTGTAAAAAAAAAATACGGCCTACATGATAATAAACAGTCACGGTAGCCTATGAACATTTGCAACACCAGGGGTGTCACTCATGCATTGCCGACCCTCTAAACTAAACCACTGTATAGATAAACAAAAGAATAACTACGGATTTATGCATTTGGTGAGACACATTGAAGTTACCAAAAATCCGCTCTTAATATCGACTACAAGTATAATGGGACCAAGCTCGATTGTGTAGAAACATCCACCCTACTTGGTTGAACACTAGACACAAACATTAATTGGAAAGCTCACGTACATAAAATAGCATTGAAATTGTCAAAATTCACATATGCACTTAAAGAACTTAAAAAGTCTACAGATAAAAAAACTTCAATTATTGCCTATTTCGCATACGCCTGCGCATGGCTAAACTATGGAATTATTCTTTGGGGTAATAGTACGGATACAAACATATTATTTAAATTACAAAAAAAGTGCATAAGAATAATTGAAAATATCAAAGCTAGGGAGAGGTGTAAGCCACATTTTAAAACATTAAAAATATTGAAACTACCATCTATGTATATTTTAGAAGCCTGTAAATTTGTAAAAAAATATCCTCAATTCTATACGAATAAGGGTGATTTACCCCGACGCTATCCTACCCGGTATAAAGATAGACTAATACCTACCACATCGAAACATAAACTAGTCAGCTCTGGCCCGCTATCTATGACTACAAAAATTTTTAATGCATTACCAAACCTGCTCAAAACGGAAGAAAACAATAAGCTATTTATAAATAAAATAAAACATTTTTTAACTCAAAAAAGTTACTACACGTTAGACGAATTTTTAAACGATAAAGACAAAAATGAAATTACGTAGATAAAATATTACTTATGTTTTTAAATGAATAAATATATAATAATAAATAATTTTAATTTTCTTAGACAATTAATTTCATAATGTTATTGTTTTTCTTGACGAATTCTTTGATGATCTAAAAGACATTTATGCGCTATAGTTGTAGATAATTGAATTTAAAGATGTTTAATGTAATGTATTTTTATTTTTATTGTAATTAACGTTGTAATTTAATTTTATAATCTATTATAGTAAGTTCTGTATGCTGTGCCCTGTACAGCGTTCATGTTTGAAACTATTTGTATAATCACCATCTTGTAACACCATGAAAAAGCAAATATGTAATAAATAAATGAATATGAATATGAAAAAAAAAGTTATGTTTTCTATGGCGCGTTAGGGAAAAATAACGAGATTGAATTTTTACGACATCTAAAATCGATACCCGTTGCTTGGTAAATGTCTCTCAAGTTTTATTTTATACAATGTCGAGGGGCATACAAGCATACGGCCCACCTGATGAAAGTGGTTACCATAGCCTATGAACGCAGGTAACATTAAGTATCACTCGCGCTATGCCACCTCTGCTGCTAACCCAGCAACTCCTTAGGAGCTTACTGGCGACTTCACTCGCACGCAGGAACACAACAATCCTCTAGGTAGTTGTTATTTGGCTGCGGTTTTCTGTGAGGTGGAGGTACTTCTACAGACGGGCAGCTTTAATGCGCCTTATCTCTCCTAAAAACACCCAGACCAAGACAAACATACATGTTCATGCACACAAATGTTTGTACTGTGTGGGAATCGAACAAAGTATGAATTCTTACGTGCGTACATAAGTACACACACACTTTATTTAAATGAGTCAGAACATTCATTTTTTACACATACACTTGAGTATTGAGACGATTTCAGTTTGATATCTAAATGGACGTGAAATTCTCTGGGAAACGATCAGAATTAATCCTAGTAACTGTGTTTGACAAGTTTATTGAGCAACGGGAGAAGGACACACAGACGAGTTGTTAATGGCAGCTCATTTAACAGTTTACCGATGTCGCCCGGCGTCAGATAGCTCACTTATATATATAGATCACTTGTTTAAACGATTTAAATTAATATAAATGTTATAAATAATATATATATTACATTATTGTTTGTTTGGTTTATTCTGTATCTCGATAGTTGTCTACCGAGAATAAGATCGACGAATGCAGGATTACGCATGGGTGACCTAGTGGTGAACTGTCTGCTGTATGCAGATGATACCGTCCTATTAGCAGAAACTCCACCTGAACTGCAATCACTGGTCACAATGATGAAAGATGAATGTATAGAGAAAGGCTTACTATTGAATGCGAGGAAAACAAAGATAATGGTATGTAAAAGAGAAGAAACCAGAACCAATTTAAGGATTACGGTAGATGATGAAGATGAAGGGTTGGAACAAGTGGATGAGTTTGTATATCTTGGATGCGCTTTCAGCAGGGATGGAAGGTACACCGCAGACGTGGAAATAAATAAATAAATATTGTCGGACAAATTACACAGCGCCATTTAGCCCCAAAGTAAGCGAAGCTTCTGTTATAGTAGACAACTGATAAACATACGTAAATACATTTTTTTTTGTAAATACATACTTATTATACATAGAAAATACCCAGACCAAGACAAACAGACATGTTCATGTACACAAATGTTTGTACTGTGTGGGAATCGAACCCACGAACGTTGGTGTCAAAGTAGCGTAACAACGCGTTTCACCACTGCGCCACCGAGCTCGTCAAAGGCGAGTGAGTGCTGGGAATAGTGTTAATGGAGCGTTGGGAAAGCTTCTTGGCAATAGAAACCTGAGCCAGAAGGCACAGCTCGCTATACACAATGCAGTGCTCGTCCCAACGCTTAAGTATGGAAGCGAGAGCTGGGAATGGCAGAGAGAGCATGAAAGTAGAATAAACGCGGTCGAAATGCGAGCGTTGCTTTGTGGCGTAACATTTTTAGATCGTATTCGCAATGATAATGTTAGAAACAGACCTGGCCTGAAAGAGAGTGTAGGTGTTAAAATAAGAAGAGGCATGCTCCGTTGGTTCGGATACGTGGAAAGAATGCAGAAATAAATAATTATGAAACAGATATACAACGCGAAAGTAGAAGGATGTAGGAGCCGAGGAAGGTCAAGATTTACCTATCATGACCAAATTGATTGTGTTTTATCAGAAGGTGATGAGGTCAAGAGCGAAGAAGAAGAGCAATTAATGTTAAAGAAGCGAGTGAGGTGTGTAAGGATCGAGTCACGTGGCGCTCGGTTCTCTCTGCCTACTCCGAAAGGGATTTGGCTTGAAGTTATAGATAGATAATTACAAAACAATGAAAATAAAATAGTATACGTAGTATATACATACATGTAAGTATATATATATATATATATAATATTTATATAACCGCAGCCAAATAACAACTCCCTAGAGGGTTGTCGTGTTCCTGCGTGTGAGTGAGGTCACCAGTAAGCTCCCAAGGAGTTGCAGTTGCTGTGTAAGCAGCAGAGGAGGCATCGCGCGAGTGATACTTAATATATCTCAAGCGTTGATAGGCTACGATAACCGCTTTACATCAAGTGGGCCGTATGCTTGTATGACTCCCGACGTAGTATGTAAAAAAAATATGTACATATGAATTTGGGAAAAAATGCATACAGCGAGACATGACATGATGACATGACAAATGAAATACCTCAGTATAAATACGTTAAATGTATATTTCATACACTCATTTCAACATATAAGACGTACAATAAATACAGGGTTGCACGAGATCCACAACGCGCCAATGATGACCTGGTGTTGTAACCTCCTATCGAGTAGGTCATGTCAAGTTAGTTGTATAAAATTATCACTCACTACCAAATTATTTCGATTTCACTATGTGATGACCTTCATTATTAAAAAAAAAAACCGGCCAAGTGCGAGTCGGACTCGCGCACGAACGGTTCCGTACCATAATCTATAAAAACTGCAAAAAACACGTTTGTTGTATGGGAGCCCCCCTTAAATATTTGTTTTATTTTAATTTAATCATTTATTTTTATTATTTCAAGCGTCTACCTGTTGCCGTTATCAATATCGAGCAAAAAAGAGCAAAAAGTCATGTTTGTTGTATGGGAGTCCCCTTAAATATTTATTTTATTCCGTTTTTTAGTATTTGTTGTAATAGCGGCAACAGAAATACATCATCTTTGAAAATTTCAACTGTCTAACTATCACGGTTTATGAGATACAGCCTGGTGACGGACGGACGGACAGCGGAGTCTCAGTAATAGGGTCCCGTTTTACCCTTTGGGTACGGAACCCTAAAAAAATAGGCTTTTGATGCGCTCGGTCTCGCTATGGTTATTAATCAGGTGGGCCACGTGCTTGTATACCTCGTGACATTGTTCAAAAAAGAGACTTTCCAGAAACTGACTGGTGGCATGCAATTCAATTCAGTGACCTGTACTGTACGGTCTTACCCTTCATTTACGACTTCGTACGGGTCTCCCCATTGAAAAATGCAAATATACTTCACCCTTAAGTACAGGAGAACGTACGAATCAACATGAATTTATATGAAACACAAACATGAACTGCTAATTGGGAATGTTTATTTTTCTATAATGTTTTGTTTTTCTTAGTAGTCAAGTCGAGGTAACTTTCCTTGCCTTGTTAATGGAACATCGAATACTCTTCAAAACAAGTTAATAATAGGTATTTATGTATGTATACCTTCACGCCAGGTCCCTTGCGATGTAGGCAGAGGGAACCGAGCGCCATAACACGCGGTTCTTACATACTTCACTCGCTTCTCTAACATTCATAGCTCTTTTCATGCACGCTCGCCGGTTCCTGGGGCTCCTGACATCACCTTTTTAAAAAATACGACCAATTTGGTCATGGTAGGTTAGTCTCGGTCTTCCTCGGCTCCTACATCCTTCCACTTTTACATTGTATAGGTCTATCTGTTTCGTCATTCTTTCGTCCTGTATTCTTTCTACATGTCCGAACCAACGGAGCATGCCTTTTATCTTAATGCTTTTCTCTTATCTTAACACCGACACTCTCTTTCAGACCAACTCTTTCTCTCACGTCTTCATTACGAACGAGGTCAGCAAGCGTTAAGCCACAAATTTTGCGCAATGCTCTCATCTGGACCCCATTTATTCTACTTCCATGCTCTCTCTGCCATACCCAGCTCTCACTTCCATAAGTCAGCATTGGGATTAGCACCGCGTTGTGTACAGCGAGCTGTGCCTTCTGGCTTGGATTTCGGCTGCCTAGAAGTTTACCCAACGCTTCATTCACCCTATTCCTTGCATTCACTCGTATCTCCACACCGGCGGTGTACCTTTCATTGCTGCTAAAAGCGCTTCCAAGATATACAATCTTATTCACTTACTCCAACACTTCATCAACAACCGTAATCCTAGTGTTCCTAATAATACGAGGTTATAATTGGTCATGTTCTATCAGAAGGTGATGTCAGGAGCCCTAGAAACCGGCGAGCGTGCATGAGAAGAGCAATGAATGTTAAAGAAGCGAGTGAGATATGTAAGGATCGAGTCACGTGGCGCTCGGTTCTCTCTGCCTACCCCGCAAGGGATTTGGCGTGAAATTATAGATAGATAGATAGATAATAGGTTTTTGCTTCAAATGTAATCCACTGACATCAGCGAAAACTCCACAAGGTCTCTCTCTCTCTTTCTCGCAACGCAATGCTTCTATCTCTGAATACATATACGAAAGTCGAATATCATGGTTTTTTAAATTTGAAATTATCATATGGGTATAAGCCACAGATCCAGATCGTTGTTACGTATTCCTTCAGAACCAAGTGAGCGTCACTTAATGTATTACAAACGTTTTTAGGCTACGATAACCATTTTGCATCAGGTAGGTCGTATGTTTGTATGTCTGCTGACATCAAATAAAAAAAAGTTTTAATGACGTCAGGAGTCAATTGAAATACATTAAGTATCACTCTCGCGATGCCATCTCTGCTGGTAACACAGCAACTCCTTAAGAGCCTATTGGTGACCTCACTCACATGCATGGAGACAACAATCCTACAGGGAGATTTATTTGGCTACGATTTTCTGTGAGGTGGAACTACTTCTCCTGTCAGGCTGCTTTAATGCACCCTACCTCTCTCAAAAACATATATGTTTGTCCTGTATGAGAATCAAACTCACGGGCACCGGTGTTAAAGCTAATTGCTACCCACTCCGTAATCCAGCTCATCACATATTGTGTTGTTATTTTGCTTTGTAATATGAGATTTAGTGTATTCAGGAACTACAGATACCTCGCTGTACAAAGCTCATCTAATATAAACAAGCAGGAGATATGTTAAATGTTCGAACAATGTGATCGGTGTCCGCCCCTGGTCGGACATCCGACCGTCGATAATGGCCGTCCGTCGTCCGTACGAGACGTCGATTGTAATGAATAATTGACATATCACTGAGGTGAACGGATTGTACGACATATATGACACTGACTGCCGTAACCTGTATGCTTTGACGCTGTTTACAGCGCTGGTAGTGGTTCAGAAGGAATCAGCCATAGAGATAAAAATCGGCACTAGATAAGAAGATATTTTGAATATCTCTACCAATGTGCTACCAATTAGGTTGTGTTCCGAAAGTTGTTCGACGTGTTGCCTGCAGGTCCTTATCCACCCGTGACTCTTACTCGACCAGTTTTTGGTGGACGGAAGTTTCTAGTTGGACATTATTATGGTTGGACTTTTTTATTTTGAACATTAGTCGTCCGAAGGTTTTTATCTTTTTACCAATTGCCGTTGGCAGGTAATTCTTAAGTACCTCAACCTTACAGAAAACCCTAGCCCAATAACAACTCCCTGGAGGGTTGTTGTGTTCCTGGGTGCGAGTGAGATCACCAGTAGGCTCCTAAAGAGTTGCTGTGTTAGCAAAGGTCGCATCGCGCGATCGATATTTGTTGTATTGCAGGCTTATAGGCTGTGGTAATCACTTCAGCTTCAATCACTACATCAGGTGGTTTGTGTATGCTTGTAAGCTTCCCGACGTTCTATATATTACTTAAAAAAACCTTATTACGCAGTGGAATTATAATGCATTATATGTACGAGTACTATGTCTTTGAGGAATCACATTCTGTTGTAACACACAGCCTAAAACTGTTTCCAAGAGATAAAAGTTTCCAAGGATCCACATGCAGAGCTAGACTGTGAATCCTAGTGGATCAAGGGACCAACTCATCCTTCATAGATATGTCGTATTTTTAGAGTTCTTTGGGAATTCTTGTGTCACCACTCTGTACGTTCACAGAAAGGTCTATCTATCATAGACACCATTCCCGAAAAGTTAAAATAAATTTTGAAACAATTACTATAATAAAATAGCATTTTCCCCAGTTATCTATGAAGCTAAATACTAACTAACTAAATAGGAATCAGAGGGAGACTTTGTACAAAAGTCGTCTGCATGGGTACCTCTGTCTCACCTATTTGTACCGCCAAGCACCTATATTTATATAGTTGTGTTCCGGTTTGAAGAGTAAGATATGGCAGAGAAATTACCTACTAGGTACTGTGACGAAACATCCTTGTGTCACAAGATTGGAGTAACATCCCCGTGGTGTTGCGAGCGTCAATAGGCTGCGGTTATCGCTTACGATCTAATGCAGTCGGCAGCGGCCGCATGCTTATTTGCCAATCTAGTTTCATAAAAAAAATCTAAAATAATTATAGCGGATGAAGGTTTATACAAATACGAGTATTACAAGAAAAATAGAACATTTTGTAAATAGAACATTTTTTCACATAGCTTTCAAAGACTCATTATATATGGCACCATTTTCCACCGCCTTAATGAACCCCAGTCCGAAAGGTCTAAGAGCCAGCGATCGGCAGACTCACGGTGTTTCAGCAAACTGCACATGATGCTAGCTGTACTATTAGATTTGCTGTAGATGAAATGGAGATTCACTATATTTTTGACGAGTTCGGTGGCGCAGTGGCGAAACGCGCTGTTACGTCATTTTGACACTAACGCTCGTGGGTTCGATTCTCATACAGGACAAACACTGTTTGTCTTGGTTTGGGTATTTTTAAGAGAGGTAGGGCGCATCAAAGCAGCCCGTCTGGCGAAGAATCCCCACCTCACAGAAAACCGCAGCCAAATAACAACTCCCTAGAGAATTGTTGTGTTTCTGCGTGTGAGTGAGGTCACCAGTAAGCTCCTATGGAGATGTGTGTGTTGCGCGAGTGATACTTAATGTATTGCAAGCGTTTATAGGCTGCGATAAAAGGTTTATATCAGGTGGGCTGTATGCTTGTATTCGTTCGTTTCGAAGGGGCCTTACGTGTTGGCTTCATATCCCCGCGCATGCCTACCAAATACCGGGATTAAAACCCGTGAAATAAAAGAAAAGAATGTAAATAATATATATCAACAAAAAAAAATACAGAGTGTAGTATCTCTGATGATAAAAATCTCCAAAACTTAGACGATTTCGATATAAATTATTCCAAATCCCCGACACAACGATGCTTGGATTAAAATATTCTTATCTTACACTGAAACTCTATTTCAGACCAATTGTCTTCTAAAGAATGCGGTCAGCAAGCATTATGCCCAAATGTATTCTACTTTCATGCACTCTCACCATGCCACACCCAGCTTTCACTTTCATAAGTTAGCATTGGGATGAGCACTGCGTTGTGTACAACGAGCTACGTGAAACTTTATATACACACATCAAAAGTGTCTAGGGATCAACATATATTTTTGCAATAACTTTTCTCCTGATTGATATTAATTAAAATTTTCTTTAAGGATTCATCAAATAAAGTGTTTTCGTTTGTCTACAGTAACGATAAACCAAGTCACCTTTGCATTACAAGCTCCTTACTGGACCTTCTGCTGACAACACGTCCGGATGAGTACAGCATCTCAGTGGATGCGCCGCTTGGCTCATCGGACCACTGTCTCATCCGAACCCAAGCGCCTTGTGCCAGGCGTGACCCGCCTCGGCCTACCGGATGGCGGCGCGTTTGGCACTATAAGTCGGCAGACTGGGACGGACTGCGTGAGTTCTACGCGTCGTACCCGTGGAGGCAGCTTTGTTTCAAAACAGACGATATCGAATCCTGTGCGACTGCGGTAGCTACGGCGATATTGGATGGCATGGAATGCTACATTCCCAGTCGCTTAGTGGCTGCTGCGGGAGCTAAAAAGCGACCGTGGTTTAATCGGCCTTGTCGAGAAGCCAGATTTCACAAACAGGCTGCTTTCGAGGCTTGGACCACGGCGCGTGCTAATGGAAATCCTGATGTCTCTGTTTTGAAACGTAAACTCAACGCTGCCTCGAGGTCCAGTAAGAGGGTAATCGCCAGAGCAAAGTTTGATTTCGTCGGTAGAGTTGGCGAGCGGCTTGCAAGCCTTCCGTCTGGCAGCCGTGCTTTCTGGACGCTGGCTAAAGCTGCCGAGGGAAACTTTTGTCAAGCGTCTATGCCACCATTGCAAAAACCGGATGGCAGTCTGGCCTACAGTGCTAACGAGAAAGCCGACTTACTGGGTAATCTCTTTGCCTCTAACTCGACTTTGAATGACGGGGGAGCTGTACCACCTACCATCCCGAGGTGCAGTAGCTCAATGCCGGAAATCTCAATTACCCAGCGAGATGTCCGGCGGGCGTTGCTCTCCCTCGACATTCATAAGTCGAGTGGGCCAGATGGCATACCAGCAGTGGTGCTAAAGCAGTGTGCTCCTGAGTTGTGTTCTGTGCTAACGCGCCTCTTCGTGCTTTCCTACTCCACTCGGCAAGTCCCGTCTTCGTGGAAGACCGCCAATGTGCACCCGGTGCCCAAAAAGGGCGATAGATCAGATCCGTCGAATTACAGGCCTATTGCCATAACCTCCCTTCTCTCCAAGGTGATGGAGCGTGTGATAAACACACGACTCCTAGCATACCTAGAAGATCACGATCTAATCAGCGACCGTCAATACGGCTTTCGCCACGGTCGTTCGACTGGTGATCTTCTAGTGTATCTTACACACCGCTGGGCTTCGGCGATTGAGAGTCAAGGTGAGGCATTGGCTGTTAGCCTAGATATGGCAAAGGCGTTCGATCGGGTCTGGCATCGGAGTCTTCTATCGAAGTTACCATCGTACGGGCTGCCCGAGGGTTTGTGTAAATGGATTGCCAGCTTCTTATCCAGCAGACGTATAAAAGCCGTGATAGACGGTAGTTGCTCCGATAGCATGGATATTAATGCTGGCGTCCCACAGGGCTCTGTATTGTCCCCGACGCTGTTTCTGCTACACATTAATGACATGTTGTCAATCGACAGCATTCATTGTTATGCGGACGACAGCACCGGGGACACTTATTATACAGGCCGTGCTAACATCCCTCGTTCCCTTGTAGAGGAAAGCCGCGATAAACTTGTGTCTGAAATGGAGGGTACATTGTCTAAAGTATCTGACTGGGGGCGATTGAACCTAGTCCAATTCAACCCTACCAAGACACAAGTTTGCGCGTTCACCGCTAAGAAAACCCCATTTGCTGTGGTTCCCCAATTCCAGAACACGCCGCTCACAATCACTAAGAGCATTGGGATTCTCGGTATCGAGATCTCCAGCGATGTTCAGTATCGAGGTCACCTGGAGGAGAAGGTTAAGCTGGCGTCCAAGAAACTCGGTGTGCTCAACAGAGCTAAACAGTACTTCAGCGCGGGGCAAAGGCTTATGTTATATAAGTCCCAAGTCAGACCGCATATGGAGTACTGTAGCCACCTTTGGGCGGGAGCACCTGGATACCAGCTAGGACCCTGTGACTCGATACAGAGACGAGCAGTGAGGATTATCGATGATCCTGGACTCACACACGGCATTGAGTCCTTGAGTTTTAGAAGAGATTTTGCTTCCCTTTGCGTGTTCTACCGGCTGTATAATGGGTTGTGTTCTGAAGAGTTGTTCGACATTATACCAACAGCCTCGTTTTACAATCGCACAGCTCGCCGGCGGCTGGGAGTTCATCCGCACACACTGGAACCGCAATGGTCGCGCACTGTGCGCTTCACGAGAAGTTTTCTACCGAGAACTATTATGTTGTGGAATAAGCTCCCTGCCGAGGTTTTTCCAAAGGACTACAGTATGGGGTTCTTCAAAAAAGGCGTGAAGAGGTTCTTACAGGGTCGGCAACGCAAGAGTGACACCCCTGGTGTTGCAAATGCCCATAGGCTACGGTAACTGCTTACCATCAGGCAGGCCGTACGCTTGTTTGCCACCTTAGTGGTATAAAAAAAAAAAAAAAATTATAAAGAAATTTGCCATTTTCATAATAAAGGGATTTTTGACATTTGAACCACTAACATTAAAGTTCGAAAAAAAGACTGAAATAACAGTTTTCTTTAAAATTTTATTGGGTAACTTAAACAATTAATAATCCGTGTTTCTACCGCGAACACTAACAACACAAGAACATCGGTTTGGCATACTCAAAATGAGTTCATCCAAATCACGCTGTGGAATGGCCGCCCATGTTCGTTGCAACAACAAAAAAAGGTCTTCTTGCGACTGGATACCCTCCATATTCGGCAGAGCTCTTCTCTGTAGCATATCCCATGCATGCTCAATCGGGTTCAAGTCTGGCGACTGAGCAGGCCAGGGCATGACATTGATGTTAGCTGCGGCGAGAGTCTGTCTTACAACTCTTGCGGTGTGCGGTCGTGCATTATCATGCATTAACTGAAATAAGGGACCGATTTGCACTTGTAGAGGAACGATGACGTCTGATACAATTGTCTCAGCATAAATTTGAGCGTTGAGGTTGCCTCTGATCCAAATCAACTCAGTTCTTCCGCCGATCCAAATACCCGCCCATACCATGATGGTTCCACCACTATAAGGATGGACTTCCTGGCAGGATTTTCGCTGTTGGCGTCCAGGGGTTCTCCAGTGTCGTATACGTCTTGTATCCGGTCTCATACCAAAACGAGACTCATCAGAAAAGCACACGAAACGCCATTGTTCTTCTGCCCAATTTCTGTGTTCAAGAGCCCATTGATATCGAATCCTACGATTGTGCATTGCTATAGGTGGTACCCTTAGCGGTCTTCGGGAATGAAGGTTCACTTCATGCAAGCGGTTTCTGACTGTTTGGTCGCTAATTAAGTTCCCTGAAGAGTGATGAAGCGTCACGGCTAACATCATGGCGGTTATTGTTGGAGCTCTTCGAG
This sequence comes from Pyralis farinalis, assembly GCA_947507595.1. Classification (NCBI taxonomy): domain Eukaryota; kingdom Metazoa; phylum Arthropoda; class Insecta; order Lepidoptera; family Pyralidae; genus Pyralis; species Pyralis farinalis. The sequence goes on along the minus strand of OX382261.1, from coordinate 40,486,912 downwards.
TTGTGATTTGAATGTATCGGTCTTGTCTCCGTGTGGTGCAGCGATACCGTCCTCCATGGCGCTCAGCCACGGTACCAGTGCTTCGGTAACGTGTCCAAAGTCGACTGATAACACTCTGACTTGTATTCAGAGCTAAAGCCACAGTACGTTGCCGGGAACCAGCTTCTATCATTCCCACGGCTCTGAGCATTTCTTCCCTGCTTAAATGACGTCGCCGCTCCATAATAACGTTGGTTTTAATCAGTAGTAGGGAAACAGTAGCACTAATAATGTCTTCAATGCGTTGTATGTTTTTATAGGGAAAATATTGACAGCTGATTTTCATCTTTTACTCGAATTTGATTGACAGTTCCTGTTTCAAATTATGAAATGCACCAAAAAGGATCCATATAAATTTATAAAATCATAAATTTATTACAAAGCCACATCTCAATCTCAAGAAATCCGCATAAAAATGCTTGATCCCTAGACACTTTTGATGTGTGTATTTCACAAAATGTAGAAAAGTGTTTCATACATCCACATGCAGGCCAATTTTGTCTAGAAAATAAAGTGGATTGCACTGTAAATGTTGTACAGCGTGCGATGGACACAGTCGTGGTAGATACAGGGATAAGTACATTCATGGTAGAAGTAAGATTACCGATGTGTCTACTAGCCTCAGCAGGCCGAAGTGGTATTAGCAGACTGCATAGCTTAAGGAACCGGTTATAGTTGTTGGCGAAAGTTTTTCGAATGGTGATCACGAACCGGTAAAGGCAGTGCAGAATGCCCTCGGCAGCAGAAGATCCGATGGATGCAAGTGGCACAGTACCGATCGTAGTGATAGTCTAATGAGGAGACCTATATTCGTTTGAAATTATGATGATGTAAAAAAATAATTCTACTCCTGCTGTATACTTCGCGTCGTATATGCCTTTACACCTTTATCTGGTGACGCCGCGCAGACGGCTCGACGCCTCTCATTTATCGAAGGTTGAATATCATCTTGAACATGACCATATCCTTCCTACTGCCGAATATCTTAGGATAATCCTCGGACATTCCATCATATTTTGCATGCTGCGTGCTGCCCTACCATACGGTTCCGTCGGTGGATGTTCTTGACCGTAAGTAAGTAGTAAGTGCGGCGGGTGTAGGTTATCCTACCTCATCTGGCATGTGAATTAAATGTTTTGTACAATATGTGTCACACTGACCAAAAAACTGATCACGTCTGTGAGCCGCTCATTATTCGCGATTTGGAAGCCCTACCACTCGAAAGCGAGTTGATATTTACCCATGTAGAAAACGGCTTAAATATGCTAGTTAACGTCGCTATTATGTTGTGATATCATCATCATTATCATCATCTCAGCCCGTATTCGTCCACTGCTGAAGATAAACCTCCCTTTAGAGTGCCATTCATCTCGATTCTGTGCCACCTGTTTTGACAAAAATAGAACGAATGGAATTTGGCACCCAAGAAACAAGTCGATATGGCGGGCATCAGCCGGGTTTTCTAACTTAGATTATTTTTATGGTGCTGAACTACTGCTGAAACTATATAAGTCGCTCTGTCGAATGTATAAATTGAACCAAAATATTGGAAACCTTGTCCGTCATCTAAAAGTAAATTTTATTTTGGCGTGTATTTATTTGTATGCTGATCGAATTTTTAAAACTTCCAGTTCCGTCTTATCACTTATACTAAATGCGATTCGAATTCAGCATAAGAGATAAGACGGATCGATTTTTTGATTCCGGAAATTGGTCTTCGAGTTACGTGTTTTGTTTTATAATAGAGCTCCAGAGTTGTCACATTGCTGTCTCTCACTTTGCCAAGAGGGGAAGTCAATTTCAAAGCTTCCTACTCCTACAAACTTCTGATTAAATTCGTTGTGAGTTCCAAGGCAGCTGTAGTTTAACCCCTGGGACAGCAATGAACTTCACTGTTCATTGTCTTTTTGGTGGTCGCCGCTGTTAATTTTGGCTACAGGAGACACAGTGGTGGGTATGAGTGGTGGATCTGTCCCGAGCTCCAGAGTTCATACGGTCTGAACTAAAGATAATAAATAATTCCACCAGAACAATAAGTTAAAACAAAGTCCGATTTTATGATTTGATAAAATCGATCTAAATACTCTTCATACTTAGTAAAGTTCTAAGTTTACTCTTGACAGATCATGTTTTTGAGTCTATATGATGTTAATTTCATTAGTGTGGTCGATGACGTAGCGTAATCTACAGCTGCAGCACGGACTACCTTGATTTACGTAACGTGTGCATGTTTTATCACCGTTTTGTTCATCCCGAGCGAGCGCGCGGTGCAGCGACAATGCACCGCGCGCGACCTTCGGCCGGGCCACGGTCACCACACAACGCACATGATGACCGTACGTGTACTTAGGGACAATTGCGCAGGTGCCGTTTATGTGCTATTGTCATACGAGCTCTTTATTTAAGACTACATTGTTATGTGTAAAAGACTTCCACATATTTTACACGTTTGGTACAAGCTGCCCTTAGTTTGGTCTTTATTTCACAATTTTTGGTTGATCTTTAATTCATCTTTACCAAACATAAACGTGAGCATCATAGGACACTCATCTAAAAATAACCAAAACCAAAAGATAGAGAAAGAACTCCTCTTAGACTACAAATTATGGTCAGTTTTAGAGGACACGGCCTGCTCGATACGACACGCCAACATTGTGTCTCTTAAGAATTTTCAGGAGCAAGCAGTGGCTAAGTTTCCCATGGAAACGGTGCGTAAATCCATACATTCGTGGCCATACAGATTAAAGGCCTGTATCGAAGCCAAAGGTGGCCATTTCGATCATTTTTTTATTTTTTGCTGAGACTTACATATAACAGTAATTAATGAGACGTACATATAAGTTTAATTAATATTACATTACTTCATAAAAAAATAAATGCATATTCATTTGTAACAGAACTTATGGCTGGGCAAGGTACAAGTGACAGGTCTGTCCGCACATGGAGTACTGTACTCACCTCCGGGCGGGCGCGCCTGGATATCAAAAGTCAAAGTCAAAGTCAAAATCTTTTTATTCCGTAAAAATGGCTACATTTGTTTGGAATCGTCACAATTTTTTTCCCTACCGTGCAGTTTATGACTAGGTGAGCACTGATAAAAATACTGCCAAAAAACTCAGGCATCCCTCTTTTGGTGTCCAAACAAATTTACATATTTTATTAATTACATTATAATTGGATCGACTCACTCCCAGGCATTTTTATCATTAATATAGTCAGATACTTTATAATATGCCCTGCTACACAATTTGGCTTTAATAGTAGTTTTAAATTTGTTTATTGACAATTCTCTTATATTGCTGGGAAGTTTGTTATAGAACCGTATACATTGCCCCATAAAAGAATTACTTATTTTGTGGAGACGGCTTGCATGTAACACAAGATTATGCTTATATCTAGTATTTATGCTATGAGTATCACTCTTTTTACAAAATGAGTCTATGTTTTTATGGACATATAAAAGATTTTCATAGATATATTGCGATGCGACTGTTAAAATATTTATTTCTTTGAATTTTTCTCTAAGGCTCTCCCGGGGACCAAGTTTGTAGATAGCTCTTATGGCTCTCTTTTGCAATAAAAAGATGGTGTTAATGTCCGCGGAGTTACCCCAAAGAAGAATTCCATATGACATAATACTATGAAAGTAGCTGAAATAAACTATTCTAGCCGTATCAATATCAGTGAGCCGTCTAATAGTTTTCACTGCATAGGCTGCAGAACTTAGTTTTCCTGATAATTTTTCTATTTGTGGGCCCCATTGTAGTCTGGAGTCAATTGTTATACCCAAGAACACAGTTGTCTCCTCAGGGGCTAAATTAGTTCCATTAACATGTACATTGGTAGCCACCTGTCTTACATTAGGTGTTGAGAACTTAATTACTTTAGTCTTTTTATCGTTTAAAAGCAGATTATTAACACTAAACCAATGAATAACTTTAGAGAGAGCATCGTTAACTTCGTCATAATTACCTAACTGTCTATTAATTTTGAATGTCAAAGAGGTATCATCCGCAAACAATACAATCTCATGTTTATCCCTTACATAATAAGGTAAGTCATTTATATAAACTAAAAATAAGAATGGACCTAGAATTGACCCCTGTGGGACTCCCATAACTACAGGGGACCCCGAAGATCTTTTACCATTAACATCGACCTTCTGTATCCTATTGCCCAGATAAGAAGACAGAAGTTCGAGAGCCTTGTTCCTGATACCGTAGTGGTGTAATTTTCTGACAAGAGTGTCATGGTGCACGCAGTCAAACGCTTTAGACAGATCACAGAAAATTCCCAAGGCATCTTGCGAACTCTCCCATGCCGCGAATATACTTTTAAGCAAATGAAGTCAAAAGGCAGAAGTCGCATTCGGAAAACTAAATTTGATGCATTTGGCTTCAGCTGAGTTAAGTAAAAGATTATTTACATGTGAACCATTTTAAAATAGCAGACACAACACCATTTACCTTGTCAACGTTTTCACACTAGGTCACATTAAAAATTAGGTTAGTTAGAGGTATCATCAGCAAATAGTACTCTATCCGCCATTTTCTGCACCATGTAGGGCAGATCATTCGCATATACTAAAAATAAAAACGGACCCAAAATACGGGCGGACACCCCGATATTAAAATTACTGACTTTCCATTTAGCCCCATTTATGTCAACTGTCTGCAATCTGATATTTACATAAATTGCAATCAAGTTTTGGGCTTTACCTGTAACTCAGTTTACACGACTCTATGTTTATAATACTCATCATTACCAACAAAAAGGCTAGGCGAGGCTGTACCTATATTAATTATTATAGTTAAGTAACAAGAATCGATGTACGCTTTGTACACTGAAGATGAAATGATTAAAAGATAGATAAACATTAATTGCTGTATTAGACATTATGCTAATTTATAATTGACTAGTTATCCGCCCCGGCTTCGCACGGGTGATATGATCGCTACCAAACTTCACAGGATCACCTGCTGGGCTAACCTGAAGATTCACTGAAAATTTCATCAAAATCTGCACAGCCGTTTTTGAGTCCTGGAGGACATAGAGACAAATATTCATTTTTATATATATAGATTGAGGAGTACTCGAATCGTATGCACGACTATGTTGCGTGAACTGATTTGTACAAAATCATGATATTAATTTTTATCCAACTAAATAGTTTCATAAGGCATTGTTGTTTGTTCAATGGTATGGTACTAATTTACCTTTCTGTCTACCCGTGTGAAACCGGGGCGGGTCATTAGTACTTTAATATTTTCATTAGGATGTTTTGTACGTTTAGGACATTGTACAGACTTGACTGAAGTTCATAATACTGTCGTGTCGACTTCGTATTGTCTTTCGTAAAGTTGGACCGTTATCGATAGTGGCGAATCACGGCGGCGAGAATATTAATGGAGGAACTTTCGCCCGATAGTTGGTAGGTCCTTGACTTTTCCTATCGCTATATAAATCTGGTCTGGTCTGGTGGCAGGTTAGGGTGCTCTCCTCTACAAAACTTTACCGTTCATTGTCAAGGCTGGTGCGAATTACAGTTCCGCGTGAATTTACTGAGAAACTTTTTAAAACTACAATAACTTCTGCTTGTAGAACTATTAGTTCGCTTAGAAGAAAGACTAGTAGGTTGCAATAGTAGGTTACTGAGAGCAGTGATAGCCTAGCGGAGTTGGAACCTGCCTATTGATCACCTGGTCTCCGGTACGAACCATTGCGGGGGGTATGTACCATGTTTTTAGAGTTTTGTACCAAAAACGGTAGTGGTAATATTTATAAAGGGAAACAATCTGAAATAATTTCAGGTGAAAAAGGCAAATTAAGATAGTGTTTCTAATATAAATGACTAGCTGCAGCCCGCGACTTCATCCCCACGTCGTCGCGTGTCTCGTGGAATTGCTTTTTCAATTTTTTTCTTTATCATTGGTTTCTAAATGTCATATCATTATGTCAAATAGCCTATAACCTTTCGAATTAAGTTTTTAAATGCAAAAAAAATGTTCTAATCCTACTAATAGTTCCAGAGACCAACGCGTTCGAACATACTCAGATATGTTATTACAGATAGTAGTCCTGGTGTGGGCATGTACTAAATTTATGTTTTCGGATCTATGTACACCATTTCAAACAGTGTGAGGTATCGCTGTGTATACGTAGGTATTTGTAATCATTTGCTCGGTGGTGAAGGAAAACATCTTGAGGAAGCCCGCACGGCCAAGAAATCGTATTTCGAAAAACGTGTGACCTAACTTGAAGAAAGATTTTATATCTGGTTTGTGGAGATCGAATGGGAGTCGTCAAATTCAGTATCTTTACTAAATCACTTAGGTATGGGTCCTAGCCAATCCAAATGGATTATGTAATAGAGTAACCTGCTTCTACTGCCGACCGGTACCCAAACACCACCGTTAGTAGATGCATGAAGTCGCCGCTATGGCTATTCCAAGCGATTCGTATTCTAGATGGTGGACATCTCAGCAAACGAGGCAGGGACGACCAGAGCAAACAGGACAGCGGTAGATACATCCCGTCGCTGTTGGGTGGATGCCGGCCGGCGTTAGTTTTCATAAAATAATTGGTGGCGGATGCACTCAAGTAGTATAGATTAAATCGCATGTAAATTTAACTTTCGTAAAAAATCGCCCGATCCTATTAACCGGTTAATTGTACGTTTACAACCCTTCGCTTTCAGAGTGCAGCGGGGAACGTAAGGGCACCCTCGTACCGGCACTTAATGTTAATATCAAAAGGTATCACGCGACCACCTCGTTGCCTGTACCTCCTTGTGTTTATAGTAAATAGGTTGTGAAAACAGTTCAACGACCGCCCCGTTCAATGGTTGACTGAATGGAGCAACGCCGGATACAGACGTCTAGTCTTTTGTTCGTGACCCCCGCTTCTTGCACATTTCAGAACGAACTCAGATCGAGCACAGTGTCCACATCAGGACACACAGGTTTTCTTCTAAAAATTGTAGAATGAACACTGTCAACTCAACTCCCACAGACACACAGGCCACAGCAGAGAGTTATTTTTTATGCAACACTTGCGAGGTATACTTAGTCTGGCCACAAATACTGTTACAATAAAAAATAAACTAAATGTTACATTTGAATTTGGAATCTGTCATTTTTATATGATTGTTCATTGAGTTTTCTCATTTTGGCGCCATTACATTGTACAATATTTTGCGATATTAAAATGGAGTGGGGTGATAAAGAGAACCGAATCGCTGTGATTGCATTACAGAAAGTAGGTATGGAGCCAAATGCAATTTTTAAAACTCTCCATACGCTTGGTATTAGTAAAATGTTTGTGTACCGAGGTATTAATAGGTACAATGAGACTTCTTCTGTTTGTGACAGCAAAAGATCTGGCCGTCCGCGTAGTGTTACGAAAAAGGTGGTCAAAGCAGTAAAGAAAAGAATTTGAAGAAATCCTGTCCGAAAGCAAAAGATTTTATCTCGGGAGATAAAGATAGCACCTAGGACCATGTCGCGTATTTTGAAAGATGATTTAGGACTTGCAGCCTATAAGAGATGTACAGCCATGCAATTCTGTAAGAGCAAACGTCCTTACATCCTCGGAAACATCGGTTGTTACAGCCTTGAACACAAAATTGCAATTCTTTGGTGTCGCTTTTCATGGTCGTGCGACACTAGCGCCGCAAGGCTGCGTTTGGAATTGGAATTCTACAAGGCAAACAGCCTCGCGTACGCTTACAGTCTTATAGAATACCAAATAATTTAGCCGTGATCACAGTAGACGATGTCAAAGCTGTGACATCTGTGATCACAGCGACGCACACAGCCATTACGAGTCGCTTAGAGAATTGCATGGCTGGTCATTTCTTAACTGATAATTAAAAAAAGAATAGGGTGGTAAAATCGAAACAACTACTGAAGCGGTACGCAAAGGGAGGTCACAGAAAAATTTTGTTTACGGATGAGAAAATTAACAAACAAAATGACCGTATTTATGCTCAAAGCTCTAAGGAAGCTTCCCAATTAGTCGACAGAGTGCAACGTGGGCACTGTGATGGTGATGGTTTGGTGGGGTATTAGCTATGAATGAGTGACTGAGCCATACTTTTGTGAAAAAGGTATCAAAACATCGGCACAAGTGTATCAAGATACCATTCTTGAGAAGGTAGTGAAGCCCCTTAACAATACCATGTTCAATAACCAAGAATGGTCCTTCCAGCAAGACTCGTTCGGACTTCATTAGAGCTGAAGACTGGCCGTCGTCTAGTCCCGATCTTAATCTGCTGGATTATGATTTATGGTCAGTTTTAGAGAGTACGGCTTGCTCTAAACGCCATGATAATTTGGAGTCCCTAAAACAATCCGTACGTTTGGCAGTGAAGAATTTTCCCATGGAAAGAATGCGTGCTTGTATTGATAACTGGCCTCAACGTTTAAAGGACTGTATGGCAGCCAATGGAGACCACTTCGAATAAGCTTTTTATATTTTAAATTGTTTTATATTTATATATTAAACTAACATACGGTAAAAGTAATAAATTTTATTTACAATAGATTTTTTTTTTTGATTCAGTATTTATGGCAAGATTAGGTATATACTCGTACATACGGCCTAACTGATATGATGTGATTTCAATGGTAATGTAAAACAATATAAATTGTAACCCTGTCCGTACAATCAGTGACTGCAGAAACGCTGCATCGTTATACCTAATAAATAAATAAATACTATGTAAATATCACACTAATTATTAAAATAATAGTTAATGTTTTTGTGACGTATATCTAATAAATCCTCAATTTTAAATCCAAAAGAAATGTATTTGCGTATGTTTATCAGCTGTCTGGTGCCCATAACACAAACTTCGCTTACTTTGGGGCTAGGTGGCGTTGTGTGATTTGTACAACAATATTTATTTATTTATAAATAATCGCTGCAGCAATGTGCTATAAAAATCCTTTTGTCTGGTTTAAAATTTGAACATAAACATTATGTTTTAGCATGTATTGTGAGAGCCCCGATGGCGTCGTTGCGCGTGTCTTTCTAACCGAACACGAAGGTTAAGCAGCATCGACCGCAGCCTGTCTATGGATGGGTTTATATATCTCGAGTTTCTCCGTACTTCGGAGGGCACGCCTAGCCCTCAGTCTCGGCTGTTGTCCATAGATGACAGTCGTTAAGCTAAGTCAGTGGTCCTCGGGCGTCTTTAAAAACCCTGTCCTCCGTCAATCTGCATTTGAGCACCGTGGTGGAGTATGCTAAACCCCTTCGGTTGAAGGGAGACCCATATCCCTGCAGTGGGATGGGTAAGAGTTGATGTGATATGTATTGAAATATTGGAAATATTTAGATTACATGCGAAAACATGTTTTGTTTGTTTAAGTTCAAAGTTTAATTTTATCATTTTCAACACATTCGTACTGCTATTTGACTTGATGATATTTCTATACACAACAACGTGTGTATAGAAATATCGTAAAATGTATTTGGAAATACTCAAGGCATTCCAAAATATATTTGTCAGTGCATAGCCTCGTGTACACAGGGAATGGTGTGTATAAGATTCAAGCCTCCAGAACAGATCACGCTTGACACTAAAGTGCGATTATAATTCTTATAACGAATCAAACAAGAACGGGGCACAGGGCAAAGTAGGACGTGCACTCAGCTGTACAAAGCCTTCACTGATATAGATAGATAGATTTTTAAAAACTGCCGAGAGTTTTGTTGTGTTCCTGCGTGTGAGTGAGGCCTCCAGTAAGCTCCTTAGGAGCTGCTGTGTTAGCAACAGAGAAGGCATCGCGCGAGAGATACCTAATGTATGCAAGTGTCCATAGGCTACGGTAATCGCTTTACATACAGGTGGGCCGTATGTCTTCGACATTGTATAAAAAAAGGAAGATAGATCGATGGAGTCCATATAACTTTTTACCTCTTCCACCTTAACTCAAGTCCACCAGTCAGAGTCTTCAAGAGTAGAAGGTCTTCGAGAATATTGCATGTCGCTTGGGTTCATTTAATATTAATTAAAACTATCTAAATAAAAGTCATTTGTCGTAACGGTAATAACAGAGGAGGTGTTGATTAGATGGTGTCTGTGCTGAGTAGTGCTGAGGGTCCGAGGCTGGTCAGAGGCATCGCTAAAGGATACCACTGTGTACATGTGTAGACGAAGCCAAGACAAGAAGCAGAAGATTTTATTAGACTGTCTTAGTCTATGTATAACATCAGGATTGCCGCTGACCAAGCAATACGCGTTATGTCGCAGTAATGTATTAAGTTGCGGTTAAACGCACTAATTAGCCAATAAGCTACCATGGTATTGAGTTCCTCTCATAGGCAGCCCATGTATTAAGGTGAGTGTACACGCGCCGCACACCGCGGCTGCCACGGCTCGCCGCTCGACGACCTAGTTTCGGGTGGGTATCGATCAGGCGCGCTGTGTGTACAGCGAGCACGATCGCTTGTTTGTCGATACTCGGATTAATATAATAAAGAAGTGGGATTATACTAGGAAGTGGGATGGAAACTGTTTCGAACGATTAGTTTTGATTTTATAGGTTACGATGGTCGCACGTGCGATTGTTTGTTGTTCTTTCATGCCGAAGCGATTGAACTTGGGCTTGGAAAAGCGGCAGATTGAATAGCTCGGAAGAGTGGTAAACTTTGACTATACACTACCTATCTATATATATATACTCTACCTATCTATCTATAACTTCACGATAGATCCCTTGCGGGGTAGGCAGAGGGAACCGAGCGCCACGTGACTCGATTCTTACATACCTCACTCGCTTCTTTAACATTCATTGCTCTTCTCATGCACGCTTGCCGGTTTCTAGGGTTGCTGACATCACCTTCTGATAGAACACAACCAATTTGGTTATGTAGGTAAGTCTTGGCCTTCCTCGGCTCCTACATCCTTCCACTTTTGTATTGTATATATGATTCGTCATTCTTTCATCCTGCATTCTTTCTACATGTCCAAACGAACGGATTGTGCCACTTCTTATTTTAACACCGATGCTCTCTTTCAGGCCAATTCTGTTTCTAACATCATCATTGCGACTACGGTCCACAAGCGTTTCGGCACAATTTTTGCCTAATCATAATATACACAATATAAGAAAAGTCAACTACCTTCCTAATTTTTTTATTATCTAAGTAGTATTTTCTTATACATCGTTGATATTGTGTACCGCTTGCATTACGTCAGTGTCACAATGGAACTCAGATTTAAAAATAAAGCGCAATTTCGATATTTCCATGGTCACAGAAACAACGATATCAAAGAGTAAAGAGATGTAACCACCGGCCGCAATGAATAAAAAGAAATAGAAAAAATAATTAATTTGAAAGTCAGTATAGAAAAAATAATTAATTTCGAAGCCAGTATAGAAAAAATACTTAATTTCGAAGTTAAGGATCAAATTGCTTGTAAATTTGACATTCGTGAGATAACACCAGTGAACTAAATAATAACAGTTTAACATTAACATACTTAACTGAACACGACGAAACAACTCCGGCGATATGCCTGCTTACTGCTTTCCTCACTGTAATACGTACTGTATGCACACTCCTTACACACGTAACACGTCCCCATACACTGACTAGCCCGGTTGAACACTGACAGCCCAGTGGATAAAGAAAAGCTCTTGAGACGAACAGGTCCCCGGGTCGAATTTTTTTTTATACTACGTCGGGAGGCATACAAGCATACGGCCCACCTGATGTAAAACGGGTACCGTAGCCTATTAACGCTTGCTATATATTAAGTATCACTCGCGCGATGCCTCATCCGCTGCTTACACAGCAACTCCTTGGGATCTTATTGGTGCCCTCACTCATACGCAGGAACACAACAACCCTCTATGGAGTTGTTATTTGGCTGCGGTTTTCTGTGAGGTGGAGGTACTTCCCCAGACGGGCTGCTTTGATGCGCCCTACCTCTCTTAAAACATCCAGACCAAGACAAACAGCCATGTTCACGCAACAAACTTTTCCGCTTTATGTATTAGTACAGATTAAAGTTTTTCTATTTTGGGTCCCTATATAGTATAGTATATGCGAATGATCTGCCCAGCATGGTGCAGAAAATAGTGGATATAGTACTATTTGCTGATGATACCTCTCTAACTTTTAATGTGGGTCGCCGTTGTGAAATTATTGTCAAGGTAAACGGTATTCTGTCTCCTATTCTAAACTGATTCACATGTAATAATCTCTTGTTAAACTCAGCTAAAACCAAATGCATCAATTTTAGTTTTCCAAATGTGAGTTCTGCCAATATAGAAGTTATTGTCATTGGGAATAATAAATTAGAATTTGTTAATGATATTGTGTTTCTTGAAATTACAGTAGACTCCAAATTACAATGGGGCCCCCACATAAATAATCTTGTCGTTAAGCTCAGCTCCGCTGCATAGGTACGCAGTTAGGAGAATCAAACAATTGACGGATGTGGCTACTTCGCGCTTAGTCTATTTCACAGCATGTAGTATGGTACACTGTTGTGGGGATCGGCGGCTGATATTGAGACAATTTTTAGCTTGACGAGCTCGTTGGCTCAGTCGTGAATGACGCGACGTTGACACCAACGCTCGTAGGTTCGATTCCCACACAAGAACAAAACATTTGAGTGCTTGAACATGTCTGATTGTCTTGATCTGGATGATCTGTCTGGGGAAGTACCTCCACCTCACAGAAAACCGCAATCAAATAACAACTCCCTTGTTGGGACTTTGAAGGAGGGTTGTTGTGTTCCTGCGTGTGAGGGAGGTCACCAGTAAGCTCCTAAGGAGTTGCTGTGTAAGCAGCAGAGGAGGCATCGTGCGAGTGATACTTAATATATTACAAGCATTAATAGGTTACGGTAACTGATTTACTTCAGGTGAGCCGTATGCCTCTCGACGTTGTATAAAAAAATATATCTTGGGCTACTGACAGTCACCCTGGGATCTGTTCAAAGAAATAAATATCATTACTGTTGCGTCTCAACACATTTACGAAAACATAACGTGTATCCGTAAAAATTTAAAGCCGTTTCCCAATTTCGGAGATAAATTTAGATGTAGAAATAAGTTGCGTATTTCGGTATGTACATCGGCTTGCTAGGGCTGGTATATCTTCTCTTGGAAATTGTATTCGATTCAATAATAAATTGCCTGAAATAGATCTCTCCTTTTCTGACAATATGTTCAAAATGCAAATCAAATATACTGTGTAAAAACGGTTTACTGTGGAATTGATGAGTATGTTACTAACAAAGATGTCTGGAAACAATTTACCACGGACACGTTTAATTCTACCATTTGTACCAATATGCTGAATACGTAATAAATACTAAGAGAGGTAGGGCGCATCAAAACAGCCATTCTGGGTTAGTACCTCCACCTCGCAGAAAAACCCCAGCAGATTCGGACGTTATTGTGTGAAAGTCAAATTTACATGCAATTTGATCTAACCTACTTTGTGTGCTTCCGCCACCAATTAGTTCATGCGGCCTAGCGCCGCAGGCACCCACCAACTACCGTTAGTAGATGCAACATGCCGACGCTGCCATGGCTGCTCCGGTAGTCTCGGCCTTGGCTGCTGCGGTCGTCCGCCATCTGGAACAGAAACCGCATGCCCACACCACCGTCGCTGCCGCGACTGGCCTGGTCGTCGCCACTCCACTCCAGTAATTTTAGAATAGAAATAATTCTAAAATTACTCTCAAACAGACTGACGTAAACCACTCCCCACTATTAAATATCTTTTCGCTCACACCATCCACCTCCACCCATATAAGGGACGGCACTGCGATGGATTTGTCACTTGTAGCATGTTATTCTTACGATTAACGTCTACAACGCCTGATGATGCCTCGTGGAGAGGCGAAACACGTGTCGCAGCGACGACCAGGCCAGTCGTGGCAGCGACGGTGGTGGTAGGGGCATGCGGATTCTGTTCCAGATGGCGGACGACGACGATGGCAGCGTCGGCATGTTGCACTTACTAACAGTAGTAGGCGGGTGCCGGCCGGCGCTAGGCCGCATGAACTAATTGGTGGCGGAAGCACACAAAGCAGGTTAGATCAAATTGCACAATAATTTATCGATGGTAGATGGTAATTTCTTTATTCCATTCAGGCTTGAAGAAGTTTGTAAATATTATGGCATGTATTCATGTAAATCTCGGAATCATCTCAAAATACCTGCCATTTACTGTGACGTAACATTGAGTTGATAAGTATTGAAAAAAATGTAGGTGTCAAAAGGAGACCTTGACCCGGCAGTCGAGTGGTTAGTTATGGCTCCTTTAACATCAAGGATTGTGGGTTCGAAAAAATATTTACATATCTTTATCATTTGTCTAGTATATCTAAAGAACAAGCTTAGTTTGGGATTAGCTGGCGTTGTGTAATTTGTCCGGAGTTATTCATATTCAACTTTATAAGGGTTTTAAACAATTCAAGTTTTGTTGGCACAGTGCGCAGGGCACAGTGCACAGGGCACAGTGCACAGTGCACAGGGCACAGTGCACAGTGCACGGGGCACAGTGCACAGTGTACAGTGTACAGTGCACAAGGCACTGTGCACAGGGCACAGGGCACAGTGCACAGGGCACAGGGCACAGGGCACAGGGCACAGTGCACATTGCACAGTGCACAGAGCACAGGGCACAGGACACAGGACACAGGACACAGTGCACAGTGCACATTGCACAGGGCACAGTGCACAGTGTACAGTGCACAAGGCACAGTGCACAGGGCACAGGGCACAGGGCACAGGGCACAGGGCACAGTGCACAGGGCACAGGGCACAGGGCACAGTGCACATTGCACAGTGCACAGGGCACAGGACACAGGACACAGGACACAGGACACAGGACACAGGACACAGGACACAGGGCACAGTGCACAGTGCACAGGGCACAGTGTACAGTGCACAAGGCACAGTGCACAGGGCACAGGGCACAGTGCACAGGGCACAGGGCACAGGGCACAGTGCACAGGGCACAGGGCACAGGGCACAGGGCACAGGACACAGGGCACAGTGCACAGTGCACAGGGCACAGTGCACAGGGCATACATGTATTGAAAGCGTATCGGGCTTCTGGGTATGTACAATATCTTTTTAAAATAGCAGCTATTATTCAGACTCCAACACAGTCATTTTTAATTTTTGAAGTAAAACTTCTTTACGCATGCTTGACTTGGGGTGTAAGCTGGTGAATGCGTGACGAGAGCGTTACGAAATGTGTGATCGGGCGAGGCGAACGGAAGTTGAGAGGGAGATGTAAGTTAGTGAAGATAGAAAGAGACAGAGTTACGTTTCGTATATTACTGTAGGGGCACGAGAGAGAGGTGCGAGCACACATTTTCTTTCTCTCTTTCTCTCATAGCGAGTTAAGTTTCGTATATGTAAGACACAGTGCAGGCCTATTGTCTGTATCACACAATGGTGCTAAAGAAATTTTACTTCAGTCGTGTAGTCTAAAGCATACTCATTTTTAGGGTTCCGTACCCAAAGGGTAAAACGGAACCTGAGGCTCCGCTGTCCGTCCGTCCGTCCGTCTGTCACCAGGCTGTATCTCATGAACCGTGATAGTTAGACAGTTGAAATTTTCACAGATGATGTATTTCTGTTGCCGCTATAACAACAAATACTAAAAAATAGAATAAAATAAATATTTAAGGGGACTCCCATACAATAAACGTGATTTTTTTTTGCCGTTTTTAGGGTTCCGTACCCAAAGGGTAAAACGGAACCCTATTACTGAGGCTCCGCTGTCCGTCCGTCCGTCCGTCCGTCCGTCCGTCCGTCCGTCCGTCCGTCCGTCTGTCACCAGGCTGTATCTCATGAACGGTGATAGTTAGACAGTTGAAATTTTCACAGATGATGTATTTCTGTTGCCGCTATAACAACAAATACTAAAAAATAGAATAACATAAATATTTAAGGGGGCTCCCATACAACAAACGTGATTTTTTGCTCATTTTGCTCGATATTGATAACGGCAACAGGTAGACACTTGAAATATTCAAAGAATATTTAGTTATATATTCACTTTAAGAATAAAAAATTAAATCAAAATAAATCCAATATTTAAGGGGGGCTCCCATACAAAAAACGTGATTTTTTTGCCGTTTTTATAGATAATGGTACGGAACCCTTCGTGCGCGAGTCCGACTCGCACTTGGCCGATTTTTATAGATAATGCTACGAACCTATAATGGGTGTGCGAGTCCGACTCGCCGACTTGTCCGATTTTTTTTTCTTTACCTGACAAATAGACGTATTGACGCTGTGCATGAATTATTCAAATTCTAATAATTTTATTACAGGCGGCAAGTTTTAAAACACAGTCCCATAGATAAATATCTTAACTTAAAATACTCATGATATTATAAATTTAACTTTAACTTAATTCCACGTGGAGTCAGTGTCGCGTGGCGCGTATCATCAGGCCGCCGTCCTCCGAAACTTCCACTTCCGAAACACGATTTCCTCCGGCCAGAATTCTTCCTTCATGAAGGTCTGCAGATGATGACGGAACCCTCACAATAACGGAACTAAAATTTACTTTATGGCGAGATGCCAGTCGCTCGACCCTCAAAGTGAAGTCGGACTTCTTCTTCACACACTGTATTTAGGCCACTTTATATTGCGGAAACCCTAAATGGTTGCAGACAACGAATTTTTATGCTTCCATCACCAAACTACTGAAACTGGTGTCGACCAGACTACCTGTAAACTTGACAGGCACAATATAAAACCTGCATCATAAAATCATCTTTCAATTGGTCGTGTAACATCTGAAGGTGATGTAAGGAGCCCTAGGAGCGAGCGCATATTAAACGAGGTAGGATATCGTAAAAGTGAAATGGACATCTATTGGCGATAAGCGGGTTCGTATGCCTTTTCAAGAAGTGCAGGTACTGACAAGTACATATTCCTTTCGGAGATCTTGAAAGAATTAAGAAGCAAGAAAATTGGAAAATGAAAGAAAGATGTAGAAGCCGACTCACCTACCATGATCAAATTGATCGCGTTTTATGAAAAGGTGACGTCAGGAGCCTTAGGAACCGGCGAGCGTGCATGAAAATAGCTATGAATGTTACAGAAGCGAGTGAGGTGTGTAAAGACCGGGTTTTATGGCGCTCGTTTCTCTCTGCCTACTACGCAAGGGAGCTGGCGTGACAGTATATATTAATTTATTTACTATTTAGGGATGCTGCGTAACATTTTCACAAACGAATCAACAACAAAATCGACAACATTAAATATAGAGGATAATTGATGAGTAATGGTATACATATTTCACTAAATCATCCAGTGAGTGGTTATATTGTGTAATCAGCTCGGCGCGTGTCAAGGGAACGTGACCATTGTATTTCCTTTTAATTATAGTGCAAATATTTCTACGTTGAAATTAATATACAAAAGCTTTATTCATCTTTTTCTTATGCATAAAAATGGATGTGCGTAAGTCTGTTCCGTATATTCCGACGAGCTTGGTGGCTCAGTGGTGGAACGCGCTGTTACGCTACTTTGACACCAACGCTCGTGGGTTCGATTCCCACACAGTACAAACATTTGTATGCATGAACATGTCTGTTTGTATTGGTCTGGGTATTTTCTATATATATAATAAGTATGTATTTACAAAAAAAAAAATGTATTTACGTATGTTTATCAGTTGTCTAGTACCCATAACACAAGCTTCGCTTACTTTGGGGCTAGGTGGCGCTGTGTAATTTGTCCGACAATATTTATTATTATTTATTTATTATTAAAAACGGTCAGGCCGGAAACAAAATTCAGGTAATGAGTCCAGCGGGTGGAGTTCACAGGAACTCCTTAGGAGCCTACTGGTAAATTCACTCACTCGCAGGTACACAACAATCCACCAGCAACTAGTTTTTTGGCTGTGGTTTTCTATGAGATGAAGCTACTTCCGCAGTCGGGCTAGTTTGATGCGGCCTAACTCACTTTCGATACACCCAGACCAGTGAAAACAGGACATGTTCATGCACAAAAATATTTGTCCTGTGTGGGAATCGGACCCACGATCGTTGGTGTGACATAACCATTGCTAATTCGACCCCGGGTTCGTCAAATTATTATTTATTTTCCCGCAATATTATTTCCCGAAACTCGTATTATAAGGATTTTTTTTTAATTTGTTCGGAATTCCTCTGAGCGATTCATGAAGGGTCACTATAATATTCTTGTCAAATATAGGACAAATCATATTGTTTACTATATCTTTCACTTATGTTTTCAATAACACGTTCAAAATAAACGTATGCAGTGTTTGAATCTCGTGTATTTTTCAGGCACGTGAGTCCCATTTCCGTTGAAATATAAAAATGGCGGCCAGACAGATAAGCCGGAAACTCAGCGGAAATCCAATTTAGCGTTCGAGGTTTATTTGTAGGCCTTTGACTATTGTTTCACGGACAGGCTCGCAGCTCGGGTATAGGGGATTCGTGTTCAACAACTGGAACTAATGGTCGCGTACTGTGTGGTTTTAGAGAGTTCTAGGGAGGCAAAGTTAATCTCAGAGTAGTGTATCCTGCAAATTAACAAGCTAGGCTCTGCCAAAGCCGCTCTGCGTAGGACACATAAATATAGCCATTGGGGAAGTTCCTCCATCTAACGATTTGACGAGCTCGGTGACTCAGTCGTGAATGACGCGACTTTGACACTAACGCTCGTGGGTTCGATTCCCACACAAGGCAAACATTTGTGTGCATAAATATAACATATAACATAATAATACTCGTAACATGTCTGTTCGTCTTGATCTGGATGTTTTAAGAGAGATAGGGTGCATCAAAGCAGCCCGTCTGGGGAAGTACCTCCACCTCACAGAAAAACCGTAGCCAAATAACAACTTCCCAGATGGTTATTGTGTACCTGCGTGTAAGTGAGGTAACCAGTAAGCACCCTTGGGAGCTTACTGGTTACCTCACTCACACGCTCGCTGTATAGGCATTGCTGTGTAAGCAGCAGAGGAGGCATCGCGCGAGTGATACTTAATATATTGCGAGCGTTAATAGGCTAAGGGATACCTTTACATCAGGCCGTATGATTGTATGCCTGCCGACATAGAAAAAAAAATCTAATAGACAGTCTCAGGCAATTAACAAACCTGACGTACAGTGGTTATCGTAGACTATGTACACTTGCAATATAGGAAGTATCGCTCGCACGTTTCTATCCCCGCTTCTAACAAAGAGATTCCTCAGGAGCTTACCGATAACCACATTCATCTGCAGGCATGCAGCAGCCGTCCAGGGAGTCGTTATTCGGCTGTGGTTTTCTGTAAGGTGTAGGTACGAGCTTACCCAGTCAGACTGTGTTCATTCTTACCAAACACGCAACGACGCCATCGAGCTCTCGATCGAGTGTGGTAACGTGATATGTAGCAGTACAAGAATACATTTCCATCAAGGACAGATCCTCAGTGCGCGCCAGTATATTTGCTAGGAATGCTACTGCCCCCCGGGAATTTAATAAAGCTCTCCCTGCTCCGTGACAAACAAGAGCTCGGGATGCAAATTGGAATGCTAAGGACGACCTTCAACTTGATCGTGTCCGGCAGAAGGAAGGCCGCGGCCGAGAGCTTGCAGCTTGACTCTTGAACTTTGTACGCGGCAACTCGAAAAATTTTCCAACCTTACCCAGATATAGTTTTTGCAAAACCCGTTCATTATCTCTTGCGTGCAACAAACAGAGAGACAAACTTTTTTCATGATTGCTTTGCCTTCTTTATAAGATTCTTTCACATTGATATACAGATTATTGTTACATAAATAGTGTACACGCGGTGAGCTTATCTCTACCAGAGATCTCTTCCAGCCAACCTCTTAGATAGGTAAAGAAATCGTCAATGGTCGGGTGACAAAGTAACAGTTACAGGTGAAAAACAGTGTTAAGAATCAGCAATGTTAACAATATTAAACTTAATTAATAATAACAATATAAAACAAATTTGACTCATTAACATACAATATAACAAATATTTTTCAATAAATAAATACATACAAATACACATACACAGATACATACATCTACGAGTAAATAAATAAATACATTACATTAAATAAACATTTATAATACTTTTTGAGAAATGTAGTGATCTTTCAATCTTTTTTTTTTAATTGTGTCTGATGAACAGTCTCTTATTTGCGGTGGCAATTTATTCCAGAGCAGCGCTGCACGGACAGTAAAGGAATTAAAGAAGTGGTTGGAGTGCGACATGGGATAGTTTAAGGTTTGAATGTGACGAGGGCGTTGTGATCGTGTGGAGGGTGGTGATAGTGAGAAACGAGAACAAAGGTATTGGGGAGAATTAGGGGTTTTAAATAGTCTATACAGAAAAGTTCTTTCACAAATTTTGTTTAGTAACTCGACTTAATTGTAGTATTTTTGTTTCTTTGTTTGTTTATAAATTTTATTGTGTAATTTAACATTCAAAATACACAACAATACAAAAAAAAACTTAATCTAAGTTATACAATGGCGGACTCATCCCAACAGGGATCTCTTCCAGTCAACCATGAAATGCTTACAAAGGAATTAATCTGATAGGTTTGGTGCAAATTACGCACAATACACACATCACGCTCAACTCAGAACACCTAAATTACCTATTATTTATGTTTCGTTCTTTTTAATTTACATGTAGTTTAATAATACTTATAGTTAATTACTAATTTCATCGCCTACCATGACTAAATTGATCGTGTTTTATCAGAAGGTGATGTCAGGAGTTCCAGAAACTGGCGAGGGTGCATAAAAAGATCTATGAATTTTAAGTAATCAAGCCAGGTGGCATAGTTCACTCTGCCTACCTCGCAAGGGACCTGGCCTGAAGATATTTATATAAGTATCTATGTGTATAATAAATATGTATTATCTTTAACTTGGGCGAGCGAAGAGAATTTCTCCACTGTAAAAATATATAGGAATATGGTAACATTGAAATGCCATATTCACGGAAATCAGGCTCTACGACTAGACTATGGCCTCCTAAAGGCAAGCAGCATTATCATTGTTTAAGGACTTAACACTTCAAAATTACAGCGTGTTTCAGGAACTTGTTCAGGAAAAATATAAAGTGACTGATATGCTACATGTTTAGAAGTATGGGGCTTACTAGAGTCGTTATCAGAAGGAGATCTCACGAGCCTTAGGAACCGTCGAGCGGACTTGAAAACACCTGACATGCTAGAGTCTTTAGAATCAAAATCTATTTACTCTGCACATGGTACACCCCGCCTACGAGCGAGCAATAATCATTGTGGGTATCGCAAGCGTTAAGGTTAACTTAAATTCATATAAGGTGGTATTAAAAGGAAATATCGTGTAATTTCCTTATGTGATATTTCAGTGAAAACCGAGAAAAGAAATATAAAAATGGCGGCTCTTTAACACAGTAATAGTCCTCACTCTTATTCTTTAGTTATCAAGCGGTGTAATAAAATTTTGAATGTAACCACCAAATTGTATCCCTCGATTTTCTGAAGTGAAATGAATAATAATAATTTTAATTTTTGAATAATAATATTTTTTTAATTTACTACGGGAGCAAGTTTAAAGACGTATTCATGTCAATACATATATGGTTCGATACAAGATAAGTCATAGAAGTAACTTATGTGCACCGATCTATTTTGTCATCTATCTACTAGCGACTCGACAGTGCGCATAACAACACTCGTAACTCTAATTAATGTGAATGAAATGAATGCTGCTCAGACGTATCCGAAGTTACAACAAACTTACTTGATTTATACTTCTGTTTGTTGCCGGCTACACCAGAAACTGATTCAAATTGTTCGGCGAGCAGGAATAACGTCGAACAAACACCCGGCGATGATAAAGTTGGTGTAGTGATGTATAGCACCCGGCGAGGTCTGCGGAGCGCTAAATTGGATTATGTCATAGCGATGATTATGAATAAATCACATGTTCATAAAGCTGTACAAGTCCTAGCTAGAAAGTTTGAAAGAATTACTTAAAACTTTCAAAAGATCATTGTTTAGACTGTTCTGCGACATGCGGGTCTAGTTTTTATACAACGTTGGGAGACATACAAAAATATGGCCCACCAGTAAAGTAAAGCGGTTGCCGTAGCCTATGAAAGCTTGTCATATATTAAATATCACTCGCGCGAACTCCTTAGGAGCTTACTGGTGACACACAACCCTGTAGGGAGTTGTTATTTGGCTGTGGTTTTCTGTGAGGTGGAGGATTTATCCAGACGGTATGCTTTGATGCGTCTTACCCCTCTTAAACTTATTCAGACCAAGACAAACAGACATGTTCATACACTCAAATGTTTGTCTTGTGTGAAAATCAAACCCACGAGCGTTGGTGTCAAGGTCGCGTCAGTCACGACTGCGCCACCGAGCTCGTCAAATTTATAGCGTACATGAGTTAAAGGAAATGAATATGATTAACTTCCTTTACTATGTTTTATTTTAACTATTTGGCTTTCAATTTATCTCTATATCTAAATTAAGATTCGTCTTTTTATGCCTTTGTATGTGTGCAACATTATATATATATATATATATATATAATAGCTTTAATATATGTCGCATCCGGTCATGAGTATGGATGTTTCTCGTTTCGTATTCTCCTGAACATTGATTACAAGTGTTGATTTAAAATGATAGTGTGATACGAATTGCATTGTATTTTTCATTACACGACTACCCACCACACGGCCGCGTAATATCCGATACACCGAAAAATCATACTAATATCACTGTATATTACAGTGATAGATAGATAGATAGACGGTTCCTCATTCGTATCCTGACGTGAGCATTCGCCACTAACTTCATGTTTATATTTATAATGTAATCATACATAATAGTAATTATCACTTGCTCGACGATAGAGGAAAACATTGCGAGCAAACCCTCACGTCCAACAAATGGAGATAGATCGCATTGACTCTTTACTAAATGTTCTAAATGATTTATCTTCAAAATTTTATACTTTAAAAGCATTTGAAGTCAAACTCCGGATCGCTACATTATGGATGCAGCCAACGGTGCGGAACAGGACATGTTTTATCTGAACACAACTGAGAGTCGTCGCATCTTCTCTCTTCTCTTCGTGCGCAGTCAAGTGATATATTGTTTCGTGTGTTTGGTGTAAGAGCAATAAATTTTCTTATATCAAGGAAAGTTTTTCGGGAATTTTCTCTATCAATATGACAGTTTCTGAGTATAGTGTTTATAACCATTTTCGATATATATTTAGTTAACAGAAAAAAATTGAGCTTTTTCTTTTTTGTACCTAAGTGACCTTCGTTCGGGTTTTTATGTATTTACTTTTGAGTAAAATCGTGTTTTTTTCAGGAAAGATTATATTCAAAGCTGTTTCCAATATACTTATACAACAAAACTGAGTGGGTGTTCAGAACTTTTATACATGTAATAAAAATTTACTTATATTTTTGGACTGGTCGTCCTTGTTCACGATGGCGATACAGTCTCATCATTTGAGTAACTGTGGTGTCTTTGTTACCTCTTAAAATATTTGCGATCAGGATTTTAACACGTTAATTAACCTGTTTAAATTATTTAAATTAATAGGCTTTTCTATGTGCTGATAGTCTTAATACCAGTATAAGATACCTGGTTGTAGGTAAACCAGTCGCCGAAGGCATCTTCGGTGTCTCCAACTTACATCAAAAAGTAGAAAGGTGGTCGCACGTACCTACTTCTTTGAAATTTTCCATCACTCACAAACACTGTGCGACTGCAATGGACATTAAAATTTTATGAACGATATACTTTCCAAATAGTCATAAAACTGTTAGTTTATGAGCCACTAATTCTTGCTATAACAGATCAAGGAGGTAAAACAAAATAAAAATACAATAACTAAGAGTATAAAACAAGCTAGTCTGTGGTGATGATCAAAGTTCTTCTGAGACTTATCAAGTACGTACGGTACCTTTCGATATTTCGATGTGTTTTATACAATAGGTATAAGTCACAGACATCTTTGTGTGAATCACTACCTCATTTTCCACTTTTCTGCATTTTAGTTTTAGTATATGACGAGCTCGGTGGCTTAGTCGTGAATGACGCGACTTTGACACCAACACTCGTGGGTTCGATTCCCACACAATACAAACAATTGTGTCCATGAACATGTCTGTTTGTCTTGGTCTGGGTGTTTTAAGAGATTTTTTTCCTTTTTCCTTTTTCTTTTTATGATTAATAATTTAACTCTATAGGCTTTGCTGGTCATCTTTTGTTATATTATATGTAACTATTGAATGAGCATTTTTTGTTTTACGTATCGTTGGTTTTTTTTTCTTCATTTTTATTATTATTGCCAGCAGCTTTTTATGACATTATATATTATGTAGATGTGATTTGAGAGGTGCCTGCAGATCAGTCCCCCTGAGCAGCGCCCGCTCATGAGTTGGCACGTGAGGCAGCCGTCGCCATTTTCAACCATTTTGCCACCCGCCAGTTTGGACACTTCTGTCACTATCACTATATATCACTAGTACCTCATCATATCAACCCTTACTCATCCCACTGCAGGGATACGGGTCTCCCTTCAACCGAAGGGCTTTAGAGCATACTCCACCACGCTGCTCAAATGCGGATTCGCCAATCCGCCCGAGGGCTACTGACTTAGCTTAACAACTGTCATCTATTGACAACAGCAGGGACCGACGGCTCGACATGCCCTCCGAAGCCCGGAGAAACTCCAGATAGATAAACCCATCCATATACAGGCTGCGATCGACGTTGCTTAACCTGCGTGTTCGGTTAGAATGACACACGTAACGACGCCATCGAGCTCTCTAGCTAATAGCTGGCATCGAGCTATCACTAGTACCTACTCTACAAATATTCCCCCTATATTTTTTTCCCTACCTCTCAGCATGTCGTGGGTATATATATATACCGAACTATTCGAACGATTAATTCGAGGTCTCGTGTCCACTGGTCCTTACCAGCGCATCCACTACTGCTAAGTCGTGACCAAGGATCGCCATCCGGAGATCGTAGTCTTTTATGTTGGCCGTTGTGGTAGACAGGGCCCTTCGGATGAGCTGGGCCGTCGCATCATCTTCTCGGCGTGCTGTGTAATATATACAGCTGCCGGTGTAACATTGAATTTTAAACGCTTGTAATAAATTAAGTATCACTCGCACGATGTCACCTCTGCTGCTAACACAGCCACTCGTTAGAAGCTTACTGGTCACCTCACTTACACGCAACAACACTCTGGGGAGTTATTATTTGTTTGCGGTTTTTTGCGAGGTCCTACCTATTTATTCAGTTTTTTTTTTAGCATCTAGTACGGAGATTGTCAATACAGTATACTTACATACATAATCGCTTATAACACAAAAAGTTTACAAGGAACCTTGATGGACGAATAGACAATTAGACAAATAGATGCATAGACGGACATGAAGCTAAATAGAGGTACAGGAATGTGATTTCACAAAGTTTCTATATCAGGTGATGTACGCAACCCTAAAATACGGCTTGGTCTAATCGTCTCTCATGTTTGTGCAGGCAAACCAGGGTTTAAAAACCAGCGGTGATATGATATTACACACGAAATGCATACTTTATCAACTGAATGGAAATGCACCATAATTCTCGCTCCATTGGTCACACACGCCTATACGAAAGCTGGAAAATTGCCGTGGAAATCAGAGGGAAAATAGGAAGCAGTGCGTGCAGGCTTAACTAGCGCCCGCTGGCCAGCACCGTGGCTTTGATGATGTGCTCCATCGCACACTGTGCTGCCTTTGACGGGAAACTAGGAAAATTACTATAGAAAATGTTACGTAACTAAGAACATTACAATGTAGTAGGAAACAGTAATATGAGGCTTTGTCATAGACATTATCCATAACACAAACTTGAAAGTAGCTTAAACGCTATAAAATATTTTTTTGGTTTGTCAACATTACAAGGAAGGTTTAGTAAGAAAAAAATACGGACGGAGATGCGGCTAGTCTTCAATCTAACTAATTAATTTGATTATTATCATCTAGTTTCAAACATATTAAAAAAAGAGATAATATCCGTCACTGTACGTGTGTTACAAGATAAACGTGATTTAAGGCAAATTATGCCGTCTATTGTAGGGTAACTGGTTTATTGTAGAGTAACTTACTTGTCAAGATGAAAAAAATGTGTCCTTAAAACTTCAGGATCTACTCATTTGACCCAGGTTAAACTCAATAATATATTTCTTTAATAATTATTTCATTAGAAAATAAATGAGATACATATGTATTGTGTTAAGATAAGAAAAGACATGCTCCGTTGGGCATGTGGAAAGAATGCAGGACGAAATAATGACGAAACAGATATACAATGCAAAAGTGGAAAGATGTAGAAGCAGAGGAAGACCGAGACTAACCTACCATTACCAAATTGGTCGTGTTTTATCAGTAGGCGATGTTAGGAGCCCCAGGACCGGCGAGCGTGCATGAAAAGAGCTATTAGATATTAGAAATGCGAGTGAAGTATGTAAGGACCGTGTCTTATGGCGCTCGGTTCACTCTGCCTACTCCGCAAGGGATCTGGCGTGAAGATATAGATACATAAATATATGTATTGTATCGTAGAGTTTCAAGCCTTGTGACGTCCGACACGAATTGTAAATTTAAACATTTATTTATTTGACAATCGAAATCTATATTATAAAAGTAAAATACCATAACAAGATTATACTTCAAATTGCAACGCCCGACAGGTCATGAGGATCTCTTGTGGCTACTAATCCACCTATTGTAACCTTATGAAAGCAATAAAAGTGTCCAGTGTACAGATGTAAGTCGGCGAAGCCGTGAGACGCCTATTTCTGAGTGCGGGGTTAGCGGGGAACTTAACTAGCTGTGAACAGTGATAGTTAATTGTTAGTTTGTTGGTTACAACGACTCCATTAGCCGAGTATCTCTCAGGTTAGCCAGTATCTTGGCAAGAAGGGATTTATGGCGATAGGTCTGTAAATCAATGGTCACATTAACAGTCTATCCGGTAGACGGGACTTGCTCAGTATCACCCGAAAGCGCGACAAGGCGCGTCAGTTCAGGGTACAACTCTGGAGCAGCATGTATGCGGCATGCCGTTCGGCCCACTCGACTTGTCTAGAGGGAGCAACGCCCGCCGTACATCTCGCTGAGTGATTGACACTTCCGGCATTGAGTTACCGCCCCACTGTATGGAAGGTGAACCTTGCTGTTATTTAAAATATATTTAGACTTAGTAAATTGTACCTTTTTGTATACAAATTTAGAAACTTAACATATACCATAACGAGACAATTTAGATTAATTTCAATGAGACGAAATATCTGTGAATGGAAAAAAATCAGTACCAACCGATGATTTTTATATCGAAGATAAGCAGCAATTGGTTCATTCATTTCGTTCATTCATTCAGCCCATAGTTTCCTTACAATAACGATTACCCATTAACCAACAATTTTACACAGCGGATAAACATTTGTGTGCATGAACACGGACATGTCTGTTTGTTCTGGTCTGGGTGATTTTAAGAGAGGTAGGGCGCAAAGTATTACAACTGGGGAAGTAGCTCCACATCACAGAAGATCGTAACTAAATAACAACTTGCTGAAGGATTGTTGCCGCGAGTGAGGGAGGTTGCCTTTAGGTAAGCGAATTTATTTACAAGATGAGACTTTGGTGAATTAGGTTGATTTTACAATCAATCTGTATTTTCGGATAGTTCCACTAAATAAATGTATTTTTTTAAAGATTTATTAATCACTAACATTCTGGTGTACGGATATTTCAGTTCCAAAGAAGTTCAGCTCATTTTTTTTTTACATTACCAAAGTGACAAACAAGCATACACAATTTAAGTGTTCTATCAAGTTAGGGGCGTGTCGTAATGTAACTGTAAGTTATCTGCTCCGCCACACGTCTCCTAATTAGCATAATTTACTCATGATCTTACGAAATTAATTTAATGGAATTTGTTTTTAATTTGTAATTTGTGTGAGTGGCGCATGCATACATGCTTGTTTACAATTAATATTTTAAGAAATCATCCATTCGCCTATTCGCCATTAGGATCGTAAATAAACTAAGTACTGCCATAATTATTACTTATGACAGTGTACATGTTAATAATAATGGTTGGGACATGTTAAACAGGATGTATTTCGAGGTTATGCTACGAAATTTATTGAATTAACTATAAAAAAATTTCAAAAGGCTGCCTCATATAGAGACATGGTAGTATAAATCTGTGGATATTAAAACCAGGCCTTACGACTCTCCATTCGAGATGGTTTACAACCAACGCATTAAAACGCGTAAAGAACATCGTTCGGTGATTTATTTAGTCCTAGCTGGCGTGATAATGAATATATTGGTTTATTTATCTATATGATACTGAATTCAAAAACACAGAGACACTCTTTTCCCCTGGGGATGCAATACACGCGTGGAAGATAATATAGGTCTGAACGAAGTTAAATGAAAGCCTGTAATAACCATTCTGTTTCAATATCACTTGGATCGATTGGACTTTCGAGAGCTCGTTGCGCGTGTCATTCTAACCGAACACGTAGGTTAAGCAACGTCCACCGCAACCTGTCTATGGATGGGTTTATTTATCTCGAGTTTCTCCGTGCTCGGTGGGCACGTTAAGCCGTCGGTCTCGGCTGTTGTCAGTACATGACAGTCGTTAAGCTAAGTCAGTGGCCCTCGGGCGGCTTGTAAACACTGGCCTTCGCCAATCCGCATTTGAGACCCGTATCCCTGCAGTGGGATGAGTAAGGGTTGATGTGATGATCACTTCGATAGATACATTTTCCGCGAACACTAATCAAAGCCATCAAACCGTTGTTTGTGTGCATTTTTCTTAGGATTTTCTCGTGAATGTAAATCGATTCGCGTAGACAAGGCCAAAGGTCAGGCGTGGGACGAACTGGTGACGGAGTCGAATGCGGCCGGCGTACTGAGCGTATTTAATATTTATCAGGGCGACTACGTTTTGAATACGAAAGGTTTCCGTACCATTAATGAATATGTATAACGGAAACAGAAGCATAGTAAATACCATTGATATCAAGGGATTTTGACGAGCTCGGTGGCTCAGTCGTGAATGACGCGACTTGGACACCAACGCTCGTGGGTTCGATTCCCACACAAGACAAACATTTGTGCGCATGAACATGTCTGTTTGTGTTGGTCTGTTTAAAGAGAGGTAGGGCGCATCAAAGCACTCCGTCTGGGGAAGTACCTCCAATCTCACAGATAACAGCCAAATAACAACTCCGTAGAGGGTTGTTGTGTTCCTGCGTGTGAGGGAGGCGACTAGTAAGCTCCAAAGACGTTGCTGTGTAAGCAGCAGAGGAGGCACCCGCTTTACCTCAGGTAAGCCGTATGCTTGTATTCCTCGCGAGGTAGTATAAAAAATCATTTTTTTATTTTGTGTTTTACACGTTTGTAACTAATACACGGCGGTGAAGAAAAACATCTTGAAGAAACCCGCACACAGTTATATTCCAATAAACATGTAGCCTAACCTGAGAAAGGTGTAGTTTTCCCTGTGGGTTGTGGCCATCTGACGGCAGTCGCTCCAAGAAAAATGGGTATCTTCGCCAAATCCTTAATCCTAACGGATTGGGAAACGGGAAAACTCTGGGAAGAAAAAATCGTAACGGGTTACTACGAAGTCTGTCTGTCAATCCTACTATTAAATAGTAGATTAATAAGGCGATCGTTCAGATTGCGTGCTCTTCGCTTTTAGTCAATCCCTAAGTCCGGTGTGTATACAGTGCAATCTCTAAAGTAAAGCGGCAAGTGCGAGTCGAGACTAACCATTTTAATCATGTCTAGTGGTGAGCAGTGTCTATTTAACACTGAAGATAGTGGGATCGATTCGAATAAATCAGTAGTGAAAGTAATATGGTAAAGGGTATGCTGAGATGGTTTGGTCATTTAGAAAGAATGAATGACAAAAGAGTTACGAAAGAAGTGTATCAAGTAAGAGTGAGATATCGGGAGGGGCCGCCCTAGACGCACACATATTGATCAAATTGGTGATGTGTTGAAAAAGGGCCAAATCAAAAGTATCCAAAACCGAAGAGCATGCGTGAAGAGGTTGTTGAGTGTAGAAGAAGCGAGAGCGGTATGTTTGGATCGGTGCACCTGGCGTTCTATAGTCTCTGCCTACTCCAATGGGAGACAGGCGTGATGATATGTATGTATGTATGTACTTAGACACGTCGTACATTCTTTAAATAAGATCACATTCTATCTTATTAATTTTTCATAGCTACAATCTCTCTTTTTAACCGACTTCACAAAAGAAGGAGGTTCTCAATTCGTCGGAATCTGTTATTTTTTATGTATGTTCCCCGATTACTCGAAGACGCCGGACCGATACGGAAAATATTTATTTTGTTTGGAAGGATATACTGCCCTGGTGGTCCCATAGTCATCATGTCAGCCTCGGCTGTTGGAATGCCAGAAAAATCGAGGGAACTGTTCAAATTTTTATTATAGGCACACTTGAAGCGATTTGGGTATTTTTTTTTGCTTTTTAGAAGGCAGTTTTTTTTATTCAAAAATAATTTATTATTTAATCTATCAGCATTTTGAAAATGACCATTGGTGAAGAAGAAATACCAAAAGAAACTTGCCAATACAGGTACTACTACTACTACTACTACTACTACTACTACTATGGCTACTAGCATGCCTGTTCTTATTTTAACACCGACGCTCTCTTTTCAGACCATCTCTGTTTCTAATATCATCATTGCGAATACGGTCTGCAAGCGTTACACCACAAATTACCGCGTTTATCCTACTTTCATATCTCTCTGTCATACCCTGCTCTTGCTTCCATAAGCAA
The DNA here is from genome assembly GCA_947507595.1 of Pyralis farinalis. Taxonomy (NCBI): domain Eukaryota; kingdom Metazoa; phylum Arthropoda; class Insecta; order Lepidoptera; family Pyralidae; genus Pyralis; species Pyralis farinalis. The sequence goes on along the minus strand of OX382261.1, from coordinate 40,455,984 downwards.
CCGTTGGGATCAGCACTGCACTGTGTATAGCGAGCTTTGCCAAAATTTTGCCAACGCTCCATTCACACTATTTCCAGCACTCACTCGTCTTTCCACATCAGCGGTGCACCTTCCATCACTGCTGAAAGCGCATCCAAGATATATAATCTCATCCAATGGTTCCTACACTAAATCATCAGCCGTAATCCTTACATTGGTTCTGGTTTCTCCATACAATCGTCTTAAGTTATTGTGGCCAGTGTTTGCAGTTCAGATGGTGTTTTTGCGAATATCACGGTATCGTCTGCATATAGCAGACAGTTCACTTCTAACTTACGTTCGATACGATAACTTCCGTTACTGAATTCGGTTAAACCGTGTCTATTTCTTAACTACGTACGGCAAGTTACTTAAACTCTCGAGTATCGAAGGACTTGGCTTGGAATATACCTATTTTTCTTTTGTGATTGTTGCTTCATGTGTTGTAATATTTAAACTATAGCAGTTACGTATGCCCAATGTTTTCAGCGATTCAAGTATTTTATGTTAGGTACTTTATTTATAGTGTAATTTCTCATGTTGATATTTTGTGTTTTATAAGAAATAAAGAACCTTTAAACTGAACTCTAGAATGTATAAAAAAATAACTTCTGTTCAAGTAGACAGTAAACATAACAATGTCAGTTAGATCTGGTGACCTATTTGTACACGCGACCTGTCACCCTGAAAGGGTTGTTTGTCGACAAATACTGTCTCGCTCGAATCAAAACGCCTTCGTACAGTTAGCAACAATCACTGAATCCAATTTATAAACAATCTTGCCGTATTGGTTATTAGGAAGACTATTGAGCAAGTCCAACCTTACTCCAACAGATTACCATTTTTTTCGCAATTTGGACAACGACTTGCAAGGAAAAAAGTATATTTCGATGGGACAGTCCAAATCGCCTTCAAAGATTTATTGATTCTCTCTCCCACAATTTCTTCAGCAATGGAATCGATGAACTACCTATAAAACGGCATAGATAATAATGGCATATACTTCGATTGATTAAATATATCATTTTTTTTTTATCATTTTACTTTTTCCATATAAAACGCCAATTTTATATGTAAGGACCTAATATTAAAAACATTGAAATTTATTAATAATTTCTCTTATTTCACGGGTTTTAATCCCGGTCATTTGATAGGCGTGCGCGGGGATAAGAATCCAACGCGTAGAGGCCCCTTCGAAAAGAATGATGTAATGTATTATACCCGCCGTGACCTGCTTCAGGGGATACTAATGGGATCACATACCCATGGATAAGTCACGGCAGGTATTGGTACCATTGGATATATGTCGGAAAAAAGCGGGCTATTAAAATGAGATCTGGAGTTAGAACTGGGCTATTGCAGAAGAGGGGCCGACGCCTGCCATAACTATTACAATCTGATGTTAATTTTGGCATGCGGTGACTCGCCACTCACTAGATGGACCCCCGCATTGCAACAGATAGTCGGCCGGGGGCAACCCCGGTGTGAGTGACTCAGGGGTGTCGAGAGGTGTGCTGCGCTTTCTCCGAAGTTAAAAGGGTCCCAGACGCTGCCCCTGAACCTCAATAGAATGACTAACGTCCGACTTTTAGTCAGTTAGTCCTTCTTTTGTGTGTGGTCATTTACGTCTGGCGTAAAACAATAAAAATATTCATCGAACATCATTAAAAAATATTTCTTGATTATATTTTTAAACTAACACTTTCAACGTAGTATGTAATGCAATAGCACCTTATTTTGCCTTTTGACCCTAATACATACGTTTATTGAATTGACTCCACATATAATCACACAATGCGTCACCCATTTAAACTATGCTTTAACTAGTGTATTGTACAGGATGGCTACACACAGCAAATCATTCGTCACAGACGGTAACTTGCACCAGTTCTAATTCCACTACGAGCACAATGTTTGGTTAATAGGTTAAGGCCGTCTACAATCGGCACAATGCACACAGGTCGGTCGTGTGCGGTTTCCGTAAATGTCAAAACCACATCGGTCACGGGACGCGGGCCCACGTACCCACCGTCTGTCACAAACAGACCTAATTCCCACTGTGTTTGAAACACGGCTATATTTGCAGTAGTACAATAGTGGTTTAAATTAAGGCACGGTGCGTCAAAGCAGCCCGACTGGGAATCTCTACCTTTGAAATCGACTAATTCATCATCATCATTTCATTCCGCATAAGTCCATAGGGAGACTTTGTACAAAAGTCGTCTACGTGGGTACCTCTATCTCACCTATTTCTCCCGCCAAGCAGCTATATTTATATAGCTGTATTCAGGTTTGAAGGGTGAGATATGGCAGAGAAATTACTGGGTACTGTGACGAAACAACGTTAAGTCACAAGATTGGCAGCGCGCGAGTAACATCCCCGTGGTGTTGCGAGTCAATAGGCTGTAGTGGCCCACTGCCTCTTCAGCTTACTTATCCTTTGGGCTATGTGGTTACATTAGTTCTACTGCGGATATCCTCATTTCTGATTCTAACACGCAGAGAAACCCCGAGCATCTATATCACGTTGAGTGACCTTGAGCTTTACATTCCTACATACGGCGATAGTTAAGAGCCACATATCAGTTCCGATTGTCATTATGGCCATGTCGAGAGCTTAGCATTGGCTATTTTAAACAAACTCCCTTGGGTTTGATTCCCACACAGGACTAACATTTGCGCGCATAAACATGTCTGTCTTGGTTTGGGTGTTTTAAGATAGGTAGATCAAATCAAAGCCGTCCGACTGGGGAAGTACCTCTACCTCACAGAAAACTGCAGTCAAAACAACACCCTGAAGGTTTATTATACTCCTGCGAGAGAGTTGCGTTACCAATAAGTTCCTAAAGGAGTTGTGTTTGCAACAGGAGTGGCAAAGTCCGAGTGATACTTCCTGCATTGCAAGGATATGGTAACCAATTTACTTCATATGAGCGGTATACTTTGTGTAGAAAACCTTGAACGTTATATTGTAGATTTACAGAAGTGAAATTCGTAAACAAAGGTTCCAAAGGCTCAGCTTGGAGAGCTCTCCGCCGACGGTCGAGAGGTCGTCACTTCAAGTTTATGTAAATAATAGTGGAATCCGGCTTACATTGACGTACCCGAACAAAAACATACATGAGAACCTACCTTAATGACTCTTCTTGCTCTGGGCCGAGTAAAAAACGGCGCTAATTAGGAACTTACCAGTTTTTTGGAATAATCAATTCTTCAGACGAAGTTATTTAAAACAAAACATTTGTCAAAAGTTTATGTAAATACAACTGGAATAATAAAAATAATAAAAAGGAATCGAGTTAGTCTGTAAAAGAGTAACGATGGTAAGAAGAGGAATGCTCCGTCGGTCGGTTGCAGTAGGGGTGGCAACGCCAGCGTTTATAGATTTCGGTAACAACCTTACATCCGGTGGATACGGATCCCACCTCTTGTTTGCCTCCTGACTTTGTATGAAAAGAGAGCTCGACAGCGTTGTTGCGCGTGCCATTCTAACCGAATACGCAGGTTAAGCAATGTCAACCGCAACCTGTCTATGGATGGCTTTATCTATCTCGAGTTTCTCCGTGCTTCGGAGGGCACGTTAAGCCCGGCTGTTGTCGATAGATGACAGTCGTTAGGCTAAGTCAGTGGGCCTCGGGCGGCTTGAAAACACTGGCCTTCGCCAATCCGCATTTGAGCAGCAGACCCGTGTCTCTGCAGTGGAATGAGTGAGGGTTGATGTGGTGGTGATTGTATGAAAAAAAAATCCTCAGTGAATATTGAACTTGGTTAAAAACCTACATATTAGCTACTTTGCAAGATATTTAGTTACATCAAGATTAAAGGTAATGAACTTACTTGCAACCACTGACTACTGGTGATGGCCTGCTAAATATCATATTATACTTAGTTTCGCCCGCGACTCTGCCCGTGTGAATAAAATCTATCTATCCATCTATAACTTCACGGAAGATCACTGGCGGGGTAGCGAACAGAACCGAGCGCAACGTGACTCGATCCTTACACACCTCACTCATGCACGCTTTGACGGATTGGCGGAGGCCAGTGTTTTCAAGCCGCCCGAGGGCCATTGACTTAGCTTAACGACTGTCATCTATCGATAACAGCCGGGACCGGGGTTAACGTGCTCTCCAAACACGGAGAAACTCGAAATTGTTAAACCCATCCGTAGGCAGGCTGCAGTCGACGTTGCTGGACCTGCATGTTTGGTTAAAACGACACGCGCAACGACGCCATCGAGCTCTCATGTTGACCGTATTTCATTTATCACGAAGCATTAACGATAAATGAATAATTTTACAAATTTATGCCAAGTTCGTGACAACAATTATGGATTTGCTACGTGAGGAGTTTGTGCTGTCAACTACATTAACATGTCACATTAAAATATTACTGCGCATGTTGTACGCCTTACTTCTGTTGTAGATTTCTTAATAGTTATTACCTGATCACTGCGTCAGTAACGCTACTTTGAAGCCAACGCTCTCGGGTTCTATCCCCACGCAGGACGACCAATTTTGTGCATTTAGACATGTCTATTTGTCTTGGTCTGGGTGTTTTTAAGAGAGGTAGGCAAAGCAGCCCGTCTGGGGAATCACCCTCACATGAAATCGCAGCCAATTAAAAAATTCCTGAAAGGGTTGTTGTGTTCCTGAAAGTGCTCCAGTAAGCTCCTGAGGAGTAGCTGTGTTGGCAGCTGAGGTAGCATTGCGCAAGTGATATTTAATGTGTTGCAACGTTCATAGGCTATGGCAACCGCTTTACATCAAGTGGGCCATTTGCTTGAATGTCTACTGACTTTGATTAAAAAGCCGTTAAGTGCGAGTCCGACTCGCGCATCGAGGGTTTCGTAAAAAAATACTTTTGCTCAAATTATTTTTGCAAAAAAATTTTTTTTTTTAGTGATATCTAAAAATTTATGGTTGTTAGATTTTTCCTTTTCTTGTTCTACATGACATAGCTTGTTAACAAATTTCGTGATTCTAGGTCAGCGGGAAGTACCCTATAGGTTTTGATACCCTTGCGAGTGTCAAAATATGCGCATAAACGAAGTTTTGGTTTTTTCACTGCTCGAAGGGATTACAGACCTGAATATTTGATATTAATTTCAGCTTGATAGTTATTTAAAATTGTATAAAAAAAATTAATAAGCAGAGACGACCGGAGCAGCCAGGGCAGCGACGGTGGCGGGTGCATGCGGTTCACATTTCAGACGACCGCAGCAGCCGAGGCAGAGACGACCGGAGCAGCCAGGGCAACAACGGTGGCGGGTGCATGCGGTTCACATTTCAGATGGCGAACACTCGCAGAGACGACCGGAGCAGCCATGGCAGCGGCGGCATGCATCTACTAACGGTAGTGGGTGGGTGCCGGCCGGCAGTAGTTCGCGCGAAATAATCGGGAGCGGAAGCACACAAAGTAGTTTAGATCAAATTGCCATTCATAAACAGACTACCACCAACGCTGTCTGATCTGTGTTCGATTAGTCTGACAACTTATCTACTTCTTCTTTGCGTCATCGCGTTTCCTAATCCATTAGGATAGGCGGGATCCGGTACCAAAGCCTAAAAAATTGTCGAAGGCACTGATTTTTTAAATGGAGCTGTCGGCAAACCTCCATAACCCAGAGGGAAAACCAGATCATTCTAACGTCAGGTCTTTCGATATACAATTTCTAAGACGTGCGGATTTCGTCCGATGTTTTCCTTCACCGCTGAGCTAGTGATAAATATGTACATAAATCTGAAAACACGAATTTAGTAGTACATGTCCCTGCAAGGATTCGAACCGGAGACCACTTGGTCAATACGCTGGTTCCTTAACCACTGGGATATCACTATTCTCCGTCAATCTTTCGAATTCCTTAAACTGCAAACCTCACAATGACTTACTTGAGTTGAATCCTTTATGATCCTGTTCGTCGGATTGGTTCTTCGTCTTCGAAGCTATTACGAAAGGCATTCTAGTAGTGGTTAGCTGCTGATGATGAATGGTCATATTGAATTAACCTTTTCCAGTGTTTTTCCCTAAAGCCTGGTTAAAGTGATTACTTGTTCATGTTTATAAGTGTACAAGAACAATAGTGCATGATGGTGTGATCTCGAGGGTCGGCCTCGTCGTGGTAATCACGTCGTTTATCAGACGAAGGATACATAATGGTATGTTACTAGAAACTCAAGTTACGTAACGAAACGTAAGGAGCTGACTATAATCTTTAGCCAAAGCTAATGTTATCTATACGTGGTGCCGCTTCATATTACCTGGAGTGCTGTTGTGATTTTCCCAGTACGGTCCTGAGGAAGGGCTGTATTAGCATTCATTGGCTACGGCAACAAGTTTATATCAGGTGGGCCGTACGCTTGTATGCCTGCCGACTTGTGTAACAAGCATCCTTTCCACGTCATATCTTAGTTCTTCTATGAATGTAAATTTGAAAATGCTTTAATTTACTTATTTAAATCTTTATTGACCACAACGCAGTTGGTTCAAATGGCGGACGTAATGATAATATGTATCATCAACCAGTTAATCATTGGTAGCGGAGAAAAACTCTTCAACAGATGCCATCTCTGCTGCTCACACACCATCTGCTTGAGAGCTCTCACACTTACAGGACCACAACGATGCTTTAGGGAGTTGCATTCACAAACGTTTATGGGATCGGACCCACGAACCCTGGTGTCAAATCAGCATTATCTCCAATGCAAGAAAAGCAGCTCTATCTCCAATGCAGTTCGCTCGTAGTACAGATTAAATCATGGATCAAGGCGAGTCAGAGCCATAGTCAGCTTCTTACTTCATTTAAATTAAATTGCATTGTTTACCATTAGTATGTAATTGACACAGTGTACCCATCATCATCTGTTATATAATCAACTTCATTGTTATTTACATTTACCCTCTTCAGTTATATAATAGTCAATCATGTAGCCATGTTATATTACGGGCAATAAATTACACAGATTACTACACGTAGTAATCGAGCAGTGAGAGTTCAGTGTATAAATAACCTGCCTATTGACTGAATGGTTCCCGGTTTGAATTCTGTCAAATCCGGTCCGGCGCGGCCCGATCTGAAATGTTTTCGGATTTATTTGTAATTACCACTTGTTCGACCGTGAAGGGAAATATCGTATGAAAATCTGCACATCCAAGAAATCATATTTAGAAAGACGTGTGATCTAACCTAACAAACATCTGGTTTTCCCTGGGAGTTGCTGAGGTCTGATGGTAGTTGTTTATCGTAAAAATCGGTATCTTCGTCAAATTCTTAGGCTTATGGACCCACTAGTCCTACTGGATCACCTTCTTTCCTAATCCAGTAGGACACTGGATTAGGAAAGAAGATGAAGATGCTTTTGGCAGGGATGGAAGGTACAGTTCTGATGTGGAGAGATGAGTGAGTGCAGAGAATAGTGTGAATGGAGCATTGGGTAAACTTCCAAGTAGCAGAAATATAAGCCTGATCAGCTCGCTGTACACAGAGCAGTGCTAATCCCAACGCTAACTATGGAAGTAAAAGTTGAGTATGACAGACTGAGCATGAAAGTAGATAAAATGCGGATGAGATGCGAGCATTGTGCTAAATTTGTAGCGTAACGCTTGCTGACCGCGTTCGCAATAATGATGTAATAAAGTGATGTCAGAAGTCCGATGGAACCGGCGAATGTGCGTGAACAGAGCTATGGATGTTAAAGAAGCGAATGCGATATACAACGGCCGCATCATATAGTGTTTGGTTCTCTCTGTTTACCCCGCAAGGGACCTGGCGTGAAGATATGTACAAATAGTGAGGAAACCCGCAAGTCCAGGAAATTATATTTCATGTATCTCCTAACCTAAGAAAATGTCTGGTTTTTCCCCCTGAGTTCCAAACCAAGAGAAGAAAACCACGGTCTGATGCTGTGGCTTCAAGTTAAAATCAGTATCTCGTCAATTTCCTTACGTTCAGGTAGCAGACGCCGCCAATTCTTGAGGAATAGGAAATGAGGTAACGCTAGGAAGAAGAAGAAGGTGAGAATGTTCGCCATCGACCGGAAGGATTTGTCAATACATACATTGCCGTTGTAAATTTGATCATGTCTCTTCATATCGAATGCAGTTGGAATAAATGAATAGAATTATTGGGTAGCACGTTGGCACTGCCGCTGAAGCAGCAAGTCCTCGGTGATTAACCTCATCTACAGCTGTCTACTGCTATCGCCAGAGATGCGATTGATTTTCACATGTCCATGAAGGAACTAACCTATAGAGAAACTAATTTGACGAGCTCGGTGGCTCAGTCGTGATTGACGCGACTTTGACACCAACGCTCGTGGGTTCGATTCCCACACAAAACAAACATTTGTGTGCATGAACATGTCTGTTTGTCTTGGTCTGGATGATTTAAGACAGGTAGGACACATCAAAGTAGCCCATCTGGGGAAGTACAACAACTCCCTAGAGGGTTGTTGTGTTCCTGTGTGTGACTCACTCACACACAGGAACCAGTAGGCTCCCAAGCAGTTGCTATGTAAGCAGCAGAGAAGGCATCGCGCGACTGATAATTAATATATCGCAAGCGTTAATAGGCTACGGTACCCACTTTACATCAGGTGGGCCGTATGCTTGTATGCCTCCCGACGTAATATAAAAAAAAAGACACGATATTTCGTAGTAACTCAATTCACCGCTACAGTTCGCGAATCAACATCGCGGCGCTGATCGGTTTATTGGTTAAAATATTTTCTCATTGGTCAGAAGCCTCGCATCGTTGAGTTACGTAGGCGGTAAACGCAACATCTTTGCAGCGCGTGGTGCTTTCATGCGTAGATTTATTGGTTTGTTGGTTGCGTTCATGCCGATGCCACGGTTTCATATTGAACACATTTTGGAAAATCTCAGTGAATTGTTCAGCTTACAAATAAAAAAAAACACGTGTGCGTGTCGGGACAAACGACAGAAGTGACAACTTAAACTAATCCGCTGCCGTATGCGTGAGAGAAAGGGAAGCCGGACAGACTGGCGCCGTAACGAGTTACGTAACGAAGGGGTTTACCCTCCCATAAGTTATCACTTCAATGAAAAAGTTCACCTACCTGCGAGATTTGAAACCACGAGTTCTCGTTTGTCGGTCGAGTGCTCTTCCAACTGAGCTACCAAGAAGGTTTGTTATGTGACGATTTTTTCCATTTCTATTCATAGCTGTGAAGTCGCGCTAACGTCTTCTACCAATGTACCTACATGCAAAAGATTGTCAAGGTTATTTTTTGTTGCTATATATATTATGGAATAGTTCAGAATGCCGCGCAGTTGCGTGTCTAATATGGATGACAATGGTGTACTCTGCAGGCAGATTGGTGACTTGACTTTAGTATGTTCGTCACGTCGCTACTTGAACACTATGTCACCCATGCAGGGAACAATGTCTTGTTGGGTTTTTTGTTCACTTGTTATACATTCTCAAGAGGTTCAAATGCAAGTATTGTCCAACAGGACAACATCCCCTATTTCACAAATCATGGTGTGGCGAAAAATAGGTAGGGCACTTTAAAATAGTTTTATTTTTGTATACAACGTTGGGAGACATACAAGCATACAACCCACCGATGTAAAGCGGTTACCGTAGCTTATAAACAAACACAGTCATGTTTAAAAGAATTTTTCCATGCTTCCTCTGTCGAGTACTGCGGCCAAAAGGCGGAATCTCCATCTGTCAAACCAAACAGTACCATTTGAAGGCCGAGTGTTGCCATCATGAATTCCTCTTCTCCTTAACACCAGTGGCGTGCACAGAGATTTTTGACAGGGTAGGCAGAATTTTTTTAAAGCTATTAACTTACTAAAAAATACAGAATATTGATTTTGGTTACCCAATCTTGTGGAAATAATGATGTATGTGATCACTTGTTTTTTTTCACCGAAAGATAGCTTTGAAAACATTTATTTTCCCTACACACACCACATGAACAACTTTCGCAGTGAATATCATCATATTTATCAACTTTAAAACTTTAAAATCTTATTTCGTCTGCTACCAGTCAATCGATTCAAAACAAAAACAATGGCGGCCGTTTTAAAATCAAAATAAAATTGAACATCAATTTTATACGAAAAAAAGAAATGGCAATATCTTTCACTATAATTATATGCAGCAAACTACTTTTTAAAATAGTTACGTAGCAATGCTCGCGACACTTCGGTGATTTACGTTATAGTTCAGCTGAATAGACATTGTCTATACTTTGCGATTGTGTGCGTTATTTGTGTTATTTGGGCAATGTAATTATAGGAATGCACACTACAGTATTTGTATAAACAACACGGCACACATACGTAAATTTAGACAGATATAGTTAGTGTCTCTGCCGCAAAAGCTGCCAATGCGGCGCTAGTGTAGCGTAGCGCCTAGCTGCGATTTGAATATGACTAGCGATGACTTTAATAACTTACCGATACCGATAGATGGAGCTTTTAATTTTTTGTTTTTGATACGAAATATTAGTTAAAAACTATGTTTAAGAATGAAACATCGGATGGTATTTATCAAATTGACAGGGTAGGCAATGTCTTTTTGCCTATATGGAGTGCACGCCACTGCTTAACACATGTCGCTGGCAGTATCGATATTCGTAAATAACACAAAAATCGGGTTTGCACCGGTACAGTTTATGTAAGTGTAAAGTTCAGAGTGCATTCGTGTAATTAAAAATATGTAAGATGTGTCTAAGTACCCGCGAGTGCAAAATGGTAAATAAAGAATTCGCACCACATGTTCATCGTTTTAATTTTTAATATATTGTTCTTTTTTTGGGAGCTCGATGGCGTCGTTGCGCGTGTCATTCTAATCGAATACGCAAGTTAAGCAACGTCGATCGCAGCCTGTCTATGGATGGGTTTTTCTATCTCGAGCTTCGGAGGATATGAAAAGCCGTCGGTCCCGGTTGTTGTCGATATATGACAGTCGTTAAGCTAAGTCAGTGGCCCTCGGGCGGCTTGAAAACACTGCCCTCCGCCAATCCGCATTTGAGCAGCGCGGCGGAGTATGCTCTAAACCCCTTCGGTTGAAGTGGGATGCGCGAGGGTCGATGTGCTGTGATCATGTGATTTATTATTTAAGCGAACAAAATACGAAATGTATTTTAATGCACATTCTGCTAACTCTAATTATTATGCACAGTTAGTAGTGAAAAATTCGTCCACCGTGGAAACAGCGAGTTATGAACAATCGCTTCGTTTAGTTCCAGTCGGCCACCACTATGTTTATATTCACGCTGAACTAACGGGTATTATACAAATGTGTTCGTATATATATATATATATATATATATATATATATATATACATCTAGATTGGTAAACAAACTTGCGGCTAGTCTATTGACGCTCGCAACACCACGGAGATGTTACTCGCGCGCTGCCAATCTTGCGACCTAAGGCTGTTTCGTCACAGTGGCCAGTAATTTCTCTGCCATACCTCACCTTCAAACCGGAACACAGCTATATAAATATAGCTGTTTGGCGGTAGAAATAGGTGAGACAGAGGTACCCACGCAGACGACTTTTATACAAAGTCTCCCTCTGGTCAAATGTATATTGCAATAGCAAATATGTAAGATTTTTCAAATGTGTAACATCTTTCTTCTCGCTTTCCTGCAGTCTGTTGGAATTGTTTTCGTAAAAAGGGACGGAATTGTCTACCAGAAAGCTGGGCTATCTGATTTGACCAATGAGCGCGCGCGAATGTAGAGTTGGCTGTCATATGGTACCAACCCATTTTCCGAGAGGTTGGTACCGTTGATAATACAATTTACAGTTTGAGCAATAAAAAGTCACCTTTACTTAACTTGTTACAAAGTCAATTCTATTATTATTATAATTTGGCTGAATGATTAACAAAAGGATCAAAGTTTATTGACTGATTGATTGACAAAAGATGTCAATAATCACAAGACAGACAATGCCACAGACAACAAACTAATGTCAATGACAAACACCTAATACTGTGTTATATTTTTAAAAGTATTAATTAAATAAACACGTATTTCATAGTATTTATATTTCAATGTTTTCATATATATATATTTCAAGGTATGAATTACTCGCCACATTACATCTAAAGAATTTTCCTTCAAAAATAATTTAATTAGTTACATGGAAAATTTCTTTAATATTAATAATTCTAATTTAACTCCAGTTGCTTTTTTTTATACTACGTCGGGAGGCATACAAGCATACGGCCCACCTGGTGTATAGCGGGAACCGTAGCCTATTAATGCTTGCGATATATTAAGTATCACTAGCGCTATGCCTCCTCTACAGCTTACTAGTGACCTCACTCACACGCAGGAACACAACAACCCTCTAGGGAGTTGTTATTTGGCTGCGGTTTTCGTCGAGGTGGAGGCACTTCCCCAGACGGGCTGCTTTGATGCGCCCTACCTCTCTTAAACCATATTCTCTGCTTATTACCAAGGTGAGATGTCAGATGTAAGGCTTGGGAAATATTAACTCGCTCGTTTTTTTTAATTATCTCGGATGTGCTCGCCTGGTCAATGGCCAGGGGTCTGTAAGGCCTAGAGTTCAGAGGCGGACGAGATCTTGGAGAAATCCATTGACGATTTTTGAGCAAGTTCCTGATACTTCGTAAAACGTCGTCAGGAAATTCATTCCACTACTTCAGAGTACACTGACTGAGATTGAAGATCCAAGGCTACGAGTTTCGTATGGTACTTTATAATATGTAACCATCACACTATGTTCAGTTTCGACGAGCTCGGTGGCGCAGTGATTAGGAACGCCACTTTGACACCAACGCTGGTGGGTTCGATTCCCACGCAAACGCATTTGTGTGCATGACGTCTGTTTGTCTTATGTTGGGTGCTTTAGTAGTAGAGGCAACAAAGCAACCCGTCCGGGGAACTAGCTCTACTTCACTCGTAGAAATCGCAGCCAAATAACAACTTCCTGGCGGGTTGTCATGTGCCTGCGTGTGAGTAAAGTCCCCAGCAGGCTCCTAAGGAGCTGCTGTGTTACCAGGTGATGTGGCATTGCGCAAGTGACAGTTAATGTATTGCAAGCGTTTATAGGCGTCATCAGGTGGGCCGTATGCTTGTATACCTCCCGACGTTGTGTAAAAGGTAATACCTAAGTCTAAGAAGTTCCCGAAGATATTAATTTTAACATGGAGCGACTGTCCTCAGACCTCTACAACCCAGAGGGAGAATAAGATCATTTTTAGGTAAGATGACACGTTTTCTATATGTAATTTCGCGAACGTGCGGGTGGGTCCCCGCGATGTTTTTCTTCACAGCCGAACAAGTGATAATTACGGACTTCTTCCCGCGCTTTTGACGAGTGACATTGTTGTTTTTCTTGAAATTTTTACAATTCAGTATAAAATTAGTTTTGTGTGACAATTTCGATAGTATTTTGTAGCATAAGTGCTAGTGAAATTATACAGTAATGAAAAAACTCAAATATAACACGTTTATGCACTTTTTGGAAAACGTGAATAAGTTCATCAAGAAAACCTTGTAAAAATCACTATCGTTTTACTGGTGGTATTTAAATTGGGTTGATTGGGTCTCGGTTTGGATTCCCAAGTATTTTTGCAGCACAGTTCCTGAAGTTGGAACATAGATTTCAAATTTTCAAATGGTTCCAAACTGAAGACTTTGACACTGGCATAAAGTAGCAACACTATTGCCATATATATATATATATATATATATATATATATGTCGGAACGTGGATATAATTGTCGTCAGGTGGCTCGTTCTTCATGGCGAATAAAGCGAAATACCAGCGTAGTTAATCTTCTTAATATTTAATCAGTCAATTACTAAAATAATTTTAAGAAAACTTATGCTTAGATCGTAGATTACAACGGATTCAAAATGCGGTGGACGCGACACGTGCGGTTGGCTCCATTGCTCGATTCGTAATGCCGTTTCCAATGGCGGTATCTCCTCTTCACCAAACCAAAACAAATACAACCGGTGTTGCCATCCCAACGATGTCGATTCCACCCAAGCGCCGACTTGACATTTTGATCCATGTTATTATTAACTAGCGACACGGGGATTGATTTCTTCAGGGCTTCTCAATATGGTGTTGCTACCTCTGCGACATATATATATATATATAAAGTGATAATTACAAATATGTACATAAATCAGAAAACACGGATTTAGTAGTACATGCCTATACTAAACCGCCGAGCGTGCATGAGAAGAGGAATGAATATTATCGAAGCGAGTGAGGTGTGTAAGGATCGAGTCACGTGGCGCTCGGTTCTCTCTGTCCACCCCGGAATGGATCTGGCGTGAAGTTATGGATACATACCCACACTAGGATTCGATTTATTCTCCTGGAGTATATTTATGTTATTCTTCAGAGCAACATTACAAGACATATATATATGTCACAAACACTGATTTTTATTTCCGAAGTTTCCGCGATGGAAGCGAGTGAAGATTTACGTCCATGAGATCATTAAATTACTCCGACCAAGATGTTTACATTTGAATCTTGTACAATGGAGTTTATTTTTTGCGTTCGTAGGCCGCGGTAAGCGCCTTACATCAGGTGGACTGTTTGTATGCCTCCCGACGTTGCATAAAAATAAGTTATTAAAACTTTCTAACATATGTATCGTAGTCCTGGGAAAAGTGGTGTCCTAGGAACCGGTGAGGGTGCGTGAAAAGAGCGATGGAACGAGTGAGGTGGGAAAGGATCGAGTCACGTGACGTTCTGTACTCTCTGCCTACCCCGCAAAGGAGTTGACGTGAAGATGTATATGGATATATAATATACACTTCGGGTAACAATCAATGTCGTTTTGTTAACCCGTCGTGGATTATAATATATTTATACAAATCAATGTATTCCTCTCAGTACATTTATGAGAACATAATGGATGCTCGTAAAAATATAGAGTCATTTTCAAAATTTAGTGAAAATCTTAGAAGTATGAATAAATTGTGTATGTTGTGACTTTGACTTTGACTTTGATTCTGTAATAAATCACCTGAAATAAGTTCTGTCCTTGCCTGACAATATGTTCAAAAGACACATCAAAAATACTCTGTGCAAGAAGGGTTATTATAGAATCGATGAACATCTAACTGACAGAGATGTATGGAAATGATTCAGCACATGTATTTATATAACTTTAATTGTACCACTTGATATCACTGTATGTACACTCATATCATTATATTTATTGTAATATGTATAAGATGATTTGAAAAAAAAAGACCTATATTGGCAAGTTTCTTTTGGCATTTCTTCTTCGCCAATGGTCATTTAAAATGCTGGCAGATTAAAAATGAGAAATCAATGCTTTGAAAAATTAATGAGATATAATATTGAGATTGTAAGTGTCTGTGCCCGTGAGGGTCTAAAGGCAAATAAATATTTTTTATCTTTTTATCGTATTGTTACATCATTACAAACTTTATTAACATGGACAGTACAACTTAAAGTGCGGAAGGTAACATGAGGAAACGCGCTTGTCCGAGAAATTATATTTCGAGACACGGGTCACCTGGACGGAGGAAGTCTGAGTATCCCTCTGGCTCGTGGAGGTCTGACGGCAGTCGTGGGGAAGTACCTCCACCTTGTAGAAAACCGCAACCAAATAATAACACCCTGGAGGGTTGTTGTGTTAGCTGTGATAGCAGCAGAGGTGGCATCGCGCGAGTGATAAATGTATTATTGCGAGCGTTCATAGGCTACGGTTACCACTTTCCATCAGGTGGGCCGTATGCTTGTGTGAGACCTCCCGACGTTGTATATAAATATTTTATACATCTAAGGTGGAAAACAAGCATACGGCCTGCCTGACGGGTGTCACTCGTGGGTGCCGAGCCGCTAAAACCTCTTCACGCTTTTCTTGAAGAGCCCCATGCTGTAGTTCCTTGGGAAAACCTCGGCTGGAAGTTCATTCCACAACTTGAGAGTTCTCGGAAGAAAACTTCTCTGGAACCGAACAGTTCACGACCATTGTGGTTCCTGTGAGGGTGAACTCCCCGCCGTCGGCGAGCGGTACGATTAGAAAAAGTAGCTGTCGGCATCATTTCGAACAATTATTCAGAACACAATTTGATGAATATACTAATCACCAAATCCTAAAGCTTAATTAAGGCAATTATAATAGATTTGGAAACGGAATAACGCGAACAAGAAGACTATAATTCAAGCAACATTTAATAATTTGAGGGTCTCAGTGGCTCAGTCGTGAATGACGCGACTTTGACACCAACGCTCGTGGGTTCGATTTCCACACGAGGCAAACATTTGTGTGCATGCACATGTCTGTTTGTCTTGGTCTGGATATTTTAAGAGAGGTAGGGTGCATCAAAGCAAGTAAAAGTCTGGGGAAGTACCTCCACCTCACAAAAATCCGCAGCTAAATAACAACTCCCTAGAGGGTTGTTGTGTTCCTGTGAGTGAGGTCACCAGTAAGCACCCAAGGAGTAGGTGTGTAAGCAGCAGAGGAGGCATCGCGCGAGTAATACTTAATATATCGCAAGCGTTAATAGGCTACCGTAACCGCTTTACATCAGGTGGGCCGTATGCTATATGCCTCCCGACGTAGTATAAAAAAATAAATATATATAGAGCTATGAATGTGCAGGAGCGAGTGAAGTGTGTAAGGACCGCGTCTTATGGCGCTCGGATCTCTATACCTACCCCGCAAGGGACCTGGCGTGAAGATATACATACATTAGACATACATACATTTAATATGTAACTAAAATAAATATTATTGTCATTTTCTGCCGTTGTATCATTATATTTTTATTGGATTAAATTAATATTAAAATAAATACGTCTGTCACTAAATTATACATGTTCAGCCTTTTACGTATTAACATGCAAATGATGACGGCCAAGCAAAACATTATCAACACGTGAGGTCATTTTCATTCCTATTAACCTTCATTTATTTTAATATACTTTAATTGTATTAGAAATTTCGTCAGAAAACTACGTAACAGATTGATGCTTTGTTACTTTTTTATTTAGCAAGTCATTGAGATATATCAAGATTAATTGGGAACCTAATACACTTGCTTGCGGAACTCCATATCTGCTTAATTTGTAGCGATATGGAGTTACCGCATGATTATTGGCCGTATTATCACTTTATCTATTTTGACACGCTGACTTATTTGATATACAACGCCGGCATATGAGCATACGACCCTCCAGATGTAAAGTAATCTACGATCGCTTGCGATACAGAAAGTTAATAGAATTAGGCATTGTTTTGCGAAAGTCAAATTTACATGCAATTTGATCTAACCTGCTTTGCGTGCTTCCGCCACCAATTAGTTCATGCGAACTAGGGCCGACCGGTACCCACCCGCTACCGTTAGTAGATGCAAAGTGCCGTCGCTGCCCGCCATCGGAACAGAAATCGCACGCACCCGCCACCGCTGCCACGACTGTCCTGGTCGTCTCTGCAACACGTGTTTCGCCTCTCCTCGAGGCATCCTCAGGCGCTGTATATATTAGTCGTTAGAATAACATGCTACAATACAAAAAGTATTGTTCACGCGCACTACACCTGCTGCTAATACAGTAACACCTTAGGAGCTTAGTGGTAACCACACTAACTCGCACAATGACTCTTCAGGTAATTATTATTTGCTCTTCCGTAAGGTGTGTACTGGTACCGTCTCTACCTCGCGGGATCAAAACATCCCTCTGGGGAATTTTTATTTGGTTTTCGGTGTGAGGCGGAGGTACTTTCACCGTCGAGCTGCTTCGATGCGCGCTACTTCTTGTAAAAACACCCAGACCATGACAAACATGTTCATGAACACAAATGTTTGTCCCGTGTGGGGAATCGAAATCTGACCGCTCGACCACCGGGCTCAACATAATGATGTAGATAGGTTTTCTTTTAGACTTACATAGATATCATCACTCCTGTCTCCCATTGGGGTAAGCACAGACTATAGAATGCCAGGTGCAACGATCCAAACATATCGCTCTCGCTTGTTCCACACTCATCAACCTCTTCATGCATGCTCTTCGGTTTTGGGTACTTTAGATGTGGCCCTTTTTCAATACATCACCAATTTGATCAATATGTGCGCGTCTAGGGCGGCCCCTCCCGACATCACCATTCACTATTGCTTGATACACTCCTTTCGTAACTCTTTTGTCATTCTTTCTTTTAGATATGCCCAAAATAAGGAAGAGGTCTGACCTCGGTTGCCTCTCTGACCTATTCAGGTACCTTTCATAACACACAATATGAAATGCTTTTGACACATCGAATAAAGTATAGTAATCTGTGGATATCTAGGCTACGAACTTCATGAACTAACTAGGAATGTGCAAGCGGTAGGAATTTTCCATTATTAGCTTCAACTTCAGATAGAAAGTCGTTATCTACAGTTTGAAACTATTCCTGAAGGAATTTAATAGTTGATCTGTATTCGTCAACTTACTTATATTTTTTTATATATAACCTAATAATAGTTAACAAAAAATTGTTTTCAATTCTCTATACATAGACTTTTGTACATTTTTGAGCCTAAATTGACATAGACTGACCCACTTACAATGGCCAAACCGATCGTATTTCATATGAACTTGATTTACAGAGCAGTAGGAACCGGCGAACGTTCACGAGGATAGTTATTAATGATAGAGATGAGACTGAGGTGTATTAGGGCAGGTCACGTGGTGTTCGATTCCATTCTCTTTTCCTAAACCGCGAGAAACTTGGTGTGAACATATACACAGACAGATTTTTGTACCTTTCGGGAATAAAACATGATTTTGAGCTGATGTTAGTACTATTAGCAGTCTATAAATATAAAATGCACAGTATTAGCTTTCTAGTGAATTTATTCAGCCGCATAAATGGCGGGAATTTATTGAAAGGGAATTTGACTGCAGTTTTTATTGGGATATTGTCTACTCTATACGTAGGTCACACTATAAGTTTTGCGTAACTTAAAAAAAACAACATGTTATAACCAAAATATTACGTTTATTGCTTTTCAAAATACTCTCCTTTACATTTTAAACATTTTTTCATGCGATCGAACCATTTTTTTAAACAGGAGGACCACAGATCTGAAGGCATGTTTTTTACGTGCTGATTGAACGCTATCACTGCCTCTTCGGAGTTGGTAAAAGTGAAACCTCTCATCAAATCTTTGATTTTGGGGAAAATACAGAAATCACAGGGTGCTAGGTCGGGGCTATGCGTAGGATGGGTAAAGAGTTGTACTTTTTCGAAAGTTAAAAATGACTTTGTTTTGTTGGTCGTGTGTGAAGAAGCGTTGTCATGATGTAGGAGAACGCTGCTTTTTGGTCGTCCTTCTCGAACTTTTTCTAACACCCTGGGTAAACAAATGGTAGAATACCACTCGGCATTAACACTCTTTTGATCTTCAAGTGGAATTGTGCAGATGGGACCTGTAGCTGAGAAAAAAAACGCGATCATTTTTTTACTAACGTTTCTCGCCTGCCTCACTTTTGTTGGCCTGTTCTCATTTTCAAACACCCATTCACAAGATTGCTGTTTTTTTTCGGGTTCAAAACAATAAATCCACGTTTCGTCTCCTGTGACAATGTCATAAACAGCATTAGAATGTCCGTGATCGTACTTCAGTATCATCTGTGAGCACCATTCCACGCATTGTCTCATAGGTAATCCGCGGCTTTCTTCAATTAGCCGCTTAACAGTAGCCACATTATTTACATTGACGGCAGTTGAAGGCCGCCCTTCACGAAATTCGTCATGTAAAGAAACTCGACCTCTCTCAAATTCAGCAAACCATCGCCTCACGGTGCTCAAAGAAGCTTCTCTTCCAAAAGCATTTTGAAGACGAGCAGCACAGTCTTGCGGAGAGAGAAAACTTTTAAAATCATAAAAAATCAGCGCTCTAAAATCTTTTCGACTCAATTCCATTTTCGTTGCGTACGTAGAACTTTGATGTGTGATAAAAAACAATTTACAAATGATTTCCCGCCAATTGTTTTTTTTTATTACTAAGTAGGTTGCAACGTTTCAAAAAATATAACATTCGAAATTCAAATAGTTCCGATTAGCTAGAAGTGCAAAACGTTTAGTGTGCCCCATGTATATTGGGTTTTCTACTATAACTTTCATAGATTATATTATACAATTAATATATATTTTTTTTAATTCTGGTAGTAATTTTTATCTTACATATTATTCCGACGATAGGTACTATACGTTGTTATTATAGCGTAAAACTCCTGTAATATTCTTATATTACATGGTCACGGCATAGCAACGTGAGAGTGATACTCTTGTCTGCTCTCTCTGCGTCGATTAACTTTTTGTTTTCGAAATAAATAAAAAACATTAAAGAAGAATCATTGCAATATACGACCATCATTTTAACCTTGCTACGCTGAACTGATTTCTTTATTGAAGTCCAAGAACATAATCAAATACTGAGGGGCCATTTCATGACAGTTCCCTTCAAAGGTAAAGGTACTTTTACTACAAGAGGCGTTCTATTTATTATTGTTTTCAAATAATGAGCAATATAAAAAAACAGAACTTATAGGAGAGATACAAAGAGATTGTCGCACCACTGTAATTTACTCAATGGCCACTTCGTTATTTTGTATGATTTTCTTCACAATCACGGGTCAAACTTCATCTTTACCTATCGCTAAATATTCCGATCATACCACGTGGAGTGGAGCCCCACATTACGCAGCCGCACGTTGTTTGACCGTGTCTCCTGGGTAAAGTTGTATATTCACGGCAAATATATCGAAAGAGTGCTCTAACTTTATAACATTGACATAATATACTATTGTTGATTGATTATTACTTGCATTAAAACTAGATGCTGGTATGTGGTATTACAGGAATATTGACGTGATAACGTCTTATAAATTGATGAACGCCGGATGCACGTAAGAAAAAGCATGACTCATTGTCACGTCCCGCGTGAGCCAAGCGTGCAAGCGAGAGCGCGGAACAAGCAAAAGAGAGGCACGATCGGCCTAAGCGTTCGGCTTGTGACGCATCTGTCTGTCTTCGACTCCATCGGCCGATGCGTCCGAGTAGAAGAGAGACAGCGGCAGCACACAACCTACACGTGAACTGTTTTGTCAACTGTTGAATGTTTTCTTATGACTATCACGTAAAATTATCGTCCGTAAACCGATTTTACAGACAACCAATTTTTTTTAATTTCCGGATAAACCGTTTTTGAAACATGCAACTTTCATTTATGACGTGCTCAATGCCGTCATCGGGCGCCTGAGGATAGTGTTGGTTTTTACGTTTTATAATGGACAGGGTGCAACACGTGTAAGGTTTTCTTTGATGTCAAAATACGTGGAGATGACCAACGCAGCAAGAATAATGTTATTATGTTCACATTTACATTTTGTTTATCGTCATATATTAGTTGAACGACGAGCTCGATGAAGATAATGATCCTTAGCCCGCTTGAGAATACTGTATTGAGCAGTATTTGGGAAACTTCGACACATCCTTACGGCACAAACCACATCCACCCTTACTCATCCCACTGCAGGGATACGGGTCTCCCTTCAACCGAACGGGTTTAGAGCATGCTCCACCACGCTGCTCAAATGCGGATCGGAGGAGGTCAGCCGTCCGAGGGTCGCTGACTTAGCTTAACGACTGCCATCTATCGACAACAGCCGGGACCGACGGCTTAACATACCCTCCGAAGCACGGAGAAACTCGAGATAGATAAACCCATTCATAGACAGGTAGCCGTTGACGTTGCTTAACCTGTGTGTTCGGTTAGACTGAGACGCGCAACAACACCATCGAGCTCTCAACGGCACAAACACTTCCCTTTTTTTACCAACGGTGCAGAGACATGGCCCTTCAATATCAGGCTGACCCACATATTGAAAGCCACACAATGTGTGACGGAAAGAATTATTGTCAGGTTTCCTCTAAGGAAATCTGGATCTGGTGAGATGGAGGGAGAACCAAAGATGTCGACGTAACCCTTAATGTTAGGAAGTTTAATTGGTAGGATACTGTAATATCCTACCAATTATATATATATATATATACTGTATATATACTGAGTCAGCTATGGTACGAGGGTAATTGTAGTGTAGTGGTTGGAGTGGAAACCAGAGTATGTAGGGAATCGCGTATGAGGAGTGATAGATTAGTGGGTAAAGAAACCACTGGTCATGGTTCTTTCTTATTTTTGTCATAAGTATTTGCTTTTACATTCACACTTCGAGTGTCGAGAAGTGTTGAGGTATCGGCTCAATATTATGTACCAGCTTTGTATCTTTGTTGAGTAGTTTGGGACTAGACGGTGCATAATTTCGTCCTATACCTACTTGCTTTATTCATTAGTTACTGCTAGATATATTTGCCACGGACGAGTAGAATGTGACGTGCATCGTGATTGCCGTGAAGCAGCGAGCTGTGGACTGAATCAATGATGCGGCGGAGTGATGTTAATAATGAATTTTAAAGTACATCGGTAGAGCTACAGTAATGGCTATGCATATTCATTTGATAATATGCAATTTTCGTACTTGTGTCATCAAACGTGATTATGTTCCGCGTGCCGGTAATGAGTCCCCTTGTCTTTCTAACTATTATTATGACATATTGAGGCAGTTACCAGATTTGCGTCAGTGCAAACGAAGCCATTATCTACTAACTCGCAGAAGCGGAACTTTCCAGTCTTCGCAATATGTGATGCGTCTGAATATTTCTTCCAGCTCATTCACTCATCAGAATCCAAAACTTTAGAGAATTTTTATTCCGTATTAGATTCTTTTATGCTGGAATTATAATCGTTTAAAAATAGAGGTGGAAGGATTTTTATATGTATGTATATCTTCACGCCAGGTCCCTTGCGGGGTAGGCAGAGAGAACCGAGCGCCATAAGACGCGGTCCTTACAAACTTCACTCGCTTCTCTAACATTCATAGAACTTTTCATTCACTTTCGCCGGTTTCAGCTCCTTACATCACCTTCTGATAAAACACGACTAATATGGTCATGGTAGGTTAATCTTGGTCTTCCTCGGCTCCTACATCCTTCCACTTTCGGATTGTATATCTGTTTCGTCATTCTGTTATCCTGCAGACTTTCTTTATGTGCGAATCAACGTACATACATACATACACGAAAATTTCACCTAAAATGGTAAACTTATAAAATCCTGTCGGATCGGTACCAGAAGCGTGCATGCCGCGACCCTGCCAGTCCAATAGCGTTGTCTGCAATTCTGAACTCAAACCACACAGACGCGCCGATTAGCGCGTCCCTCCGGAGGCGACGTGTACCGATCCGCCCTCGTCGCGCATCGGTGTGGGATTAGGTGCATGCGGCGGTGGGAGCCACCACCCACCACGCAATGCCCAACTCGGCGGGTCGAGATAGCTGATTGTCGTAGAAGCATGTGCCTAGCATAGAGTTGGGTTACAAGATAAGATGAATAAGTTGATAGATATAATGATCGAGAGATGCCTAAGGGTGACCCAGAACGATCATGCCAGAGCTGGAGTGGGTGCTTTTATCTCGCTTGGCTGCTGGTGTGAAAGATTACGATTTAGTGGGTCCAAGAGTTCTCTGGATTTCAAATAAGACCGGGGATTACGCGAGTCATTTGGTTGCATCATAATGCTCCTGTGAGCTCTGCTGATCCCCAGGAGCTCGAGAAGTTGTGGGAGAGTGTGAGGGGTGTTCTGGATTTGGCTGAAGCGAATAAACGGATAATTATGTGTGGTGCTCTAAATGTATGGGTTGGTCAAGCGAAACAGTTATGAGGCTGTGCTCGGCCCTTACGGAGATAAGAGACCGAACGATGCTGGTAAGTTACTTTTAAACGTATGTATGGAACGAAACCTCCTTGTGTCAAACATGATCTTCCATCACACATGGAGATGGAGTGAAAAGGAAAGTGTGATAGATTTGATTTTGGATGCCTCTGAAAGTCGTTAATGGATATAAGAGCTTTCGAAGGTTCCACCCTTTAAACGGACCACTATCTGGTGATAAGCATGTTTGTGGGACTATTCAAGAATCCGGAGATCATGAAAGAATAAAAAGTGAATAATTGGAATATGAAAGTGAAATGAAAGTCCAAATTTGTCATGTTTTATCAGAAGGTGATGTCAGGAACCCTAGAAACCGGCAAACGCGCCTGAAAAGAGCTATGAATGTTAGAGAAGCGGGTGAAGTGTGTAAGGACCGCGTCTTATGGCGCTCGGTTCTCTCTGCCTACCTCGCAAGGGATCTGGCGTGAGTTTAAAATAATATACACTACAGTGTCAGCGTGGACTCACTCTCAGTTTTAAGGGCACAGTGATACATATAGTTTCTTTTATACTAATATACAACTTCGGGAGGCGTATAGGCATATGGTTTGCCTGATGTAAAGCTATTACCGTAGCTTATGAACGCTTGCAATACAATAGCACTCGCAAGAACACTTCAGAGAGTTGCTATTTGACTGCGGCCTTCTGTGAGGTGGAGGTACTTCCCCAGATGGACTGCTCTGATGCGCCCTACCTCTCTTACACCACTACACGTCGTTGACTCTACATGGTATTAGTTAAGGTTATAATATCATACGCATGTTAAGTAACGATTTAGTTAAGGACCTGTTGTCTGAAATAAAATTATTTGTATTTTGAATCTGAAAATGCAGGGGAGGGCAACTGCCCCTCTCAGGCCCCTCGTAGGCATGCTTATGAAGGTTCCGTTTACGCCTTTTAATACGGTACTCTAACATTGAGTCCAACGCCGACCGTGTAAATTGTACTTCCATTATTGAGTATGTTTGAACCTTGTCACGATCTTAAGTAGAGGTTCTATTGAATATACAATTGCATTATCATACACGAACCGACATACACTCACGTTTCTTGTATAGACGGGCGCGGTGGGTCAGTGGTGAAAGGCGCTGTTACGCTGCTTTGACACCAAAGCTCGTGGGTTCGATTCCCGCACAGGACAAACATTTGTGTGCATGAACGATTCTGTTTCTCATGGGCTGGGTGGTTTGCAATATACAATAGTACATGAATGATCGCTTGCTCGTAAATAATCGCTGCACCTCCACTGTTAACACTGCTGGAGTAGCAAGAGCTTATTATTAATCTCACTCACAGGAACACAACCATCTTCAGGAAGTACTGTTTTCTGTGAGGTGGACGTACTTCTCGGGTCGGGCTGCTTGATCCGTCCCACCAATCCTTAACCTGAGCCTCAGCCAGGGTGCACTTGGCTTTAACTCTAAAGATGTAAAAAAGTCACTGGCGGGTATGACACCAACGGATTATTTTTATCGGGATTGGTATTTCAAAAAACGGGTTTCTTCTTCTTCACATTATTCCGTTACCTAATCTTTTAGGATTGGCGGGGTCCGCTGCCTAAGCTAAGGCTTTGATGAAGACACTGTTGTTTACATGGGTCGACTGCCGTCAGATCTCCATAACCCAGAGGGAAAACTAGATTTTTCTTAATTTAGGTAACAAGTCTTTCAAAATATAATTTCTTGGACGTGTGGGCTTCCTCACGATGTTTTTCTTCACCGTCGAGTAAGTGATAAAATACATGTACATAAATCCGAAAACACGAATTTAGTGGTTCATGCCCAGTCAGGATTTGAACCGCGGACCAGGTGGTCAATAGGTCGGTTCCTTATCCACTGGACTATCACTGCTTCAAAATCAGTATCTTCCCTAAATCTTTAGGCTTAGCTAGCGGACTCCGACAATCTAACAGAAAACAGGAGTTGCAGCGTTAGCAGATC
The DNA here is from genome assembly GCA_947507595.1 of Pyralis farinalis. Taxonomy (NCBI): domain Eukaryota; kingdom Metazoa; phylum Arthropoda; class Insecta; order Lepidoptera; family Pyralidae; genus Pyralis; species Pyralis farinalis. The sequence continues at coordinate 40,430,195 of OX382261.1, read as the reverse complement.
ACGCGAGTGATACTTAATGTATTGCGAATATTCACAGGCTACAGTAACCGTTTCACATCAGACGGTATGCCTGTATATCTCCCGACGGTGCATAAAAATATCATTATGGTATACAAAACAGGATAATGCTAGGCAGAACCTGGTAAGCGAATGTAACACTGGCGAATTCGCTGACGTAACCTAGTTTAAATGTTCATTTTTAGTTGGTACAGTCTTGTTCTGGTTCAATTGTTACATGTTCGTTTATACGCGAGTAAATAATACCGCGTAACTTCCTTGACCCACAAACATATTGAAAATATAATTGAGTTTCAATGAAAATCGAACCATGAGCAAAACAACAGCGGGGCAGCGCGCGTCGGCCTGGGACATACGGTGTCTATGAATCTATATATAATAAATAGACAAAACGACAGCGGGGCAGCACGCGTCGGCCTGGGACATACGGCGCCTATGAATCTATATATAACAAATAGACAAAACAACAGCGGGCAGCACGCGTCGGCCTGGGACATACGGTGTCTATGAATCTATATATAATAAATAGACAAAACGACAGCGGGGCAGCACGCGTCGGCCTGGGACATACGGCGCCTATGAATCTATATATAACAAATAGACAAAACAACATCGGGCAGCACGCGTCGGCCTGGAACATACGGTGTCTATGAATCTATATATAATAAATAGACAAAACGACAGCGGGGCAGCACGCGTCGGCCTGGGACATACGGCGCCTATGAATCTATATATAACAAATAGACAAAACAACAGCGGGCAGCACGCGTCGGCCTGGGACATACGGCGCCTATGAATCTATATATAACAAATAGACAAAACAACAGCGGGCAGCACGCGTCGGCCTGGGACATACGGTGTCTATGAATCTATATATAACAAATAGACAAAACAACATCGGGCAGCACGCGTCGGCCTGGGACATACGGTGTCTATGAATCTATATATAATAAATAGACAAAACGACAGCGGGGCAGCACGCGTCGGCCTGGGACATACGGCGCCTATGAATCTATATATAACAAATAGACAAAACAACAGCGGGCAGCACGCGTCGGCCTGGGACATACGGCGCCTATGAATCTATATATAACAAATAGACAAAACAACATCGGGCAGCACGCGTCGGCCTGGGACATACGGCGCCTATGAATCTATATATAACAAATAGACAAAACAACAGCGGGCAGCACGCGTCGGCCTGGGACATACGGTGTCTATGAATCTATATATAATAAATAGACAAAACGACAGCGGGGCAGCACGCGTTGGCCTGGGACATACGGCGCCTATGAATCTATATATAACAAATAGACAAAACAATAGCGGGCAGCACGCGTCGGCCTGGGACATACGGCGCCTATGAATCTATATATAACAAATAGACAAAACAACAGCGGGCAGCACGCGTCGGCCTGGGACATACGGTGTCTATGAATCTATATATAATAAATAGACAAAACGACAGCGGGGCAGCACGCGTCGGCCTGGGACATACGGCGCCTATGAATCTATATATAACAAATAGACAAAACAACAGCGGGCAGCACGCGTCGGCCTGGGACATACGGTGTCTATGAATCTATATATAATAAATAGACAAAACGACAGCGGGGCAGCACGCGTCGGCCTGGGACATACGGCGCCTATGAATCTATATATAACAAATAGACAAAACAACAGCGGGCAGCACGCGTCGGCCTGGGACATACGGCGTCTATGAATCTATATATAACAAATAGACAAAACAACAGCGGGGCAGCACGCGTCGGCCTGGGACATACGGCGTCTATGAATCTATATATAATAAATAGACGAAGCAACAGCGGGGCAGCGCGTGTCGGCCTGGGACATACGGCGTCTATGAATCTATATATAACAAATAGACAAAACAACAGCGGGCAGCACGCGTCGGCCTGGGACATACGGCGTCTATGAATCTATATATAATAAATAGACAAAACAACAGCGGGGCAGCACGCGTCGGCCTGGGACATACGGCGTCTATGAATCTATATATAACAAATAGACAAAACAACAGCGGGGCAGCACGCGTCGGCCTGGGACATACGGCGTCTATGAATCTATATATAATAAATAGATAAAACAACAGCGGGGCAGCACGCGTCGGCCTGGGACATACGGCGTCTATGAATCTATATATAATAAATAGACAAAACAACAGCGGGCAGCACGCGTCGGCCTGGGACATACGGTGTCTATGAATCTATATATAATAAATAGACAAAACAACAGCGGGGCAGCGCGCGTCGGCCTGGGACATACGGCGTCTATGAATCTATATATAATAAATAGACAAAACAACAGCGGGGCAGCGCGCGTCGGCCTGGGACATACGGCGTCTATGAATCTATATACCTATAATAAATAGACGAAATAACAGCGGGGCGGCGCGCGTCGGCCTGTGACATACGGCGTCTATGAATCTATAGATATAAAAAGGCAAACACAAAAAAAAACGAGTATACTTTAGACCACACGATGAAGTAAAACTTCTTTAGCTCCATAGTGTGATACAGACTATTGTCTGCCTGCACTGTGTCTTACATATACGAAACTTAACTCGCTATGAGCGAAAGAGAGAAAGAAAATGTGTGTTCGCACCTTTCTCTCTTGTCCCTACAGTAATATACGAAACTTAACTCTGTCTCTCTCTCTTTCTGTCTTCGCTAACTTATATCTCCTTCTCAACTTCCGTTCTCCTCGCCCGATCACACTTTTCGTAACGCTCTCATCTCCAAAACATCTCCAAAGTACTGCTTTTGCTCTTTTGAGCACACCAAGTTTTTTGGACGCCAGCTTGACCTTTTCCTCCATGTGTCTTCGATATTGAACATCACTCGAGGTCTCGACACCAAGCATCCTAATGCTGTTGGTGATGGTAAGATGTGTGTTCTGAAATTTAGAAACCACAGCAAACGGGGTTTTATTAGCGGTAAACGCGCAAACTTGTGTCTTTATGGGGTCGAATTCGATCAAGTCGAGCCGCTCCCGGTCAGATACTTTAGCTAAAGTAACTTCCATTTCATTTCACACAAGTTTATCGCAGCTTTCCTCACAAGGGAACGAGGGATGTTTGCACGGCCAGTATAATAAATGTCCCCGGTGCTATCATCAGCATAACAATGATACCAGTAATGGGCAACATATCATTGATATGTAGCAAAAACAGCGTCGGGGGCTGAGCCCTTTGGGACGCCAGCATTTATATACATGCTATCGGAGCAACTGCCATATACCATGGCTACTATGCATCTGCTGGATATGAAGCTGGCAACCCATTTGCACAAACTCTCGGGCAGCACGTATGATGGTAACTTCGATAGAAGACCGCGATGCCAGACCCGATCGAACACCTTCGCCATATCAAGGCTGACAGCCAATGCCTCATTGACTTGACTTGAATTGACCTCACCTTGACTCTCAATGGCCGCAACCCAGCGGTGTGTTTGATATACTAGAAGATCACCAATCGAACGACAGTGACGGGAGCCATATTGACGGTCGCTGATCAAATCGTGATCCTCTAGGTATGCCAGGAGTCGTGTGTTTATCACACGATCCAACACCTTGGAGAGATGGGAGGTTATGGAAATGGCCTGTAATTCGATGGTACTGATCTATCGCCCTTTTTGGGCACCGGGTGGACATTGGCGGTCTTCCATGAACACGGAACTTGCCCAGTGGGGTACGAAAGCACGAAAAGACGCATTAGAACAGAACACAACCCAGGAATACAGCTTCAGCAACACTGCCGGTATGCTATCTGGCCCTCTCGACTTCACAATGTCGAGGGAGAGCAACGCCCGCCGGACATCTCGTTGGGTAATTGAGATTTTCGGCAATGAGCTACTGCACCTCGGGACAGTAGGTGGCACAGCTCCCCCGTCACTCAAAGTCTAGTTAGAGGCAAAGAGACTACCCAGTAAAAAGGGGTTTCTCTTTAGCACTGTAGGCCAGACTGCCATCCGGTATCTGCAATGGTGGCATGAACGATTGACAAAAGTTTTCCACAGCAGCTCTAGCCGGCGACCAGAAAGCACGGCTCCCAGAAGGAATGCTTATTAGCCTGTGAACAAGAAGGCGCTCCGATAGGCCCTTTCTATTTTATACATATGATTCGATCATATGTATAATAACCTTTCTGGTATTTTACATATGATCAAAAAGATTACACAGTATCTAAGAATTATTACCTTTTGTGTGTGTGTAAGCGTGACTGTCATATTTGTGTGACACGTCTTCAAAGTCAAAGTCAAAGTCAAAATCTTTTTATTCCGTAAAAATGGCTACATTTGTTTGGAATCGTCACAATTTTTTCCCTACCGTGCAGTTCATGACTAGGTGAGCACTGATAAAAATACTGCCAAAAAACTCAGGCATCCCTCTTTTGGTATCCAAACGTGCCAACATAAATGTAGTCGACGAACATTCTGCGAGCAAATATGTGGTAGTCATGGCGGTCACGAATTCGGCGCATGCGCCCCATTGTTTTGATATTCATTTGCATACGATTATAGTGTTCATAATTTGTTTTTATAGCAAGCACAATGTTAATTAAAATATTTTTTGCGTAAATTAATTATGAATGAGACATAATTAAATATAGCTGAATAATAAAACTGCCACGAAACTCAAATCAAAGTTATTATCAAGTCAAGATGATGGGATTACTTAGTTAATAGATTTAGGCGTTGTTTTGCGAAAGTGAAATTTACATGCAATTTGATCTAACCTGCTTTGTGTGTTTCCGCTATCAATTAGTTCATGAAAACTAGCGCCGGTCCCCACCCACCCACTACGTTAGTAGATGCAACATGCCAACATGCATGTAGTCTCTGCCTCGGCTACTGCGGTCGTTCTCGTGATTGTCCGCCATCTGGAACGGAAACCGCATGCACCTGCCACCGTTGCTGTCATGACTGCTCACGTCGTCGTCGTGGCACGTGTTACGCCAATCCATGAGCCATCCTCAGGCGCTGTAGATGTTGGTCGTTAGAATACCATCGTTTTAGTAGCAGCCGAGACAGATACAACTGGAGCAGTCTAGGCAGCGACGACATGTTGCATATACTAACGATAGTGGGTGGGTGGTGACCGGCGCTAGTTGCATGAACTAATTGATGGCGGAAACACACAAAGCAGGTTAGATCAAATTGCAGATAGGATTACTGTTAAGATCCCTAGTAAGGCTGCTCGGCTCAGTGTGAATAGTGATGCAGCTGGACTCTATTATCAGGACCGCTCTACTTGACGTGTTATAGCAGGATTTACGATGATTGCTAAAAATCTGTGCTAGTTAAAAAAATCCACTTAACCTATATTTACCCAAAACATAAATGACCTACGTTACGTAAACTTGACCCAAACCTGTCTGAAGCTTGACCCAAATTGACACAAACCTCAATTGGTTTAGAGTTATTAGGTCAAGGTCGAACTAATTTTAGATGGGTTATTATGTAACAGACAGACGGGCGAAGAACATAAAGGCACCATACCACAGGGGTTACTTTTTCAAGCCTAAGAAGAAGAAGAAGAATGAAAGTACCTATTCACCACCACCACCACCACCACATCAACCCTTACCCATCCCACTGCAGGGATACGGGCCTCCTTTCAACCGAAGGGGTTTAGAGCATACTCCACCACGCTGCTCAAATGCGGATTGGCTGAGGCCAGTGTTTTCAAGCCGCCCGAGGGCCACTGACTTAGCTTAACAACTGTCGTCTATCGACAACAGCCGGGACCGACGGCTTGACGTGCCCTCTGAAGCACGGAGAAACTCGAGATGGATAAACACATCCATGGGCTCACTAAAATGTCTAGACGGGCGGCGGCGTTGGGGGGCGGGTCATCGAGTTCCCTAAAATATGGTTGAACACGGTGATGGCTCCCTCTGCGTCAACTCGTGAACGGGTGCCGCTCGGAGGGACTGGTCTGCCCGCGTCTCTCGTCCCACTTTCTGCTTAAAACAAAAACTAAAATAAAATCTAGTAATAAAAATAATAATAATAATAATAAGGCACTTATTGTAATCGCACTTGCGGAGCGATAATAAAAAACTAACAATCTGACAAAAAAAATGACAAACAAACAAAGGCACGAGCCAAAGAGCCTGTGGATATGACTACTATTATAAAAAAAAAAAAACACATCCATGGACGGGCTGCGGTCGACGTTGCTTAGCCTGCGTGTTTGGTTAGAATGACACGCGCATCGACGCCAAGGAGCTCTCAAAGTACCCATATACAACATAAATTTATTAATATATATTGTATGTATGTATATCTTCACGCCAGGTCCCTTGCGGGGTAGGCAGAGAGAACCGAGCGCCATAAGACGCGGTCCTTGCATACTTCACCGGCTTCTCTAACATTCATAGGCCTTCTCATTTTCTTCTCTTCTTTATGATAATAAACAATGTATTTAAAAGAGGTGGGGCGCATCAAAACAGTATACTTAACGTCCTACAAGGGTTTATAGGCTACGGTAACCACTTTACATTAGGCGGACCGTATGCTTGTATCCTTTTGATGATGTATAAAAAAAGTATGTGTGTGTCAGTTCCGACGCACGACTGGAGTTAACTCCTTACGAACGATAATTATGATATATATCGAATAGAAAAAGAGGGTAAATAAACGCATCTTCTGAAATAATAACAATACAATTTATATTATTCACAAATGTGAACTATACTTCATATCGTACAGACTTACGAATTAACCGCATTCACGTGTTTTTCTGATTCTTCTTCGTCACGACTCGAATCAATTTCTTCCATATTTTCCAATGTTTTTTTAACTTTAATCACTTGATGATTTGTTTAATAGTAGGTACATAAAAATATACGAGAAATGTACTAAGTCCGTAATACTCCGGCGCGCACACGCTCGGCCGGTAGCTTTGTCTTGGCGTTCGCCTACGCCTTCATCTTTATCTTTGATTTTTCTTTCGAGTGATAATTAAGATGTATTACAATAGTTCATAGGCTACGCTAACCGCTTTACATCAGAGGGGCCGTGTGCCTTCCGACGTTGTATAAACAAAAACCGCAGTTACATCCTTTGGTTAGATACTTCTATCTCACTCTCTCGCACGTTAAATCCTACAGATGTAGTTTGTCTCTTTTTAAGCGGACGAGCGTGTAGTTTTTTGTTAACGCGTTCACTTGATTTTACTCCTCATAAAATGTCCGCACCGGCCCTTATAGCTCAAAATCGTTTCTTAAGGAGTAAACTTCAAAAACTCATGCTGTCATAACGTTAATATACCCCGCAGAGCAGCTTGTGGCGAGCTGTGAGTGAGTAATGACAATGCGGGTACCAAGTGCTCCTGAGAGTCGATCAGGGTCAGGGATCAGGGTCTGTCTTCGTCGGTCGGAGTGCAAACTGAAGAAGACCCAGCGGACTCTCCGCTATAGTTTGCCATTGGCCGTTCAGAAAGAAGTCGACAGAACAATATGCTCCAGGGTGGAAGTGTTAAAGGACGTCACGCCGTTAAAAAGTTCGGAGAAACCGCAGCAGAACATTCGATACCTTTGATTCACTCACACCGAAGTTGCCCCCGTCGAAATCGGGCATTTCAGAGGTCCATTCAGCGAGTGCTGAGCCACCACCTGTCGGAAGTAACAATCACGTATGATATCAATAGCAGGCATCCGTCCCTCTTCTGTAACAGTCCAGTATCAATAATCACCTTGTGGGTTTCCTCGAGTTTCCACTCCGACCGATGAAGACACGCCGGAGACGAAGGCCCTGATCGACTCTCTGGAGCGCTCGGGTACCCGTGGTGTCGTTACTCACTAACAGCTCGCCTGTAGCACGTCCAAGAAATTATATTTCGTTAGACATGTGACTTAACCTAAGAAAGATCTGGTTTTCCCTCTGGGTAGTGGAGGTCTTACTGCAGTCGCTCCATGTCGGTGCATCACTATTGTATGACGCAGCCGGCGGGGTGGCGTCGTGCGGATTCCTCGGGACTTGGTCCGCGTCGCCGCCTCACTCGGCCGAACGACACGGCGGGCACCGGTCGTTGTACTTGTCGGTTTAATACCGCATTTAAAATACACCAAATTACAGTCCACAATATCGAAGTATCAATTATCACCCGTTAGGGCCTAAACACTCCATCTCAAAATCTGTATCTTCGCCAAATCATTAGTCTTAGGTAACGGACCCCGCCAATCTTAATAAATTAGGAAACTGGATAACGCTAGGAATAATATAGAATCAGTTTGAAATTGTTCATACATATTTCTTTTTTATACAACGTCATACAAGCATACGGTCCACCTGATTTAAAGCAGCTATCGTAGCCTATGAACCCTTGCAATACGTCAAGTATCACTCGCGCGATGTCACCTCTGCTGCTAACACAGCAACTACCTACTTGGGAGCTTACTGGTGAACCTACACGCGGGAACACAACAACCTTCTAGGGAAGAGTTATTTGACTGCGGTTTTCTATGAGGTGGAGGTACTTCCACAGACGGGCTGCTTTGATGCGCCCTACCTCTCTTAATATGTAGCTACATACATTATATTATAATAAATTTGAACACCAGCAGACAGATCTTACATTATATTAAATGACAATAAGTTACAATAATTAAATGCATGTTTTATACAGTCTGTGCACGCAAAACAGTGTGGACATCACAATGAACAATCACTCGCGTCAAGTAATCAATCAATCAATCATTTGTTTGCAGACAACGCGGGCAATATGATAGAATTTTACATATTCGGCTGTTTCTAACGGCGGCGTGCGGAAGATAAATAACAAAATGTCATAAATTATAAATGTTAACATGTTTAATAAATACAATGTCCAAATGTCAAATGTCAAAATTGCCAATGTCATTCAATTTGTCAATATATGAAAAATCAACAGGTTTAGAATGAATACAATCAAAATAAAGATTCCGTCTCATTCTAATACCGTGTCGTTCTGATAGATCGCATCACTAGATAATAGATCCACAGCGGGGATACGGGTCTCCCTCCAGCCGAGGCGATTCAGGGCATACTCCACCACGCTGCTCGACTGCGGATTGACGGAGGACAGAGCTTAACAACTGTCATCTATAGATAACATCCGGAACCCGGTAGGGCGCATCAAAGCAGCCCGTGTCTGGGGTAGTACCTCCACCTCACAGAAAACCGCAGCCAAATAACAACTCCCTAGAGGGTTGTTGTGTTCCTGCGTGTGAGTGAGGTCACCAGTATGCTCCCAAGAGGTTGCTGTGTAAGCAGCAGAGGAGGCATCGCGTGAGTGATTCTTAATATATCGCAAGCGTTAATAGGCTACGGTACCCGCTTTACATCAGGTGGGCCGTATGCTTGTATACCTCCCGACGTAGTATAAAATATATATATATATATACCTGAAAATAGAGCTTAGAGTGAACGCCGACTACAAAAAACAATAAATATAAACCCATTTGCTTAATTGCCAGGAGAAACAGGCACTCTTGAACATTCATCACTGTAAATATACACTGAACACCGAATTGAGTACCCTTTTATCAAAAGTGAATTTCGATCTGAAATTTACATTCGCAATAAACACGATGCCTCGGAGTTTCGTTTTCGCGTTTCCAATTCGAGAGCTTTACGCAATTTCCAATTACAACAGACGTTTTACGGCGACACGTACGGTTTAATTACGAGAATTATTTGTACCTTATGGTGGCCCGACGTATCGTAAATATATGCTCTGGCAGCATCACGACTTTCTCGTATATCAGCCACACGCTAAGTGATATACCAAATCCTCGAGTTAGATTTTAGTCCTTGAATAAATTAGTATTTGGATGAGAACGAATTATGACAAACCGTGTAATTCAAAACGTATATAAGTTTACGTTTTTTAATACCATTCCACCGACTATAAGTTTTGGCATTACCCTACACCTTGTTTTTATTACTACTTGCAAAATGACTCCAGCTTAATGCTCTTTCTTCTGTTCTCCGCTACCTTCTTTTTACTTTCGAGCCTGTACTGTCTATTCTCTGTTTGCAAATTTCGCATTAATAATTTTAATAACTGTAAATTTTCTTTCGCAGAAAGTTTTTATCACAATATTAAAACACCATATTAATAGAACATCTAAAGTCTGTAAATTAAGTGTGCATCATTTCTATTTGAGTTTTCCTTAAAAAAGTAATAGTGTCTATTGTAACATAGTTTTATGAATGGTCTAGTTTCCTAATTGGAGGTTGCAAGTTTCGTCACATATACTTACATCCTTCTTTTTCCTTGTACGGTATCATATATTTCCTCAACTATACTGTACAAATTCTATTTCTAGTTTCCTTTTTTCTTCCTCAGATATGTCCCTTATACCTTCCGGTCTACGGTTCAAATCTTCTTCCTGCCTGTTTTTTATTCTATTTTATCCTCACTATGCTATAGAACCTTTCAGAAAACACTTTTAAAATTTCCCTTCTTTCCAACGAATATACTTCAAAACTACTTGTAACCTTTTTATTTCTAGCTTTTTTTCTCCACCTTCCTCGTCCCCTCCTACAAATTGATATTAATTACGTTCGTCTGACCCTCTCTAGAAATAATATTTTCGTGCACATTCTACTTCCTTTTTCCAATCTATTATCTCTAATCCCGTCTCTGAATAGCTTCGATTTCGCGTCTGTTATAAATTGTGTATTTATGGATTGAATACCAAAAAAAAAAATTGAAATAGTTGTTAAAATATTTGCTTTCTAAAATATTTGTACCAAGTTGTATTTTACTCGGTATATGGAATATTTTACCTGACAAACCGTGAACCGTAAACGTGAACGTTTTGACTAGCCGTTGAACAGTTTAGTCGCACAGGACTTCCCTTTTTAGGGTTCCGTACCCAAAGGGTAAAACGGAACCCTATTACTGAGGCTCCGCTGTCCGTCCGTCCGTCTGTCACCAGGCTGTATCTCTTGAGCCGTCATAGTTAGACAGTTGAAATTTCCACAGATGATATATTTCTGTTGCCGCTATAAGAACAAATACTAAAAAATAGAATAAAATAAATATTTAAGGGGGCTCCCATACAACAAACGTGAATTTTTTGCTCATTTTTGCTTGATATTGATAACGGCAACAGGTAGACGCTTGAAATATTCACAGAATGTTTAGTTATATATTCACTTTAAGAATAAATAATTTAATTAAAATAAAACAAATATTCAAGGGGGGCTCCCATACAACAAACGTGTTTTTTTTTTTGCTGTTTTTATAGTTAATGGTACGGAACCCTTCGTGCGCGAGTCCGACTTGCACTTGGCCGATTTTTAAATTTAGATCAGTCTACATATTTAATCTATTTGTAATCCATGGGTAGACAACATAACATCAACCGATATTTATCTTTTAGTCACTGATTCAAAAGAGTCGACGGGAAACCGCAGTTTTAGTTTATGCATAATATTAATAAATACGACTGGTTATTTCTTTCCTCTGCAAATTATGACAATCATCACGGAGTTAATGAGTTTTCAACGAATGAGGGCCATAAACTGTATAAAGGGCTGCCAGATATATTAACGCGAATGAACACATCAATAAGCTTGATTAACTATTTGTATGTTAATTTTTACCGAAGTTAAAAATGGAAGAATGCAGGAATTGAGGTAAGCCAAGAGTCTCTGCTGAAAAAGAGCTGTTTATAAAGCGATGTCAGGTGCCCTAATAGTACAGGTGCTGCGTATATATGTTAAAAAGTGATTGAAGTGTTTACATACCTTCCTAAGTACTCGCTTGTTTCAGAGATGAACTTAGTCATGTGGCGCTTGCTTCTCTCTGCCTACTCCTCAATGGACTAACGGCAAGTTGTAGTTAAAATATGCGAATATTCATGATGTGCTGGTTGCAAGGTTGCTCTAAATGAGATCACTGACATTTTTAATCTTATCCAGCCTCACAGTATCCTCCTTGCCATGTTAAAGTCTCTCTTCATACAGTGCCTACATATAGAGATTATACGACAATACGATGGTGTTGCAAGTGTCTATAGGCTACAATAACAACTTAGCATCAATCAGCTCGTGGTTAGCACACTAGGCTCTGGTGAAAGACAGGTTGAGCGTCGTTATATTTAATGGCAATTTTAGAGTGGACAGTTAGAACATAAATACACCCAGACCAAAACGAACAAACAGTTTTAGGCACATAAATGTTTGTCTTATGAGGGAATCGAACCCCCGAGAAAAATTTCTTACAATTTGAGATACAACACAGCAGAATGTAATTTCACATATTGTAATAGCTAATAATAATCGTTGGAATAATCTGTTATTCTGATTATCTTCATTAGCAGGTTTGCTTCAAGGAGCGGTGGACGCTTCTAATCGTAGCAAAAATAATGTATTCATAAGATCGGAGGGAATTTAAATTTCGAAGTTAGAACATTCTAGTATGTTATTCAGGTCTTTATAAAGGTCTCTTGAACACCATTGGAAATCTTGATGAGACACTAGCTGCGGTCCGTGATTTCATGTTTAATCGGTAAGATACTCGTAAAAGTCGTACACGTTATGTCTATTAAAAATCATTACTCAAATTATAAACTGCGGCAAGTTTCATATAATTTATTAAAACTTCAAGTATCAGACTTGTTGTCTTAGATATAACAAATTACGCTAATCGTTCTTTTGCTCCAATCCACTGTCCGTCTCTACCTGACTTTTTCTTGAGCTCGCTTTCTCTCATCGTTCAAGGCGTATACACACACATGTCATGTTTTCAATTCTACCTTCCACAATAACTTCCTCCTATCGCCTCTCCTTTTTCTAATTTTCTCACTCTGTCTCTCTGCTTCTTCTTCCAAATATTCTATACCTTTTTGTAGAAAATTAACATTTCCAGCTGTTTCAACATTTCATCTGCTTTCCCGATATTGTATATATTATTCGGTCTTCATCTTTCCCTCGTGTTCTCAACCCTACTATTCAAATCACAGTGGTCCTCCAATTAAATAAACTATGCAGCAGACTCAGCTGTGTCGGATGTGTAGTTAGGATAATTAGACAATTGACGGGCGTGGTTACTGTGCTTATTCTATATCAACTACTTTCACAGCAAAATCCGTTGACAATAAATTAATTTCTACTTTACAAAAGAGAACTATCTGCTCTATTTATAGCGTGCCTCCAGGCTACAAGATAGAACCTCGCTTAGTTAGAGCCCTTACATTGTCGATATTTCTCTATGGAGTAGAGTTGGGGACAATCCGTGTAAGAGAGAGACAGAGAATAGTTGGCTTGGAAATGTTGTACTGAAGGCGAAAGCTTAGAATACCATGGACAGCCAAAACCTACAAATGTATGTATTCTCACCCAACCCGTCATTAATAACCGACTATTTACCACGTGTCTACAACATATACTTTCCTATTTCGGCCACATAATGCGAAGAGGGGTGGCAACCTTGAAAAATTGGTCATTGTTGGCAACACCGAAGGAAAGAGAACACGTGGCCGATCGCCAACACGTTGATCAGACCAAATGAAAGGAGCCAGCTCCTCCTCCTTTTACCAGGTGCTGAGGGCTACTTCAGCGCAGAACCCATACAGGCAGATTTTCCGTTTGACGCTATTGACGCCCCAGTAGTGAGGGACCGATTAAAGAAGAAGGAAGAAACGGCATTTTAAGCTGACTTTTCCTTGTCGCTATGATAATGAAAATGCAAATTTAAACTTTAATGAAATGAAGTAAGCGTACAAAAGGCGGGCTTAATGCTAAAAGCATTTTCTAATAATTAAACGAAATGAATATTATACCTGGTGTTCCTTGAAAATCCCCGTTATCAAAGTTGGTTCACGCAATTACCTACAGCGACACTACAAGCTACTCTGTTTGACCTTTGTATCGTCCTTATAGCGCTCGCTATAAGAGTAAAAATCGGCCAAGTGCGAGTCGGACTCGCACACCAAGGGTTCCGTACCATTATCTATAAAAACGGTAAAAAATAATCACGTTTGTTGTATGGGAGCCCCCCTTAAATATTTGATTTATTTTAATTTAATTATTTATTTTTAAAGTAGATATATAACTAAATATTCTGTGAATATTTCAAGCGTCTACCTGTTGCCGTTATCAATATCGAGGAAAACGAGCAAAAAAATCACGTTTGTTGTATGGGAGCCCCCTTAAATATTTATGCTATTCTATTTTTTAGTATTTGTTGTTATAGCGGCAACAGAAATACATCATCTGTGAAAAATTCAACTATCTAACTGTCACAGTTCGTGAGATACAGCTTGGTGACAGACGGACTGACGGACGGACGGACAGCGGAGTCTCAGTAATAGGGTTCCGTTTTACCCTTTGGGTACGGAACCCTAAAAATGGTGCCGCAAGTGTCTAACCATGATTTGTCGCAATGTGTATACATACATTAGTTTTCTAAAAACTGTGGAGGCATTCTTAGTATATTATTACTATATTATACCATACTAATATATGCGAATGCCGCTATTTTTAGAGAAGTAGGACGTACTAAAGGAGCTCGACTAAGGAACCGCTTGAATAAAAACAGCAGTCAAATAACAACTCCCCGGAGGATTGTTATGCCTCTGCGCGAGACTGAGGTTACCAGTAAGGTCATAAGTAGTTGCTGTGTTAGCAGGGATGGAAACGCGCGATCGATACTTCCTGTATTGCAGGTGTTACAAGCTACGGTAACCGCTTTACATCAAGTGGACCGTATGCTTGTAAACCTCCTGACATTGCACAGAAAAACTGTCTGTGTGTGTGTGACTTCTTACAATAGATTGAGTACCAGTCACGCGATGCCTCCTCTGCTGCTTACACAGCAACTCCTTGGGAGGTTACTGGTGACCTCACTCACACGCAGGAACACAACAACCCTCTAGGGAGTTGTTATTTGGCTGCGGTTTTCTGTGAGGCGGAGGTACTTCCCCAAACGGGCTGCTTTGATACGCTCTACCTCTCTTTAAACATCCAGACCAAGATAAACAGACATGTTCATGCACACAAATGTTTGTCTTGCGTGGGAATCGAACCCACGAGCGTTGGTGTCATAGTCGCGTCGTTTACGACTGAGCCACCGAGCTCGTCAAAAACCTCCCAAGAAGATCATCCTACGAATACTTTGCATGCGCAAAATTTGTGAATATGAATGTATGTTTGTCACTCATTCCCGCAACAGCTGCTGAACGAATCGGTATAAAGTTTACTACACAAATACAGCATATTTTAGATTAACACATAGGCTACTTTTTAATTCGAAAACTTCGTCCGCGCGGTCGAGATCGCGGGCTGTAGGTAGTTGATCAATAATTGAAACTTGTGTTGATATCGCACACGGCCGATTGGCCACGACGACACCTGTTACGGCCACAATGGCGAGGACAGGCCATTATCAGCCAAGCGCGGCTCTCACGTCGGATTTGTTCCTGACTCGAAACAATGCTACGACACGCGACATTACGTACATACTACTCGTACATACAAAGGTTGTACAGACTATGCAAACTGTCAAATCCGAATAGGTATAATCATTGTGAAGCTTTGTGCCACATTTGTGTGACTATTTCGTGCACTATCTTCTGTTACGTTACGCTATGTATGTTATTTTCTTGTTTTAATAGATTTTATTTTGTTTTTAAAGTTTTTTAGTATTAGTAATAGGTTTACTGCTAGCGGGTGGCCTGCAGTAACTATTTTATTTTGTTGATATTATTATTATTTGTTTTATTTTTCTTTAGTCACGGGTGTTAACCACGGTCTTTTGATAAGCGTGTGCGGGGATATGGATCCAACGCGTAGAAACCTCTTAGAAAAGATTGATGTAATGTATTATACCCGCTGTGACCTGCTCTAGGAGATATCAATGGGAGGACATAGCCACGAACAGGTCACGGCAGGTATTGGGATTATTGCAAATGTGTCGGAGATAATTGAGCTATTATTGAAATTATATTATATTTATTATTGAAATGAGATCTGGAGGGATTATTAGTACTGGGCTATTACAGAAGAGAGAGAGATTATCATATGTGATGCTACTTTCGGCAGGCGGTGGCTCGCCACTCACTAGATGGCCCCCCGAAATGCCAGAGAAAGTCGGCCGGGGGCAACACCGATGTGAGTGACTCGGGGGTGTTTTTGTTTTATTATTTTTATCACATAGTATCTTTACACGCATATTTTAACAATGCAGAATGTGTCTGGCACGGATGAAAGTTTTTGTTCAATTGGTTCCACCACTTCTAGCGAAAGATTTCATAGTCTGCATCTTTCTGAATCTTCGTTCAATGGAGTACATTGAACGAAGATTCAGAAAGCATATTTAACGACCCACCTAAAAATTTTATTGCAGTACATATTAATGCTCAAAGCATTCCAGCACATTATCAAGACCTTTTAAGTAGCTTCGATATCAAAAGATCAGAAAGAAGAAAGCCTCAGGTCACCATTCTTATGCTCCTAGACTTCAGCAGTGCGTTTAATTCTGTAGATTTTGATATACTCCTAGGCGTGCTATTTTCCGTTAACATATCTATCAATGGACTGGTTTCATTTTTACCTGTATGGGGGCATAGGCAACGTATTCGCATCGATGATACTTTCTCAGCATGGATATTATTATTATGTTATTCATTTTTTACAGTACGCTACCAGCGTGCCTCAGGGTGGCGTGTTGTCTCCCCTTCTATTTGCTTTGTTCATTAATTCTATCACTTATCGACTTCGCTCTTCCTACCATCTCTACGCCGATGACCTTCAAATTTGTTATCAAGTTTACATCGATGATGATTCCATAGGTATTGATGTCATAATTTTTTTACCTATCAAGAATATCCACTTGGAATAAATTGCATAGGCTTATAGATAATCCAACAAAAACTCAAGCTTCTATTATTGACGAGCTCGGTAGCACAGTGGTGAAACACGCTGTTACGCTACTTTGACACCAACACTCGTGGGTTCGATCTCCACACAATACAAACATTTGTGTGCATGAGCATGTCTGTTTGTCTTGGTCTGGGTATTTTCTATGTATAATAAGTATGTATTTACAAAAAAAAAATGTATTTACTTATGTTTATCAGTTGTCTTGTACCCATAACACAAACTTCGCTTACTTTAGGGCTAGACGGCGCTGTGTAATTTGTCCGATAATATTTAATATTTATTTTAGCAACGCAAAATGTGTCTGGCACTGATGAAAGTTATTGTTTAATTGGTTCCACCACTTCTAGCGAAAGTTTTCAAAGTTGCTGCATACTCCATTGAACGAAGAGTTAGAAAGCATTTTTAGCGATCCACTTAAACATTTTAAATGAGTACATATTAACGCTCAAAGCATTCTAGCACATTATCAAGACCTTTTAAGTAGCTTTGATGTCAAAAGATCAGAAAGAAGAAAGCCCCAGGTCACCATTCTTACGCTCCTTGACTAGTAGTGCGTTCTGTAGATTACTCCTAAGCATGCTATTTACCTTTAACATATCTATCAATGGACTGGTTTCATTCTTACCTATATGGGCGTAGGCAGCATGGTGTAGTACATCTGCCGGCGTGCCTCAGGGTGGCGTGTTGTCTGCTCTACTATTTGCTTTGTTCATTAATTCTATCACTTATCAACTTCGCTTTTCCTAACATCTCTATGCCGGTGACCTTCGAATTTATTATCAAGTTCACGTGTTTCCTTAGGTATTGATGTCATAAATTGTGACCTATCAAGAATATCAACTTGAAGTAAATTGCATGGGCTTACAGTTAATCCAACAAAAACTCAAGCTACTCGTATTATTATTGGTAGTCCTTGGTTTATCTCAAAGATAAATGGGTCTAGTCTTAATGCTACTATTTTCGATGGAGTTCAAATTAAGCTAACTGAGACTTTCTCAGTTTTCGCAAAAACGTTGGTGTATATTTCGATCGAACCTTGTCTTGGAGTCATTAGGTGGCCGAGGTCAGCAGGAAGATATTTGCAGCCGCAGTTTCTCTTCGATGACTACGAAATTTTCTTCTCATTAATTCTAAAATTGCATTAGTACAGTCGATACTCCTTCCTATCCTAATACGCTGACTTTCGCTATCTTGATCTCACCAAACAACAGCTTAACAAACATGAGCTTCTTCAAAACCTGTGTATTCGTTTCATTTATGGTATTCGTAAGTACGAGCACGTTTCTGAATTTCGTTCGCAACTCGAGTGACTTCCCATCCGTTATCGCAGAAACTTGCATATACTTTCCCTCTTATACTCCATACTATTTAATCTATCTACGCCTTCTTATCTAAAATAATGTTTTTCCTTCCATAGAGACATCCATAGTGAGGGTCCCTCATGACGTGACTTTTTCTATTTTCGTCTGAAAACACCCCCTCACTGCACACATTTCTTTACTAGTTCTTTCTCTGTTCAAGCTGTCTGTCTGTGGAATGCCTTACCCCTTACAATCACCCAATCTCAAACACTATCGAACTTCAAAATCCTCGCCAAAAGCTACTTACCTTACAACTTAATCCTCTTAACTTACATGTGCTTCAATCCTCTTAAGTACAAGTCTTTCTTTTCGTGTTGGACATTACTGCATATTGTAGGTATTATGTTACGTACTCGTTATTCACGTAATTCGTGTAATACGTATAGTATGCGTTCGTTTGCTTCATGTCAATATGCACCACCTACCATTATTTGTGTCTATTTTCCTTTAAGTTAAGGTTGATTGGAAGAAATTGCATTAGCGATAAGGCCGCCTGTTGTACTTTCTTGTATAGAGTATGTTTATTTCGTATATTTTATTAGTGAAATAAAGAGTTTGTATTGTAGTCTATTGTAGGCTACTTTGTGTTATCATCTGTTTATCTTATATTCACGCCAGTTTATATATATATTCTTTCGGGGAAGGCAGAGATGACGGAGCACCATAAGTGGCGTTCTTTACACACTTTCTTCGCTTCTTTAACATTCAACAACATACATTTATGTTAAATTCCTTGCGTGTCACATTCGGGGTATTCTATTCTGATTTGGTGGCAACAAGGGAGAATTACCGGGCGTTTAGGCGGTTCTGCAATCTATA
The DNA here is from genome assembly GCA_947507595.1 of Pyralis farinalis. Lineage (NCBI taxonomy): Eukaryota > Metazoa > Arthropoda > Insecta > Lepidoptera > Pyralidae > Pyralis > Pyralis farinalis. The sequence continues at coordinate 40,411,096 of OX382261.1, read as the reverse complement.
TCATTGGAATCGGTGTGTTAGGTAACAACTCACAGTTTAGGTGCCAATAGTGTTAGATATCTGATAAACCATGGTGCACGGCAGTTGAGCTTCACTTGACTAGCCATAGACTAGAGATAAACCAATTTATCCCAATAGGAAACTAACAAACTATCAGTATAGTATACATTCTAAATTCGTGTAAAACATTACTGCTTTCAATGTGATTACGAAATGCTAACTATATAGCGGTGATAAAGAACATGAACTCTACAATTGCCAGATCGAAGAGTATCGAAGTGTTTACACGTTGGAATAGTAGACTCTCCCGCTGGCGACTGTCAGGAAGGGGAACATCAGAGCATTATCTAAGATTCAGATTCTAAAGTTCTGTAAAAGTCTGTTAAAAGCTCTATAAGGGAAAATAGATAATAGCCGAGTACAATAGACCTTCTCAAAAAAGTTATTAAATGCTAACAAGTATTTAAATGGCCGCATGCGTCGTCGGCTAGCACAGCACGCACCTTTTAATGTGACTATTTATATAACTACTGTTTCATTATTAGTTCATTAGTAGGAGTAACCGCGATGGCTACTTCTAGTGACTCTATCGGCGATCTACATCAAAGAGTACAATTTGACATTTGTTTTGTTTCAGAGCGCCGCCGCTGCGGTGATAGCACTGCGCATTAACGTCGCGATACGAGTTGTCTGATCATTAAAATCAAAGCTGGGATCGAGTGACCGCCGCGCTGCGCCCGCGCACCGCGCGACGCACGCACTCCGCGGCATACCTCCGCCCGCCGCGACCGGCCACGGACGTTCGTGCCGCGACTCTCTTTCACTACGTTAAACTATTTCGTTTCGATAGTGACTTACACGTAGCGTAACAATAACCGACTGTTGCTTATTGTTGTCAAACTAACCCGACAATTTATCTCTCTTATATATTACTATCATTTCAATCGTTTTCTCCTACGAACGGACAAGTGCATTGAGTAAGTGTGGAGAAGGCTACATTCCAAACCGGTGTCGTTCTTTAATGGACGAGGTGTAGTGTAACCAGTCGGCGTGTGTTTTATAGTTGGTGACTGCAGTGTTTGTGTTACGAGATTTCCGTGCAATAGGCGCACGGACGTAAACTATTCAGTAAACCGAAAGAACTCACCGATGGGCGCTCGAGTCAGAATGTAACAGGAGGCAAAAAGCAAAATCTATTCAAGAGAAAAATGGCTCGCGGAACATTAAGTGAAAACGAGCGCCAATGCCTAGACGCCGGTGCAAAAAGTCAATCAGACCGTCTGCGAGAAGCGGAAAAAAGTGGCGACTGTAAGACGAATGGGCTGCGAGTCCGCTTCCTGGACGAGGAAGGCAAGACGGAGAGGACGGTCAGCGCCGACGAAGTCGACCACTCCATCTCTCGCGTCAAGAAGATACACATTCTGAAAAACAGGAGCTCCAGCGAGACCAGCATCCTCCTCAGAAATCCTTCTCTTATGAAGAGGTACTCGAGTGCCGATCGCCGCTATAGTGACGGCCACACTGACAACCTGAACAACAACTTCATGAGTGAGAATCTCAACGGACGGTTGACCGCGATCAAAAATGACTTTGACAAATATGACAAGACTGACGAGTTGGAAACCAAAGATGTGAACAGCCATTTCAAGAAAAACTGCAATGTTTACAGCGTCAACCAGGCGAAAACGTTGACGCCCGAGCGGAAGAAGTCCGTCCCTCTCACCATGCCCAGATTAATTGGCCACAAGGTGGAGAACGGACAAGGGAAGTCGATTCTGCCCGGCGAGGTGAGCTTGGCTGACGGCGCCTCTGGCAAGGATTTCACAGCCCGAGCTATCGGCCGGCTGTCCAGGGGTATAGGGAAGCTTCTTCGACGCACGAACAGCGTGCGCATCAGTGATCCCGATCCAGTTTACAAGGTGGCATACCTCGGCAACGTCCTCACCGGCTGGGCGAGAGGTAAGCTAACTTTAAACTTATTGGTAGAATCGAGTTATCTACATTATTTATTGCCGATAATTACACCTCTCGGCCAGTAAAGGAATAAGTTCATGTATAGTTCGAGGTCGCTCCTGATAACTGGATTATCGAGCCCACTGTTCTGTTAATGTATCTGCAAAGCTAATTACACGATAATTAACAAAGGTTCTTCAATACTTTTAGAAGTTTGTTATAGTTTGGGAGAATTCACTGTACATACGTTATATAACAAATTATATTACATGGTTAATAACATTTGTTAGGCTATTTTGTCATTTTATTTATGCAATTATAGTATTTATTACTGGCATATGCAGTTATGCAATCACCGTGGACCGTTCGGTATTGCTTACTCGGTTATATCATCGACGTAAAATTATACACGCAGTAGGTACATTTTTGTTAAATTATGCGCTGTATAGTATAATGGTATTCATATTTTTCGAATTAGCATGTATTAACAATTTGGTTGGATTACAGTTTTGGTTATGTGGTTCAAGGCGAATCGTCGGAGCATAGTTGAATAGCTATTAGTAAACGATAAACCTCTTACCTGCCGAGAGTTAGCATCAATTCATTGGTTAGCACTTTAGTTACAAGTAATATATAGCTTGAGCGGAAAGTACAAAACTTTATGACTGCTTACTTACATGCTCGATATTACAGTATACAGTAGATATAGCAATATTTTTTCGGAACATACAAACATAAAATACTGAAAATATACAGTTTCGAGTGTATCTAACATGTTCAAAGTTTGTTGAGATATACCGCCGGTTAAGCGAGCGTTTATGCCTCGTTAACTGCTTACTAGACGATAAGTACGCCTATTTGTCGCCTTACCGGTATGGTAATGTCTTAATTAATTGGGAACTTAGTTCTAAATAAAAGAAATGTAATTATTATTCACGACCGTGCACTTTACACGTTTCCTTCAAATGATAATTGTTTTCTACACTTGGTAATGTTTCAAATTATTTTTCATTCGAGTATCGTGTCGGTGTTCTGTAACAGAATTATATTTCCATCGGATTCACGTTTTATGGGCAGTGAAAAAGCGATCTTGGTTTCATGCCAACAATTGAATTTTTATGGTGTTTTGGCATTCCTTCTATTTTTATCTACAGTAATACAATCGTGTACCGCTTTGTCCATAGATTCTCTGTACGATTAACTGGAACTAGCATGATTTATACAACGTGGATCTCGGCGAAAATAATTGCAGCATTAGTTACGAGTTACAGTTACTTATTTTGCAATGCGCATTTGTGATTTGAATTCAAAATTAAGTGATTAGCAACTAAATGATTTTATTCTGCACATAATTGGATATACAGATAACTTGTGATCACTGATTTGTTTTTTTATTTACACGATGTTATCATTATGCAGAATTAGTCAGTAAAAATAATTGTAATTAGAAACCATTAGCGTATTATATGTAATTGCTATTTTTCTTTATAAAGATCATCAACCATTTAGATTAATTTCTTAGATAATTTGATACTCAGTAACTTGGGACTTTCATTTATTGCTTCAATTCTACATTTGATGGTAATGGCGCGCGTGTCAGTCAATTTGCCATAAACTGGCTTATTTTCACCGTAATTCTTCCATTCTTGTTGCTGACCGACTGTCGTGTTGAAATTTGAAAAAGCCGCCAAATGCGAGTCCGACTCGCGCACGAAGGGTTCCGTAAAAAATATTTCCGCAAATTATTTTCGAAATATTTTTTTATGATGTATCTACAAATTTACAGTTTACTGAGTTTTCCTTAAAATTTGCTATATGGCCTTGCTTCTTACCAAATTTCATGATTCTAGGTCAACGAGAAGTACCCTATAGGTTTTGATTCCCTTGCGAGTGTCAAAATATGCACATAAACGGGATATAAACGGCCGTATCTTTTGATAGCATTAACTTAGAAGTTTGATTTTTTTATTGCGCGAAGGGGTTGGAGACCTGAGTATTTGATATTAAGTTCAGCTTGATAACTCCACCCGTCCTTAGGAAAAAGTGTTTTGACAGACAGACAGACGGACAATAAAGTGATCCTATAAGGGTTCCGTTTTTCCTTTTGAGGTACGGAACCCTAAAAAGTAAAAAGATGTTTGTGACAGGATACATTTTTAGAAAAAAAATTGTCTACAGATTCGATCATTCTAAATTTCAATCCCATTAATTTACGACTATGTTAATGATATAAGAAGTATACCAATAACATATAATTAAATGGTAAAATATTCAATGCCACCCGATTATATAGATTAGCTATTGGCTATTCGAAAATCATTTTTGAATGCGTCGTTGGAAATTATACCTAAAATATAAGTTGAAAAAAAAAACAAAGTGGTCTTTATGAATATGAACGATGGAAGAATCTAGATTTGCTTATAATTATGTGTCTGAACTCGTCGACCTTTGCTCTCGTCTCCAATGGCGCATGTTTATTTTAATCGCTCGTCAACCGCACCGCAATTATGTTAAAAGCAAATCCAAGTACAGAGGATAAAACAGTATTTAGGGAAAATATATTTAGTACATTGTACGTGAATAGGTATATTTACTGAGTCATGTCTTCTTCGAAGAGTTACCCTGTTTCCTAATCCATTAGGAGTGCTCTTCTTCCAATTGTTATCGTGTTTCCTAATCCATTAGGAGTGGTGGGATTCGCTACCCAAGCTGAAGTACTTGGCGACGATATTAATTTTGAGATGGAACGATAGGAGCCGTCAGATCTCCACAACCCATAGGAAAAACCAGACTTTTTTAGGAAGGGTTTCCTTCACCGCCGAACAAGTTATAATTACAAATCTGTACATAAATTAAAATATATGAATTTAGAGGTAACATGCCCTCGCCAGGATGTGAACCAGGGACCTCCAGTTAATGTGTTCATTGTCACTGGGCTATCGCTGCTACATTTACTTCTTTATATTTACTGAGTCGTGTATTTTGGTGTAATGTTGACAATATAGTGATAGAATACAGCAAGCGTACAGTTTGATGAAAAGGAAATAACTTTTTCACTGTTATGTCATATAACCAGAACAAATATAATGACCAAGGTGACATAACATACTCATAATGAGCGTAACCAAAGCAATTGAACGGTTACAACGCCTACAGTGTCTCACAATAGGAAGTAACAGGACATCGTTGAACTGGTCTGCATCCCACGTGCAAATTGTATCGAAACATATTTGGCTATGAACGGGATTAGATTTTCAAATGTGATCATTCGCTACGCTTATCGAACTATACTAAATTTTTGACGCCGCAGATGCGTTTCAACAAAAACAATGCTTTCTCTTGAAACAACAATAATAGGTAGTGTGAAGTAATCAAACTATGGCTGGCTGTAATGCTCGCGATATAATAAGGCAATTTATTCTCAATTGATGTCAAGACTTGAGGTCAGACATGGCTCGTCTTCGTGATAGTGAAAGTCTGCCTGCATCTGTGACGGAATCCTGATGTACTTTTACTTGAGGCCCGTATAATTGCGTACTATCGTAATCTGTGACGTCTGCACTTTCAGGTAATCTAGCATTGTTTCAAGAGGCTGCGGTTAACTCAAGGATTACTAAAAAAAGCATCAATATAAATTTTATTTGATTCACTCGCTTCGCAATGAAGATTTTATACCTTATTGTGATTATAAAGCTAAAGTTGTTCAAAAATACTTTTGATTTAATCTAGTTTATACAAAACTAGCATCCGCCCGCAACTTCGTTTGCGTTTTCCCGTAGGAATGAAGCATTTTCCCGCGGTAAAAAGTAGCCTATGTTCATCAGGGATACGACATTATCCCTGACGAACGTAGGCTACTTTTTACCGCTTCTAATGGTAAAACAATTTTTCAAATCGGTCCAGTAGTGTCGGAGCCTATTCAATACAAACAAACAATCAAATCTTTCCTCTGAGAAGTTATCATTATTATTAAATTCATTAAATACACAAAGTAGTTAATAAATTTAATAATAATGATAACTTCTCAGTTCAGATGTACTCATGAAGCTCGTGGAACTGTGGCTGTATGTAGTTGTGGCAAACTTTATATATACCCGTGTATTATTCTAGACATGTTCTGCATATGATGCTGCTTTCCATAACAATGTTCTTGATCATTGAAGTTGCCTGATTATCCCCGGTGTTGAGGATTGTAGGACGAAGCACGGCTAGTATTCTTTAATAATATTTAGTTTTAGTAACATTATCGTTACTATATGTACATGTGTCGTCATTTATACAAGTTCTTTGGTTAATTTCACCTGTTATAGTCTCCCAAACCTTCACTTGACCCGTTCCCCTTGGTCGTATAGCGGAAGCGCGGTCGTTGATCAAGTATCCTCTTTCTCGTTCGGCGCTGGCGTCTCCCTCGCACGTTTTTTTCGTATCACATTCCAACCGTCATTGTTTGCCGGCGGCGTTCGCTCCCATAGACACGCTCCGTAGCCTCCGACTTTAGATACACGCGACATCGACTCTATTACTTTCGATAAGAGTTCATTATCATATTATGCTAGCAGTTTTCTAAATTTGCTCAAATTTACTGGTCTTATCGTATAGCATTTGTCGGAGCTATTTCTCAATCTGATCGTATATTATTCAGATGTGCTATTTTTTTTCAAGTATACACTTATCACTTTCCAAGCAGCTTTAGATCGATTAGTCAGTGGAAATCGGCAATCAGTTTTCTATTCAAATTGTATATTATTATCTTTTGTACAATTTCATACAACTGTTACGGATAGTGGTTGTATTATAGGCACGGTATTGATTTCAGATGGTTCATTAACTAGTATGTTTCGCAAACGTAATTACAGTTTTTGTAATTTACCAATGTGTAATAACGCGATAAAAATAAAAGGTAAATAGTTATTGCAATTTGTATGAATATCGATGGCGTAACTCGCTGGGCGCCGGCTTGTAATGCACTGTGACATAAACCAGTGACCGAACAAAAGTGGATTTTGATACATTTCGTGTATCTCTAAAACGGCTCTAACAATTGGGATAAAAATTAGTTTAAATAAGATTTTGCTTGTTAAGTATGTCTATATAGGTGTATTTCCTGAAAAAAAAAATCTGTGGATCGTGTTAAACACAAATACTAGCTATTCGCCATTAAACTTATTGCGTATTTGGTTTCCTCGTATGTGTGGTCTATATTATACACATGTCAGGTCCCCGGTTCGATGGCCACTGACAGAACTCTTAACATTTTTGCCTATTAGGTAGTTTAAACGAGCAAAAAATATATGCATTGTATACATAGGTACAATTTCTACAGCTAAAAGCAGTACAAATATAACACTCGATGTTCCAATATAATCATTATTACCTACGGAATAAAAACTTTGAAATAGTCAAAGTGTATAAATCTCAACATGGACTATATATACACATTGTGTATAATAATGTGCGCTTAGTCTATTTCAACTACTTTCACGGCATTATATCGTATGGCACACTGTTGCACGGCTGACATTGAGACAGTTTTTATTATGCGATAAAGAGCCATACGTTCTATTTATACGAGTAACATGGGCTCTAGAAAATCCCTCAGGGAACTGTTCAAAGAAATAAATATCCTCAATGTTATGTCTCAATATAAAGAAAACACATGTCCGTAAAAATAAAAAGGCATTTCTAAACTTCAGTGAAAAACTAAAAAGTAGAAATAAGTTGCGTATGCCGAACATCGGCTTGCTAGGACTGGTATACCTTTACTTGTGAATTGTATGCGATTGTATAGTAAATGAATTAATGCCTGAAACATTTATGCCCAGGTATTCCCGACAATTTGTTCAAAAACACATCAAACATACACTCTGTAAAAAGGGTATAAAAGGTATATATATTATATAATTGATGAATATCTAACAGACAAGGATATATAGAAATAATTCAGTACATACAAGCTCTTCTTAACTGTCTTTAATGCTACCAGTTGACAACATTATTGTACCAATATGTTGACATGAATTTAGCGCAATATTTAATTGACTATTTGAAAAAAGACCTACATTGGCAAATTTCTTTCGGCATTACCTTTTCGTTATTTCAGAAATGCTAGCAAATTAAAAAAAGAAAAATTGTAACATAAGAGAATTGAATAAGCTACAATAAAGATTATATTTAAAAAAATGTGAAACGAGTCTAAGCGCTAATGGTAATTAAAAAGTCTTAATCTTTTTTTAATGTGTATATTAGGCACTCCCACTTTACTGTACTTACTCAAATATTATTAAAACAACCAGTTAATGGCGAGTCTATCTCGTGCAACGAGGAGTATATATTACTATTTGAAAATTACCTTCATCCATACCTTCCTTTACCCTTCCAACGGAACCGGATAGAGAGTTAGTCGCTGAGAAACGTAATATACACACACAAACAAATGGTAGTTGTATCATACAATTTTCAACGTTATTTTATGAATACTCATACATGTCCATAGTGTAACAGAAATGTCAAATTCAACATTTGCATTGATTAGTAATTTGTTGTATATTAGCATTCGCAGAATATTTTTGTTCGCATATTTAAGGTATAAATAACCTTCAAGAATATTCTTGAACCTGTGCATTATACAAATGAGCCTAAAATTAAATATATAAAATAAATAAAATAAAATAACTTTATTTTTAAAACATCATATTTATACGCAATTACCGAGAGGCATCACTAGCACTCAAGACTCACCTACCGCGACCAAATTGGTCGTGTTTTGTCAGATGGTGTCAGGAAAGAATGACGACACAGACATGCGATACCAAAGTGGAAGGATGTGGAAGGCAGACTAAGCGTCGCCTACCGTGACCAAATTGGTTGTGTTTTATCAGAAGGATTACCTTCCTAACAACACCGAAAGGCGTATAAGCATAAAAAGTCCTTATGAACCTATGAACAATGAACGCTTGCAAAACTAAGTGTTTTCACCTTCGCTGCTAGACTGGCGGCGGTCTTCTGTGAAGTGGAGGTAATTCCCCAGCGAGCTTTGAATGTATAAAGTAAGGATACCGAAACCGCACGGAATTTAGCAACACCCTTATAGATGTCTGTAATGCTGATAAGTTTTAATTTTAGACTTACGTCATGTAACTTGTCCGTATATTCTTCTTTTTGTTAGCATTATACCGTGTCCTTATTCATTAGGATTGGTTGGATCCGCTACCTAAGCCTAAAGATTTGGCAATGATACTAATTTCTATATGACTACAATTTTTTTTTTATACAACGTTGGGAGGCATTCAAGCATACGGGCCACCCGATGTAAAGCAGTTACCGTAGCCTATTAACGCTTGTAATAAATTAAGTATTACACGCGCGATGTCTCCTCTGCTGCTTACATAGCAACTCCTTAGAAACTTACTGGTGACCTCACTCACACGCAGGAACACAACAACCCTCTAGGGAGTTGTTATTTGGCTGCGATTTTCTGTGAGGTGGAGGTACTTCCCCAGACGGGCTGCTTTGTTGCGCCCTACTTCTCTTTAAATCAGGCCTCTACAACCCATAGAGAAAACCATGTCTGTCTTAGATAAGGTCTTTCGAAATATAATTTCTTGGACGTGCGGCTGTCCTTGCGATGTTTGCCTTCACCGCCGAGAATATGGTAACTAAAAACATGTACATCCGAAACCTCGAATTATATACATGCTACGAATCGAACTGGGAACCAATTGGTCACTAGACCGGTTCTTTGTCTGAGCTATCACTGCTCCTCCATAGAACATACATAGCGTAATAATAGTGTTGTGCGTCGTAAATACGTCTGGTCTAGCAAATTGCCGAGTTTGCAGGAACCGGAGCCAACTTTAAGAGTCCATGATGCACCGCCTCCGAGCAGTGCACGTGGTCCACCAGCGGAGTGGCGGCGCGCGCTTATCGCGGGTCGTTACCCCACATTCGCACACCAATGGTCGTGTTTTGAAACTTTCTTACTCGCCTGCATTTTTTGCGAACAATGCCAATTACTCTCGCTTTCGAAACTATCTTTCATACACTTTAAATACAAATTCAAGGCTTCCACGGGCCGTCGCCTCGACGTATGTTATTAGAGGCTTTTTAATTGTACAAAAATTTGTACGTGATAGTTTTATTTGAAGCTATTGCTGTAAGACCGTATTCTCTTGAATGAATATGCATTTTAAACTCGCTTTCTGTCGAGTTCAGCATTCTATCACTTTGTTTATTTGTCTCGCCTTGAAAATAATATTAAGCAAATAAAATCTCGTAATGGTTATTGTTACGGGCTTTGAACATTTCAATATATCTTGTAAACGCTTAAATTGTAATTGCCATGTCAAAGATAATATGGTTTTGCTTGTAATCGGGGAAAACTAACTAGTAAAGAAATTATGATCGACAAATATTTTTAGATTAGATGGTAAATAATTGCCGTAGTCTATTGCCGCTTACAATATCAGATTTATTATCACTCGCGTATGTGTAGAGCCTGTAACCAGTTACCGCATTTTTTAACAACAATGGAGTCTTTTGACACCTAGAAAATGTCATCAAAGTTAATCTTTAAGTATACAGAATTTGTAGACAAAAAGCAATATCGAAACTTTTGGGGAGCGCCTTCGGTCAGTGGTAGGATCGATTGCTAAATACACGTTGCATTGTCATAATTACGAAAGATTGAAAACGCTGAAAATGGGCTGATCCGATTAGTTCCATGATAAACTTTGTAGAGTTATGATTTGATACAATGTTTCGTAGCATAAATAAATCTAAATTAGATAAGTACGCTCGATAATAATTAAACTGCGGTAATTCTTTTATGGTTACTAATGTAACTACTTTGATTTTGACGGGCTCTGTGGCGCAGCTGTTAATATCGGAACAGGCCCACCACTCATACCCACCACTGTGTCTCCTGTGTAGCCAGAATTAACAGCGGCGACCACAAAAAAGGCAATGAACAGTGAAGTCCATTGCCGTCCCGGGGGTTAAACTACAGCTGCCTTGGAACTCACAACGAATTTAATCAGAAGAAATTTGTAGGAGTAGGAAGTTTTGGAATTGACTTCCCCTCTTGGCAAAGTGAGAGACAGCAATATGACAAATAAGGCATTTAAAACCTCAAAGAGATGGCTAGTCAAGTGAAGCTCAACTGCCGTGCACCACGGATTATCAAATATCTAACACTATTGGGACCTAAACTGTGAGTTGTTACCTAACACATCGATTCCAATAATATAGATTGCAATTTAACATTTGTTACAACAGCTGTTAATAACGAAACTTTGACACCGACGCTCGTAGGTTCGTTTCCCACACAGGACATTGCGAGGTAGACTGAGTTTATTTCCGTCTCCGTGCTTCGGAGGGCACGTTAAGCCGTCGGCTCCGATGATAGATGACAATGTTTAAGCTTGAAAAGGGCGGCTTGAAAACACTGACCTCCAACTCGCAGTAGAGGAGCGTGGTGGAGTATGCTCTAAACTCTTTCAGTTGAAGGGAGACTCGTATCCCTGCAGTGGAATGTGTTTAGGGTGTAGTAGTTGTAGAAACTGAGTTGATCCTATTCTTGATCTTTCTGAAAACGGTTATATGTTTTACAATGGCATAAATTTCAAAAATCGACTTATTTTTAAACAACGTCGGAAGGCTTACATGCATGCGGTTCACCTGATGTAAAGCAGCTACCGTAGCTTATTAACGCTTGTAATATATTAAGTATCACTCGCGCGATGCCTCCACTGCTGCTTACACAGCAACTCCTTAGGAGACTGGAGACCTCACTCACACGCAGGAACACAGCAACCAAGCAAATTGTTATTTGGCTGCGGTTTTCTGTGAGGTCGAGGTACTTCCCCAGACGCGCCGCTTTGATGCGACCTACCTCTCTTAAAACATTCCAGACCAAGACATGTTCATGCACACAAATGTTTGTCTTGTATGTGAATCGAACCCACGAGCGTCGGTGTCAAAGCCGCGTCATTCACGACTGAGCCGCCGAGCTCGTCTTATGATACATAGCCTTTACTGTATCAAATATATAGACTACGGCTCCGCTCTGTAAAGGCGCATGTTTGTTTATCACTGGACATATAAAAATATTTGATTTGCCGGACAAATGTCAAATTGTTAGTTACGAACGGACATGACAGTCCAGAAGTAGGGGACGGTGAAGTGACCACCGCGGCCGCGTGGCCACACGTGACCTCCGGCGGGCGCACGCGGCGAGGCAGGCGCCGCGGCGGCAGCCTGCGAACTTGAACTTGGCGATGGCGGCGAGACGTGACTTATCTGAGTCTAATTACAGCCAGTGTCGTAAACAATGGCCGGCTGTTATCATACGCAAAACAACGAGCTCGGTGACTCAGTCGTGAATGACGCGACTTTGACACCAACGCTTGTGGGTTCGATTCCCACACAAGACAAACATTTGTGTGCATGAACATGTCCGTTTGTCTGGGTCTGGATGTTTTAAGGGAGGTAGGGCGCATCAAATATCTGAGGAAGTACCTCCACCTCACAGAAAACCGTAGCCAAATAACAACTCGCTAGAGGGTTGCTGTGTTCCTGCGTGTGAGTGAGGTCTCCAGTAAGCTACTAAGGAGTTGCTGTGTAAGCAGCTGAGGAGGCATCGCGCGAGTAATACTTAATATATGTCAAGCGTTAATAGGGTACGGTACCCGCTTTACATCAAGTGGGCCGTATGCTTGTATGCCTCCCAACGTAGTATAAAAAAAAAATGACTAGTAATGTCAATCGAATTTTGACACTGATTAGTGATTTATGACTAACTAGTCGCAGTGCATCTAGCGACTAGTGGGATTCCGCTTTTCATACTTTCCTCGTTTGGCTTAGTTGGTCTGAAAGAGAGCGTCAAAGTAGCATAACAACGCGTTTCACCACTGCGCCTCCTAGCTCGTCAATTTTGGTATATGTACCGTGTATACATCCATATCTTCTGTATGTATGTATAGAGTTTAGATAAACAAGCGGACTGACTGTCAATTTGTACATCACATCATAATTTCTAAGTACATATTCGTAAAACGTTCGGTATTTAGTTTGTTTTTTACATAGTTTGAATTGCTTGCATGCAATATATGTATACAATATCGGCAGGTACTCGGCAGGCGTACAAGCACACGGCCCAACTGACATAAAGTGGTTAGCCTGTGAGTGTTTACAATGCCGGAAGTATTATTGCCTGCAGTGTATTATTATCCCGTGAATAATTGAGGCGAGTTATTTTCATAAATATGATATGAATCGTATTGAACGAAACCTCCTAGTGTCATGCTCGTTATTCCATCATAATGATATTCACACATCGAGATGGAAACCTCTCAGTTCATTTATAGTAACATAATGTATGCTCGTAGAAATATAATTTCTTTTTCAAAATGTAGTGAAAATCTTAGAAGCAGGAGTAGATTTCGCATGCCAGTAAATCGGCTTGCTAAGACTAATAGGTCCTTTATTGTAAAATGTATTTGATTCTATAATAATTACCGGAAACAGTTCTGTCCTTGCCTGACAATATGTTCAAAAGGCACATCAAAAATACTCTAAGTAAGAAGGGTTATTATAGAATCGATGAATATCTAACTGACAGAGATGTATGGAAATGATTCAGCACATGAATTAATATAACTTTAATTGGACCACTTGATATCACTATATGTAGACTTATATCATTATATTTACTGTAATATGTATAAGATGATTTGGAAAAAAAACCTATATTGGCAAGTTTCTTTTGGCATTTCTTCTTCGCCAATGGTCATTTGAAATGCTGGCAGATTAAAAAAGAGAAAAACTAAAAGAGAAAAAGATATAATATTGAGAATGTAAGAGGTGTCTAAGTGCCCGTGAGGGTCTAAAGGCAAATAAAGAATTTTTATTTTTATCTTTCAGAATGATCAAAAATATAATTAATCCAAAAGCCTATATAGTCCCCACTCTTTAAATGAACCAGTATTTGGTGATACGCGGATTTGTTGCAAGAAGCGGCATAGTTAGAAGCCAGTCGCTCCATGTAAAAATCTGTATCTTCGCCAAATCCTTAGTCTCAGGTAGCGGACCCCGTCCATCCTAATGAATTAGGAAACGGAATAGCGCGAAGGAGAAGAAGTTTAAATAAAGATTACGTACATCAAAATTATAGCGTCTTCATTTATGAGCACAAATTTTAGGCAGAATTAAAATTAGCTAATTGGGTAATATGGTAATGAAAAGTACTGCAGTAATGATTGAATGTGCAAACAATTCAAATTACTTAACAAAAACGAGTGTGCTTTAGAGCACACGACTGAAGTAAAACTTCTTTAGCTCCATAGTGTGATACAGACAATAGGCCTGCACTGTGTCTTGGATATACGAAACTTAACTCGCTGTGAGAGAAAGAGAGCAAAAAATGTGTGCTCGCACCTCTCTCTCTTGCCCCTACAGTAATATACGAAAAGTAACTCTCTCTCTTTCTATCTTCATTAGCTTATATCTCCCTCTCAGCTTCCGTTCGCCTCGCCTGATCACACTTTTCGTAACGCTCTCGTCACGCATACACCAGCTTACTCCCTAAGTCAAGCGTGCGTAAAGAAGTTTTACTTCAAAATTGAATACCGAACGTTTTACGAATATGTACTTAGATATTATGACGTGATGTACAAATTGACAGTTTGTCCGCTTGTTTATGTGTTTAATATACAAAACTAGTGGTCAATTATAATAATTAATAATACGCGACCGAGATAGCACCGTCACTATTAAAACAATGGCTGACATATCAACTTAATAAGATCCAATTATATACTTATTTTGACGAGCTCGGCGGCGCAGCAGTTTGTGACGGTCAATCAATCAATTAATCAGTCAAGTTTATTTACATGAATACAGGACAAATAGTTGGTTAACGTGTAAAAAGATCTACTCCGTATCTACCATTAAGGCGTGCAAATCCATACGATTACGTAAGTAGTCTATTGCTACTTCACGACACCAATGTTCGTGGGTTCTATTCCCACACAGGTAGGGCGCATCAAAGCAGTCCGTCTGAGGAAGTACACCCCACCTCACAGAAAACTGCAGCCGAATAACAACTTCCTAGAAGGCTTATGTGTTCCTACAAAAGAGATCACCAGTATGCTCCTAAGGAGTTAGGAGTTAGTTATATAGCTAAGCTATACCTATATATAAGCTAGGGTCGTATGCCTGTAAAAAGATAAAGATAAAAGATAAAAATTCTTTATTTGCCATTGGGCCCTCGCGGGCACTCAGACACATCTTACATTTTTTGAAATATAATCTTATTGTGTCTTATTCAATTCTCTTATTTTACTTTTTCCCTTTTTTTTTTTAATCTACTATGCTTCCAAACATTGTATAAAAAAATCTTGTATGCTTCCAATCCACATCAACTCCCACTGCAGGAATACGGGTCTCCCTTCAACCGAAGATGTTTAGAGCAAACTCCACCACGCTGCTCAAATGCGGATTGGCGGAGGTCAGTGTTTTCAAGCCGTCCGAGGGCCACTGACTTAGCTTAACGACTGTCATCTATCGACAACAGCCGGGACCGAAGGCTTAACGTGCCCTCCGAAGCACGGAGAAACTCGAGATAGATAAACCCATCCGTAGACAGGCTGTGGTCAACGTTGCTTAACCTGCGTGTTTGGTTAGAATGACACGCGCAACGACGCCGTCGAGCTCTCATATGCTTCCAAACATTGTATAAAAAAAAAATTCTGACCGCGACTTCATCTCTTTTCTATATGATAATTATATCAATGACCGACTAAAATGAGTGCAGCAGTACTCGAGAAAAACAAACAAATTTAGTCGCCATATATCGGTAATCGAGTGCGTCGTCCGCCCGCCGCTCAGCTTATCGCTGCGAGTGAGACGCCGGCCCGATATGGACACCTCACAATTAGGTGTACGTAGATACCCGCGATATCGTCCGAACCACCGGTAGGGTTACAACCTTGTATACACAAGTTAGATAAGGTATATAGCACAAGTTATTTTTATATCGTTTTTGTCTTATTTATTTTTGAGCCCACACTAATGATATGGGATATGAGTCTGAGAGTTTAGAATAACCCGACACGCTGCTACTCCTCTGTGGAAGCTAGGCTTTTTAAGCCACCTAAAAGCCACTTGATTTGTCTTAATGGCTGTTATTCAACGAAAAAAGTCTGCTATCCTTACTCACTTGCAAGAAATCCATCTATTTTTTTATACAACGTCATGATCATGAAGCAAGGAACCTAAAACATTACTAAATGTAAAGTGGTAGCTGCAACTTATGAATGCTTGCAATTCAGGAAGTTTTGCCCGCGCTTTGCCGCGCGCCACCCCATACAAGTTTACTGGTATAACCTCACAAACTTGCAGAAATACAACAACGATGTTGCGGCGAATATTCGGTCACGGTATTCGGCCGAATAGCAAAAAGTGGCCGAATACCGAATAGTGGTCGAATATTTATCGCAAGTAGAAATAAAAGTATACTTGCTTGAAGTAAATAACCTATGGAGAAACTAATGAAAACGATATTACGCAATAACTCAATTCACCGCTACGGGTCAGGGGTAAAGTATCTGGCTCTTATTGGCTGGTTCACTAGTCAACATCGCGGCACGTAGCGGCTTATTGGTTAAAATATTTTCCTACTGGTTAGCAGGCTGGAATTGCTGAGATAATTAGGCGCTAAATCACAACGTTTTTGTGAGCGCTGGGTGCATACTAATTAAAAAAACATTGAAAATACTTTTTTCTTGTATATACTAAACAATGAAGAAATGGACAGAAAGGATTCACAAAATCCCAATACGATAGGAGATAGGACGGTAGATGATGATATATTTCGCGCGATAACTAGGATGTGTTTTTATTACATTAGTATTACATCAGGCCGAACATTTGGCAGAACGGCCGAAATTTCGGCACTCGGCCATTAGTCAAATTACTATTAAGCCAATTAATTCGTCGCAACACAATTTTTTATGTTTATCTTATCTGTCTTTTAGTTGTCAAACTTCCTCAGAAATGCAAATACAGATATGTTTATTAGATCAAAGTACGCACGCAACATTCTCCTTTTAGGTATACAATACCTGTGTTTGGAGACACTGCTCTTCCTCAATAAAACATTATGTATTTATTTTTTGTATTAATATATATTTATTACCTTGACAGTACAAGTAAATAATCATATAAATAAATAAATGTATATTTTTATCACGTATATGAGGGTGTGAACACATTTTTACAATTTTATAATCGCCAACCCTACATAAACAAGACTACTTATAATTGGTTCTATGCAAGGATATGCATTTGCATATTCTATTAGCCGATGTTTATCGGCGGTGGACAGTCATAGATGGTGTTAACATTGCTGCCATCTCGTCTTGTTTATTGTTTGTTTATACGCACGCACACCCTCGCAAACGTGTTTCTACTTTTGTTGTAATAAAAAGTCCTTTTTATTCCCATGTTGGAAGTAAACTAGACTTGAATGTATTTTTAAAACGGATAGCGGCCCTGGATTTTAGTACTTTAGCCAGATTTTTTTTCATTTTTATTCTATATAGCCTTGAGTACACTGAAGAACACTTCATTCATTTTTAGGGTTCCGTAACGAAATGGTAAAAAGGAGTCTTTATGGTTTTTGTCCGTTTGTCTGTTTGTTTTATATCACAGTGGCATATTCCACTACTAATGCTTTTAGTATTATTATCGAGTATTAATTGCCGAGTTATATTACTACTGACTTTTGATTGTGCGTATTCGAGTATAGTTTTCGAAATTTAAAATATTTACAGGGCTTTCTTTAAATCTTAGAAAGTCCGTTATAATTACACTTATAATTTTATTTTTTATTGGGTAAATGTACAACTAAATAATTGATTATATGTACAAAATAACTATTGCTATTACTTAAAGAGGCGTTCAATTGCAAGTTTGACGTTACCTTGAAGTAAAAGGAAATGGATCATTTTCTTACATTCAATTTAAGATCCGTTAAGTGTTTTCAAGTGTGCGGTATATTGATACGATACCAAACCAATTTGATAAAAAACGGACATTGTTACTTTCATCATACTGTTGCGATGTTGCCATATATAAACTCAAAGAATTACTATACTATAAATAAATATAGGTATACGAATTTGTACATTTGCGGAATAGAAGCTGCGACATTTGCGAGACCGCCGAGTCTATAAAAAGGCTGCAATCATTTTAATTCGTCATCAAATAGAGACGAGCATGAAAAATTATTGAACGTAAATAACAGTTTCCGATGTTATCTGTGTAAATAGTTTCCGAGATGAGCTCGACACTACATACATACACCACGTATGGCAGCGCGGCGCTGATGCCACGCTCCGGCGAACCGGGAAAGTGGCGCGAAGGTCGCTGCCTATCTTGGGAAGTGTGCACTTGACTCGTAATAACAAATCTAATAGCTTTGGGATATAGTTTGTTTTCCATTGTATCGAGTACAAGCTAGGCGGTTAAGTAAGATGGATCAGTGAAATAATTGCTACCAACATCAACTGACAACACAGGGTTACTTTCGAAGTTGAGTATAAAAAAAATGATGATTATTTAATAATAATCATCATTTTTTTATACTCAACTCGGTAATCCGAGAGGGAATACACATTGAGTATGTATTGTACAATGCTGTCTATTACCTACGAAATCAGGATATATGTGAATCAGGAAATTATGTCAAATTATACAATAATACGTAAAATTTAAGTAAATCTTTTATGTTTTATAATTGAAAATTATCTTACTATGTTCTTACTCACCAATTGATCGTCACATGTCAAATATAATACGTTTTCTCCATTTTGTTTTGTTTTTGCATATTTGTTTGCATCATACTTAGATAAAAATAATTCGACAAATTCAGCTGTTACATGTTTTCAAAACGTTTTTTATTACTGTTCAGTGTTAATAAATATTTTAAAAAACGTGCCGATTTTGATTACCTCTAGTCATTATTAGTAGTAATCGACTGATGATTACTGCAGATTGCTCTACAAAAATAATTTATGTGGATACGCATCTTTATATTCTAAATCGTCTGCCTACAAACCTAGCCGTTACCACACGCATGTTTAAAAAAGAAAATTTCAATATATTCATGAATAAATAGTATTATATAATGAACGATTATTTGGTAGATAAATTGACACAAAATGTCAAAACTGATGAACTCATGACTAATATTGTCAAATTATTTGGACTAACATGAAAAAAAATACTCTTCTATTAACAGTTATCTCTTCTACTCGTATTATGGAGTTAGATTAATGTTTTAACTTATTTTACAATTTAGACGCTGATATATGTGCAGATTTAGGCAGAATATATATGGTTTTCACTGATTTTATATCATTATATAAACATTATTCTGTACCCATATACAGTAAATAAAGAGTTTTATTTTCATTCATTCTGAATTCTGGGTATTAGGATTTCGTACATTAAAAGTAATAAAAGAAAAAAAGAAATTGTATTTGCTTCAAATATTGGTACAATGATGTTGTTGATAACTACTAGTTATACAATATTTCGTCTGAATCAGACATGAAGATTTATTATCATATTAATTACTATATTACATTTATTTTTTTTACTTAGGCAAGCAATAATTATAATTTATCATTTAAAGATTCTGCTATACTATAATAACACTTGTTTACAAGTAGTTTTCTTAACTGAGATTTAAAGGCTGACAAGGGTAAGACTATGATCTTTGGTAATTTGTTAAATGTTTGAATGGCCATCGGATAACAACTACTGTGGTAGGTATAATGTTGTATACATATTAGACAATATTAGATTATTTGGGTATCTCAGTGGCTTCCACGTGCATAAATTATCAAGTACAATTCCTAAAAATGACACATTAGTACATTCATCAATAATCTGATTATCGTGTTGTACTCTTACATTAGCTCTCTGATTATTTCGTCGATTGTGAAATTGTATATATTTAGTTTTACTTACATTCATTTTTAAATGATAGACACGCAATGCCTTTAATTATTTTTAATGTATAAAATTTCCCGGCCCGGAGAGCGGCGCAGTTAGGAAATCCTGACAGGGGCCTATCGGTGGTCATGAAATGATGTTAATATTTGATGTTACAATTTATTGGATACGTCTGCCAATAATTACAAAACACAGGTGGATGTCGCAAGCACGCCGGCGGCCCGCCGGAACCTTCACTAGTACACAATCGTCTCTGCATTTGAAACACGTGTCGCAAACGTTACCTAATGTTCGGCCGATAGACTACTAAACAAGAATTATGATGGAGGTTTTTATAACGCAGCGTCGAAAGGCATACAAGACTACGGCTCATCTGATGTATTGTAGTTGCTGTAGCCTATGAACGCTTGTATTATAGCAATTCCTTAGGAGCTTACTGGAGGAGCTAACACAACAACCTTCTGAGGAGTTGTTATTTTGCTGTGGTTTTCTTCACGTTCGGTTAAATCTAACTATGGCTGTTGACAATGGAGATAACAAAAAAGGTACTGTCTTTTGATTACACAAGTCATCAATGTTATATATATAACTAAGCATACGGTCTGCCGGATGGTACGCAGTTATAATAATCTATGAACATTTGCATCACCAGGGACGTTACTCATGCGTTGCCTGCCCTATAAAAATCTCTTTTTTATAGTACCTCGTAACTATTTCCTGTGCCAGAATGAAGTTATAAGACATGAGATGTTTTATGGAGATTCATTTGTGAGGCTTTAGAATTTCGAAGTTCGGATGATCAATTGTATCGGAATTGTCACTCAGCCTAGCATTTTCAGGTTTGCATTGAATCTCGACACGATTCAGAACAAGTAACTATATATTTATCATTCGATATTATTATTACTGTACCGATATCCTGACAAAAATTTATCGTTACATCTAATTGACAATTTAAAAAGACCTATATTGAAAAGTTTCATTTCATGCATTTCTCCTTGCCAATGCGCATTTCAAAAATGCTGATAAATTTAATGAAGAAAACTGAAAATTAAAAAATTGAATGATAAACATTGGTATTCCGTTAAAAACAAGCAATAGTGCCCACGAGGAACCAATGTGAATAAATGATTTTTTTTCTATGATCAGTGACCATCAAATGTCGTGGTGATTAGTGACGAAGGTACGGTTAGTTTTTTTAACTGTTTGTAATAGCGGATCTGGTTTTGCCGGTTTATTTTTTCATCATTAACTAGTCAAGTTAATGTAAAAAAACTCAAGTTATCGCACCCAATCCAACGTTTCACCGGCTGATATTAAATCATTGGTAATTTTCCGTCATGTAATTAATAATTACACAACTCCGTACCCACGGATTCGCCTGTAATTTCGACATAATTGTAATGCGTCCGCGGTTATTACAGATTTTGTGAAAACGGGCAAGCGTGCGTCGACCGCGAGACCACGGGGTTCGTTGGGCCGGGCCTTTTAAGAGCAGGCCATGTCTACAAAAACTAAACGATCGTCGTCAAAAGGGTATGATCCCTTTTCATTTTATGCGTGGTGCGATACACAACCACGAAACCACTGCAACCACGAGCACAAGGCGTGTAGTATACTGCATCTACACAACAGTATGTATACTGTATACATGGCGTATACAGAGCGTACGGGCGATATGTGACGTATCGCCATTACCATCATGTGCACTGGTATTTCGTAAATTAAATACACTCACCACTCCTTCAAAGTATATTTTTGAATGCCACATCTTTTCAAATCTCAACCCGGCTTGTTTACTCGAAAGGAGGCCATACATTTATTTAAGCCGACCAGATAGCCTTGAACGCTGGTACTACCCAGTATACGTATGCCTTATTTTGAGGGGAATTGTTGTTGCGATTGAATCAAAATTTATAACAAATTACCTCAAAAAGCAATTGAACAGTAATTAGAATCATTTAAATCTTCTGTTTGCATTGGTCGTGAAGAAATGTTTTACTCTATTAAAGACTACCTTAATTGTAAAATTGACATAATTCAGTGACATTTTATATAATTTGTTAAATTATGTGGTAATGGTCTATGACTTTGTATACTATTGTGCAAATTTAAATATTATTGGCATTATTTATATCTATGACATATTTAAAATTACGTGAATTAGTTCTGTACATTATTTTAACTATTGCGCTATGTAAATTTTGCATGCCATGAATCGGCTGAACGATGAGGCTCCTAAAGTAATTTTTAAGTTCCCAATATTACCTCATTCGATACAAAATAAATGATATTCTTTTCCATTTTATTTAGGAAACCGCTCACATTAGGCTTATTGGTGACAGTAAGTTCATTAGATTTCTCACTATTTTGTACATTCTAATAGAAATGGGTTTATATATCTAGAGTTTCTCCATGCTCCGGAGGGCACGTTAAGCCGCCGGTCCCGGCTGTTTTCGATAGATGACAGTCGTTGAGCTAAGCCATTGGCCCACGCGCGGCTTGAAAACACTGGCCTTCGCCAATCCGCATTTGAGCAGCGTGGTGGAGTATGCTCTAAACCCCTTCTGTTGAAGGGAGACTCGTATCCCTGCAGTGGGATGAGTAAGGGTTGATGTGGTGGTAATAAAAATGGATCACGCTTCTTCTTCTTAAATCTTCTCCTAATCTTAAAGATATTAACAGTAACTCGAACTCGATGTGTTTAAAACTCGAACACCATTTAGATAGAAACAATCGTAAATATTATGTAGAATTCACTACACTATATTGTGTGGAATAACAAAGGATTGTTCTATTTTTTTAAGGAACCCTAAAATGGTACGGTATCCGTAATTGATGATTTGTTCCGCATGACTGCGAGTGAGACGACGGCGCAACAATTACTGAATATTTCTTTAACGTCAGTAACTAATAATAAATACATTTTTTTTTAATCTATGCCTAAGCGAATTTAAACCGCGAAGAAAACAAAGTTAGTAAATAGTGCATTTATCACAATGATGAACAAAATGAACAATAAAGTATTTTTTTCATAACTCCCCTTTTTTATACAACGTTGGGAGGCATGCAAGCCTACGGCCACCACCACCACCTTCCACCGTCGTCTTTGTAAACTCGCTCATAATAATAAAGCAGGCTGTATTGTCTTCATAAGATGTACATAAGGTAATGTTAAATAAAAGAAAACAAAATTACTTTTTTATACGCAAACAAGCATACAACTCCCCTTATGTACGACGTAGCTTACAATACAAGGAGAATTGGTCGCACGTTACCACTCCTACTGCTTACACAGCAACTCCTCAGCAATTCAAGCGAAAAAACATTAGTTCCATATTTTTTAAAAGTGTAAATAAAATATTAAAATAAATATTGTCGAACAAATTTCACGGCGCCATCTATGCCAAAAGTAAGCGAAGCTTGTGTTATGGACACTAGACAACTGATAAACATACGTAAATATATATTTTTTGTAAATACATACTTATTATACATAGAAAACATCCAGATCAACACAACCAGACAACGTTCATACAGACAAATGTTTGTCCTGTATGGGAATCGATAAAAGTATAGTCCCAATTAAATAGTTTTATAGCAATTTCTATTCCTTCTTGACCTTCGATATCCATTTTAGTAAACGAAATGTTGATATGATGTGTACACACACACATACACACTCGTTACAAACACGTTACTTTACAATATACGTTCAGATGAAACGCGCCTTTGACTTGAGGAAAAATACGATACCAAATAATGAATATCCATCAGAATATATTTAGAATGCGCGGAAATATACAGCCATAATGTAACATACTAAACAAGTAAATAACACTTAAGACTTTATCAAAACAATTAATTTTTCATGTAACGTCGGGAGACATACAAGCATACGGCCCACCTGATGTAAAGTGGTTACCGCAGTCTATAAACGCTTGCAATATATAAAGTATTAATCGCGCGATGCCACCTCTGTTGCTGTCACATAGCAACTTCTTAGGAGCTTACTGGAGACCTCATTCACACGCAGAAACACAACAACCCTCTAGGTCCAGGGAGTTATTATTTGGCTGCGGTTTTTCTGTGAGGTGATGGTACTGCCCCAGAGGGCTTTCATGCGTCCTACTACTCTTAAAAACACCCAGACCAAGTTAAACAGACATGTTCATGAACACAAATGTTTGTCTCGTGTAGAAATCGAAACCACGAGCGTCGGTGTCAAAGTCGCGTTTCGCAACTATGCCGCCGAGCTTTATCTTAACAGTACATAAATGCTTAAAAAAAAAACAAAATGAAACAAATTTATTTACTATGTTAACAAACTCGCCAATATTTTCGAAAACGATTCACAGAAGAAGAACTTGGCTATTGAAATCGTACTAGTCAGTCTTCTGAAGGAACAGCCACCGGGACCAGATGGGATGGAGGTGTGGAATTCTCTTTGGATAACCTTATGGACGGCCGAATGAGTTATGTCAGACTTATACTGAGTAAACACCACCAGGTTCCTTTTTTTACGAACGTTTCGTGTATATGTTACTGTAAAAGCCCGAACTACGGTAACTCTTAGGTTTTACCAGTAAATGTTAGGATTTACCGTAGTTCGGGCTTTTACAGTAACATATATATTGTATAAGCTATGGGACATCTATACATTAGAATAAAATGTAATAATTGATGCAAATTCTGTTTATACCATTCTAGTAGTTCAATTCTAGTTACCACTAGAATTGTTATTTTAATAAGGCAGTTATATGTTGCCGCACATGTGGAGCTGAATACTTTGTTACTTACGCCTAGTAGCAAAATAGATTCACGTGGAATGCGATTTAGAATAAACACTGGTGAGTCGGGCTTGCAGAGTATTAGTTCCGTATATATTCTTAATAAATTTTCTTGATTTATACACTTTTATCACTCTAGATTTTTATACGGAATGAGCTGGATTCTCGTTCATGGTAGAATAGTTCATTATTCAATTTATTTCGAGCGACTTAACGTATTACAAGCGTTTATACGCTGGGTTAACCGCTTTACATCAGGTGGGCCGTATGCTTGTATACCCCTGACGTATATAAAAAAAAAGCAATATAGGTTGTCAGTTTTTCTCGAGATCCATAATATAAGTTAAAATTTTCGAATGGCCATCGTTAAATATGTAAATTGTTGAAATAATTAACGGAGAATCCGCTATAATAAATTAATTAAAAGAGGTTTCTGAACGTTCTCATTATGTACACAATATTTTGTATATAAAAAAATAAGATAAAAAGCTCTCAGGGTTTTGAGTCACGTTTTATATCATTCACTGTTCCTACATTTCATTTAGTACATACAATTGTTTACACACACAAGCATGTTTGTTTACATACACAGTTTGACCTAAGTGGATATTATGTAAACATTTCAAATTTCACTTTGGTACGTGAAACATTTCCTGAATAAATACTTGTGACGGACAGACAGACGAGCCAACGCGTGAGTGATCTTATCACGTTTTCCTTATCCCTTGGTACGAAATTCTAAAGAGAGCGAAGATTAATACGCGTCTCTCATGCGTCTCTCTTCAATGTGAATGCAGAGGTTGCTAAAGTACTTCGGAAATGTGACCAGATAAGTACCAGGCGTTTTGGAAAACTTGGAACTTTTTTTAATATACAATACGTCGGGTCGGGTGGCATACATACATAAGACCCACCGGTTGTAAATCGTTATCGTAGCCAATAAATGCTTATAATACATTGAGTATTACTCGCGCGGTGCCACCTCTGCTGCTAACACAGCAACTCTTTAGGAGATTACTGGTGACCTCTCTCCCACGCAGGAACACAACAACCCCCCAGGGAGTTGTTATTTAGCTGCTGTTTTCTGTGAGGTGGGGATACTTTCCGTGACGGGTTGCATTGATGCGCCCTCTCTTAAAAACACCCAGACCAAGACAAACAGGCATGTTCATGCACACAAATCTTTGTCTTGTGTGAGAATCGAACTCACGAACGTTGGCGTCAAAGTCGCGTTATTTACCACTGCACCACCGAGATCGTCAAAACACCGAGCTCTACTTGGTGGCACGTGGAAGGAAAGAACAGCAGAGGAAGATCGCCTATCAGATAGACTGTCATCATTAGGGAAACTACGCAGAGTAGCATTCCAGTGGTCTTGACGCAGGCTGAACGTCGAGAGACCTGGAGGCAATTGGTCTAAGGGTCATGTTGGTCACGATTAGAATTAGAATTGGGAATGAAACCGCGAGTGCTAATCGCATGTTTAATGTCTTCTTAACAATATTCCATTTCCCCATCCATTAGGATTGGCGGGGTCCGCCACCTGAACCGAAGGATTTGGTGTTGATACTGATTTTTACATGGAGCGACTGATGTCAGACCTCCGCAACCCAAAACCAGATCACTCTGAGGTGGTCAAACGTGTTTCGAAATATTTCTTAGAGTTGCGGGTTTCGATGATTTTCCTTCACCGCTGAGCAAGTGATAATCCTACTAATATTATAAATGCGAAAGTTTGTATGCATGGATGGATGTTTGTTGCTCTTTCACGCTTAAACGGCTGAACGGATTTGAATGAAATTTGGCACGTAGATAGATTATGATCTGGATAACATAGGCTACGTTATACGCGGGCAGAGCCGCGGGCAGCAGCTAGTTACAAATATGTGTATAAATCCGAAAACATAAATTTAGTGGTACGTGCTAGGATTCGACCGGGGACCAGTTGGTCGCAAGGCCGGCTCCTTGTCCACTGCTCTCTGTTTGAGGTTAATAGACTCTGTATAAAAAGGGTAAAACATGATTAAAAAATGCGTCCCGTCTCAGCATCCGGCTGAGGTCAAGTCTTTATTTTTCTTGAAGGGCACACGCGATTAATTCAGGACTGAATTGAGTAAACAGGTTAACTCAAGGTCATTAGTATACAGTGCACAAATATGGACCTAAAAATATAAACGGACCTAACGCGGCGCATTACATTACCTTGCAATACAGAAATTTGGTTGATATGGAGGCATGGACTACCGCCGAAGAAGACGAGTCTGGTAGCGGAGTGGCTAGCAATGGTCTTTAACACCAACAGCAAGGTTCGTGGGTTCGATTCTCACTCAGGGCTAACATTGGTGTGCATGAACAAGTCTGTTGTGTGTCTTAGTCTGGGCGTTTTCAAGAGAGGTATGGGGCATCAAAGCCCGACTGGGAGAGTACTTTCACCTCACAGAAAACCGCAGCCACATAGCCAAATAACAACTGATTGGAGGGTTGTTGTGTTCCTGTGAATGAGTGGTATTACCAGTAAATATCCTAAGATAATCAGAACAATTTATATCGCATTGTGTCAATCAATCACAGCATACTGTATTACAGAATGGGGTGGCACAGCAAAACCAAACTTGATTGCAGCAGAGAGACGCAGCGCGCTATTCTCAAGACTGCGGCTTGTCTTCCCTTTAGATCTTCTACTACGGTATTATACAAATTATGGGATGTTCTTTCAGTCAGAAAACTGTTTATTCTTAAAACACTACTAACGAAATATTCAGAGCTATGATCCTAAACTAAACCATGATAAGAGAAGAAAGAACAAAGTTTGTCCTGATATCCAAGTCTCTACCTCACTAGCTCAAAGACAATATTACTTCCTGGGTAACTATATATACAACAAAATTAATTTACTTTTACCAATCTATCATCAGTCTAAATCTAAGTGTAAAAAAACAATAACAAGCTGGCTTAAAACTTTAACATATTTATCTACCGAAAACCTAATAGCAATTCCAGCTTATTCATTCAGCCATTCAAAAAGTAACTTCAAAATACAATCACTTAACTTAAAATGTTAAAATGATAATTAAAATAAAATTCAATGATTGAATATACAAAATTCTTAACAAAAACTAAATTATTATTATATATCACATTTATTTACAAAACATATTCTTAGCAATAGGCTCTCTTGCTCTGGAAGCATTGGTGTAAGCTGTTCTTGAAATACTTACTCAATATTTTGTAACTCTTCATGTTTGTTCTCTTTTTTTTTGTTTTAAAATCCTTCACTAAAACACAGTGATCTCAATATTAAAAGTAACTATATCCTGCTGATCCTTCCCCGTGGGGAGGACCTGATGATCTATAGTACAGGTATTGCATACCTTTTTTAGGCACCAGTTCCTCACACTTGAGGTTCATTTCTTGACAATGTTATGTTTGTTTATTATGTACTTAACCAGATATGATAGTAAAATAAATATATATTCTATTCTATTCTAATTGTCTTCAGCTCAGTCGCTAGAAGTCCAGGGTCCCTATCGCTTAAGTTGAAAATTACTACACTAAACTACAGATAATTCAAAATTTCGCGAACAGTTCTGCCATATCTCCACTGTCCACTCTATACACCTGTATTCAAAGGTAATCTAAGTGATTGTATGAATTAGAGACACAGTGGGTCCCTTCAGGCTTTAAGGCTCATATTTGTGTGACAACAGCGTACTTACGAACTTAATGTAATCTAAATACACAGATAATGAAGCCAAGTAGAAGGCGGGCGATGACTGCGCGACACGAGAACTGAACAACAAACAAAATGGCGTCATCACCTTTGCGTACAATGTTATTATTCAGAATTGATTTATTCCGTTATTGACTAAAGGTTTATTGGATTTCCACCGGGAATAATAGAAAGTTTTTGTTTGTTATCTTGAACAAAGTGAACTCTACAATGTTTTTCTTGTTCGCGTCTCGCGTCGTCCGCGTCCGCTATCTTAGATCCGAAACCTGAGGATTTGGCGAAGATACAGATTTTTACACGGAGCGAATGCCGTCATACCTCCTCAACCCAGAGAGACAGACAGTTCTTTCTAGGTTAGATGATCTGTGACAGGTCTGTCGAAATATAATTTCTTGGATGTGCGGGTTTCCTCAAGATGTTTTCCTTCACCGCCGTGCAATTTCACATGTTTAAATTTCAAATATTCAAACAAGATTTTTTTTATACCAATAACGATCGATAAGTATATTTTTAATTATATTGTAAATGACATTTGCATGCTATTTCATATGGCTAAATAGGACTGTGACTTTTTGACTATAATATGCGAACGACTGTTTTACCCTATTTTATACAAATAAAATTAATTTGAATTAGATAAATATATAAATTCGAAAACACGAGTTTAATGGCACATACCCCCGCCGAGGTTCGAAAAAGATTCGTCAATAAGCTGGTTCCTTATCTACTGGGCTTTCCCTGTTCTTAAAGTGAACTCTACAATTTATCCCACATTGTAGAGTTCACTTAGTTCAAGATGTTTGTGTTTTCATGAACCTAATCAAGTAATTAGACAATTTGTACCGTAACATCAATCAGTACAGGGTGGAGGTTTGACACATAGGTGGCGGAGTGATTCGTACCGCTGGTTTGATACCATGGCTCGTGGGGTTCGATTCTCATACACACATTTGTGTGCATGAACATGTCTGTTTGTCTTGGTCTTGGTTTAAGAGATGTAAGGTACACCAATATAAGATGTCTGGAGGAGTCGTATATATTTCTTTCCTTCATTTTATAGAAGACCGCGTAAAAATAACAACTCCCTAGAGGGTTGTTGTGCTCTTGCGAGTGAACTCCTTAAATACGGGAAGAATCAAAAAGATATCCATATCATGATATTAATCGTTAATCAATTAAATAGAGTTAGCGACTCTTTAATGAATGTTATTAGAATTAATTTAATGAATACACGTCATATGCAAAAAATATTATTTTTTGTGATAGAACTACAAATTTACGGTTTTCGGATTTTTTCTTTTACTTGTGACATTGCTTCTTACTAAATTTAATGACTCTAGGTCAAGGGGAAGTAACCTATATATTTTGATTCTCTTGCGAGTGTCAAAATATGCACATAAACGAGGCATAAACAACCGTATCTTTTGATTGCGTTGACTTAGAAGCTTGATTTTTTCACTGCTCGAAGGGATTACAGTCCTGAGTTTGATATTAATTTCAGCGCGACAGCTCCACCCGATACTGAGACAAAGGGTCTTGACCGACAGACAGACGGGCAACAAAGTGATCCTATAAGGGTTTTGTTTTGCTTTTTGCGGTACGGAACCATAAAAATATTATTCATCCGTCCGTAGGTCGGCCGCGCCATATAATGTTTGAGACAAATATTTTTCAAAAGAGCAAGGCAAACTTGTTTAGCCATCAAGTTTTAGCGTTTAACGTTAGGTATCGTTTTTAGCACCAAAACAAAACTGGTCCGACCAGTACCGACGGTCATAATGAAACCCATAAACGCCATTTGACTTCATACCTCCAAAAACCATTAGTAGAATTTATGATTTTTTTATCGCTAGAAATTTATTGCGTGCGTTGCTTCGGATTAAAATAAACTAAATCAAATCCAGTTAATTGGAAGAAGAGCAAGGCTATGTTATATATTTATAATGAAGCTGTGTTATTTTACTATGCAGATATGTATTTCCTGTGAAAGTTGTATAATAAAAATTGTTATTGTGGTTTTTTCTGTGTGGTTCTGCTCCCACCCAAAGGTAATGAAAGGTTTTGCCAGAGGGAGGTTTTGTACAAAAGTCATCTGCGTAGGTACCTCTGTCCCACCTATTTCTACCGCCAAGCAGCTATATTTATATAGCTGTATTCCAGTTTGAAGGGTGAGATATGGCAGAGAATTTACTGGGTACTGTGACGAAACAACTTTTTTATACAAAAAAAAGGTAATACTATATTATTACATGAAAACCTTGCTTGCATTTGATGCCTAAATGACATTGAATTTAATGAACCAATACACACCACACACATACCCACAAACATACTCGTACATATACGCTGACAAAGTCAGTGGGAGTCTCTGTTTAGGTATCCTGTACGTGGGTAGTTAGCGGTTCCGAACTTCAGATGCAAATGCACGATGCGTAGGGCTGACGCGTGCAAGTAATGTTTTTATAATAAATATTAATTATTGTTATATATTTTTGTTAGTGAATTATATAATAGTAGGTAGAGTACCGAACTTTTATTATAAACAAACATTTGTTATGGAGGACAAGCCTCTTCTGTGGCCAATCATTGGTGATCGTTATTTTTGTGAAAGAAAAAATGATTTTAAATATAAATAAATATTTTTATTTATTTTATGTATGGTCGGACTTGAGAAAAGACTGTGCCTGAAGTAGCTAAGTACTTGTGAAACGGTGTCTACTGAACTAAACATCCCTTGAGATTTTGACACGAGAGTCCCTTATACTCTTGCTATTTGTAGACTTAACTTGAACATCTAGCGAGCTAACGACTTGGTTAGTTTTCATTTAAAATCAAATACTGTTTATACATTTAAAACAACTCGGTTGTTCGATAGCAACTGCCTACACGTTAGTTAACAATTTAACTGGAACGCGAGCCGAATAGAATGCCTTCGGGGCGACCACAACGACTAAAGATTTGCGTAACTTTCCGTAGCAGAGTTATGACAACAAAAAACCTTGGATGTTCTGGTTTGCTTAAAAGTACGAAATATTTACTAAATAACAGTGAGTTTGCAGCTAAATTATTTTTTTGAGCGAATGTTTTATTTTGTATTTATACACGTCACGTTAGAGCAGTACCGAGTAGCTGACGAATTATTAAAAATCACTTGTATAATACAAATGACAAACTGATATACTTGATTACTGATATCCTTGTTTGTGTCTTTGTCAGTGAAGCCGTTTTTATTTTTTGCGTAATTTTTTTGAAGCTTTTTCGTTATCATTAAAGTTTCATAAACATTCACAAAACATCACAGACAATAGAAATATGACCAGAAACAAACATGTTGTACACGAAAAATCGAATCGAAAATGTATATTATTAAATTATTGAAACAGAGCATTATGAGAAGATAGTCTTTTTTTGTAATCGATTAAAATGCAGCTGGCATTTTTTATATCGCAGATGAATATAGCTACGATCAACATAGCAGGTGTTGTTACTGAACAGTATGTTTTTAAAGAAGTATTGAAAAATAATTTTACAGAAAATTGTATTTTGTAAAATTGTAATTGTATTTTGTAAAATTGTATTTTTTAAGATGAGATAAATTTAAAAAATACTTCATTACTGTTTTATTTAGTAAATATAGTCAAATATATTCTTGTTGTAAAGTATATTTTACAACAAGAAATGCTATAAAATTGTCAATGTTTTACAGGGCGAATAATATTTAAGCTAAAGCTCAATGTGCATTATTATATTCACTAGATATAATTTTATTACAAAATACACTGTTTTATTCAACATAATTCAATAACAACCTCAACTAGCTAATATATTAAAAATTGATATATATTTTACTACAGATAAATGCATTTTCTTGTCATGCAGACATAGGACAGGCGACTGTCGTGATTTGCTTAGAAAATAAAATCCGACGCGAGAAAAGTCACTTGGTTCACTTGAGTAGTAAATGTTACAAACACAAGTGAACCATAGACGTGGGACAACTGTCCACACACACACAACTGCAGGCGCACACGGCGCACACGGCGCACACGGCG
This sequence comes from Pyralis farinalis, assembly GCA_947507595.1. Classification (NCBI taxonomy): domain Eukaryota; kingdom Metazoa; phylum Arthropoda; class Insecta; order Lepidoptera; family Pyralidae; genus Pyralis; species Pyralis farinalis. The sequence goes on along the minus strand of OX382261.1, from coordinate 40,378,553 downwards.
CACACGTGGCCCACTGTCGACACTCATCATTGGATATTAACCTACTTGACTATTATTTTACACACCTTATTTATATAATGGAATGCGCCTAAACTAGTTTTATAGGCGATGAAGTATATGTTTGTAATATTTGCATTTTCATTTGCAATATAAAGATCAGTGATACAAGATCATCTGTTGAATATATATATGTTTTAATTTGCAGCTAAGTTTACAATATTATGTTCTTATTCGGGGAGGACAAATATAAAATACCCGGCCAAAAATTCTGATCAACCTAATACATTGTTTCATTATTTTTAATTTTATTATAGTTTAAAATATTTAAATTTGGAAATGTTTTTAACAGCTGATATAGAAAATTCTCCCTGATTATAAATCAATAATAAAAAATGAGGCTCGATCCCTGCTGACGTAGAGTGGAAGTAAAGCGAAAGGGCACAACAACATGAAGAAAAATCGGGCGCGAAGAAGAAGTGCGACTTATGTGCATGCCTTGGTAGAAAATCGTGCTTTACGTTGTAGAAATAAAAGTTAATATGCTTTATGACACTAAACTGTGTTTCATAATAGGGTTGCTCAATATGATATAGAAAACTTTTACGTTGTCGGTTGGGTGCAGAGACATTCGTAGTATTTAATGTGTATGTTGCTTCGTTTCGACGCTGCGTTATTGGGTCCGTGCGTCTCGTCGTTCGTTATAAAACTTTTGAAATTTTTAACAATTTATTTTCCAATGTCTATTAATTATATACGTAGATCTATACTAAATCTATATCCATGTTAAATTATCCATAATAAATGTAAAACTGTATTGTTTTTGTAAAAACCTTACTGTGCTATGTCTGAGGGGATCTATTCTTGTCAACTATAGAAAGGTAATATAAGTTTGGCGAGAATTTTGAGAACAATATGATCAGGTAGATAGTAAGCTGTATATGTACTCACTATACAGCTTACTATCGACCTAATCCTAATCTTCATACCTATTCCATGTTGATAGGTATGAAGATGTGAGTACATATAATAGTGGTTGAGATTGTACACTGAAATAGAAGATACACACACCAAAAATAAACTTCATAAATGTAAGAAAATTATCTGTACCTACCTTAAACATAGGTACACACAAAGAATTATACACATAAAAAAGGTACATAAGTCATCTTGGGAGTGCCATCGCCATCAGTAACGCGCACACGTGCCGCAGTGGTACAAGGTTTTTTTTACAAATATTTACGAAAATAACACATAACATCACTAACTTTGGGGGTCATGTGAAGCTACGCCAGAAGCGTGCTCGTTCGCGACCATTGCCAATCAATCAGATTGCAATTCTGGGCCAAGAGTGTACCGAGACGTGCGGATTAGGGCGTCCCCCGGAGGCGACGCGCACCGATCCGCCCCCGTCGGTGCGAATATAGCTGCTTACGGCGGTGGGGCCGCCACCCACCACGCAGCGCCAATTTCGGCGGGACGACGTTGGTGTGGGTGTCCTACTCTCCTCTCGCTTAGCCACTGATGTAAGTAACTACTGTTTGGTAGGGTCTAGTCTTCTCTGGGTTCGTATTAAACTGGGCATCACGCGAGTATTTCTGGTTGCAGCATAACAGAAGTATTTTCTTTCTTTGTTGCCGTCCAAATGGTTCTACAAATTTACATAAGTTTTCTTTGTATATGAGTAGCCTATAAAATGTGCCCAAGTCGAAAGTTATAGTGTGGTGCGCGCTTGCAGGGCGGGCGTCCTTGCCGCGGTCGACGGCACACATACCGCCCGCGCGCCAGATCATACCCAAACCAGCTCCGGACGGACACACCGACAAACAGATTGCAAGTCACACTTGTTCCAAGATCTATACGATAACAAACGATATGCATACGCCCCGCCCAACATAAAATGTTTGACGTAGCAACGGACGCTCACAATGCAAGTATCGCCCGCGTTTTGCCTTATTACTAGCGCAGTACCTCCTCATGAGCTCACTGAGGCTGTACATATCTAGTGTCCGGGAGCCCTTAGCACTACCCCATACACACAATGCAATTCGCCTAGGTGACTGCATTCAGACGTGATTAATCCTCGGATTCATCCGTCTGAATGCAGTCAAAAGTCGATCCTGCAAGATGTCTGCGCGTTGTTCTGCGTGTCGTCGTCGTTGTCCGTTTATAGTCTTGTCCCTGCAACATTATGTCGATTGTCCTTGCGAAGCGTCTGTACGGCGTTAGTACTTCCCTTCTTCTCCACTCCCACGTTACTGCGGGATCAAAACACTGCCCTGACTGCGACTGAAGAGAGCCCGGGCAAAGAGCTCTAGCTCGAGGCCCGTACGCACCCATTCCCGCGGGTGCAAGAACCGAGAAGAAACAAGCTTACTGAGGACACTCGCGAAATCGAATCGAGTCTCCAAGAAGTTATTATTTGTAGAAAATTTTTGTAAAATATTAAAAGAGACGTAACAGATTCCTTTAATGAAGGCACCCCTCAGTGATCAAAGCGTAGTGCTTAGTGCCTAAACGTCACAGCGATTGGAGCCCGCTGACAAATAGGAAGATTTTTAACCAATAAGCTGATAGTGACGCGATGTTGATCCGCGAACTAGCCAATAAGAGCTGCGTGTTCTACTTTCGTATTTCGTTTCGTCGGCTCTTCATTGGTTATTTCTTTCATGGTTCTACCTTATCCTTTACCATGGACTCAGCAGTTGTGCTAGTGGCCAGGGTGCATCACGAGCAGATTTCAGACAGCCATAACTCTAAAGGTTCTCGTGAGCCAATTACCTGTATCTTACATTTTGAATTTACGAACTAGGTAACTCTGTGGGGGAAAACACACATAATTTTAAGTATTTATTTACTTTGAAATGCTAATTATGTTACTAAATTTACTTTAAAATTGTTTTGGGCATGATACCCTAAACATGTGCTTTTAGGTATGTTACTTGTAGAGTAAATAAGAGTGTGGAAGCTTCATGCAAACGTCCTCTAATATATACATAATAACCACATGGGTACACATGTACCGTTTACAAGCTCGTTATCTCATTCTCAGACGTGATGTGGTTAGGAACTTGTATATACCGGCAGGGTTAAAGCAATTACTTTATTAAATAAGACTTGCATTGAAGAAAAAATACTTCCTTTTAATCGACTACAAAATATAAGGAAATTCTCAACTCAGCTTATATTTTTTGTGTGTATTTTATCTTCGCCAATTACGGATAACATCTACGTAGAATTTTTATTTCATTAAGAAGGTTCCGGCCACATTGCCCATAAAACTGACAGCCGCTAGGGAAAAAGGTTCTTGAATGGTTTCCTAGTGCTAGTATGGGCAGCGTGATTAAAAGGAGTCGATAGATGCAAGTGTCCCACGATCGAGGCGAGTGGCCCTCAAGAGGGGAGGCCTATTTTCAGAAGGGGACGGATACGGGACTGAAATATTGATGTACTGACGTCCCATTAGTTCCAGATAAGTTAAGTGAAGTAGCGTCTACACTGAAGTGATAACAATCATGAATTTAAAACCGATGCAATTACACAATGAAAATTAATAATTAAAATATTAATATTTTACGTTTAATATGTTATAGACATTTGCAAATTAGGACATGTTCTCAATTGGTGAAACGTGATAAGTTTATAATTAACAACTTTCATATCGCATAGTAGTGTGCGATTAGATTAAGCTGTGATACGGAGACTACGAAATACTCGTATGTGATTACATGCTTTATTGTCGGGCACTTACTGGATTAGCACTAAAATACTTTTAAACTATTTTATTATTGTGTACTTGATAAAGTCTTTTTAATTATGAATTAAAATTTACTAACATATTAATAGGAATAATGGAATAGGGAAGAATAACGAAACAAAATTATATCGCAAAAGTAAAAGGAAGTAGGCGGCCAAGGTAGACCATTTTAGAGATGTAGGGCGTATCAAACTCATCTGGGGAAGTACCCCCACCTCACAGAAAACCGCAGTCAAATAACAACTCCTTAGAGGGTTCTGGTGTTCCTGCGTGTGAGTGAGGTACACTAGTAAACTGCTAAGGAGTTGCTTGGCTTGAAAAGCGGTTAAAGAGGAGGTTGCTATCAGAAATCAGTAGAATCAGGGGGCCTTAGAAACCGGCGAGCGTGTATGAGCTATGGAGCGAAGTAGGTGTGCAAACGTCTTATGGCGCTTGGATCTCTCTGCCTACCCCGCAAGAAATCTGGCGGGAAGATATACATACACATATTCATATATTATCTATTTATTTATATATCTATATTTACAGACGGTCCCGTACTGTAAAAATCTAGCCTCTGTGCAAGCTACAAATTAGTGCATTATAAAATACACGAACATTGTTGTACACGACCTTTACCACACCGGCATTATACGAGTGAACAAATATAATAAAGGCGACATTTTTATGACCTGTGTGTCAGTGCGAACCGGAACAGATACAATAGGTCATAAACACCCTTTATTGTCTTACTATTGTAATGATTATGACTATGGATATCGAGCATAACGTGATGTTTTTGTATGAACACGTTATTTTTTTTAATCGTCGTATCCTGAAAGTGTATGAGGATACCAGTAAGTTGGAGATGCTATGGTAGCAGCAAGGCGGGCAGCGCGCGATCATCATCATCCGACTGTTAATCCCAGTCACGACTTAAGTCTTCGCTTCGGACTCCAGGGACCTCTTTTCTACCTTTACTTCTAAACGATTGGCATGCATGTTATCGACGTCAAGTCAGCACTTCTTCGGCGTACCACTTCTACCAGGACCAGGTCACCAGAGGAGGTGTGAACTTCTTGTTCTACCAGAGGAGGTGACATGGTCAGTTTTGCTGTATGGCGTAACTTACTAGTTTTCATAAGATGTAGCCATACCGGCGTAGGCAACACTTTTGCAGTTTGCCTGCTGTGTCACGGATATGATGGCTATTATAAATGCGAGAGTTCTTTACGTGATCCTTTTGCGTAACTCAGCACATCCATCTAAGTATATTCATCTTAGTGACACGCAGCTCCTGCTTGAGCCGCTCAAGTACCGGCCAAGCTTCGCTGACATCTGGAAGGACAGGTCTAATGATGGATTTATAAACTGGTCATTTCAGCTTAATCGGCATCTTAGGACAGAAATGGCATCAGCCATCTCGCACTATTTAGCCCAAGCCGAATGTCATCAATGCCAAGACTGGACGCGTGGAGAACAGATCCCAAATACTTACACCAGTCCGTGGGCTCGAAAGAGTCTTCACAACATTCACTTTCTCCCCCCCCCCCCCCCCCGTCCGCGTCAGAACATCGGCAGTATACATGAGCAACCACGGAAGCTGCTCATGCAATCTCTGATATTGTCCGACGCTGCAGCGCATGATCGTTCATGGGTTACGGTAACCACAACATCAGGTGGGCCGTATTCTTGTATGCCTGCTGACGTTGTATAAAAAAATCTATATAAACGACGGCTACAAATTTATCTTCATACGCTGGAACTGCAATGGTCCAAAACTGTTTGATTCCCCAAAAAAATCTTAAGGAGCGGCAGCGCATCGCCTGTTGTTACAAGTATCTACAGGCTACGGTCTGCTTATCATCAGGCAGGTCGTATACTTGGCTACCACATTTGTAGTATATTTTTTTTTGTCATTAAACCGATACTCAGGTACGATGTTAAAATAAATCTAACCAGATATGAGAGGATTACTAGAAAACCGCGTGCAAAAAACAAATCCCTGGAAGTTGTGTTCCTGTGAGTGTGTAAGGTACCGGTGAGCTCCTAAGTTGCTTTGTTAGCAGCAGACATACTTAATGTATTACAGGCGTTAATAGGCTACAGTAACCCCTTTACATTAAGTGGACAGTGGGCACGTATGCGTCCCGACGTTGCAAAAAATCATATACATTGTAAAGAAGCATCGTCCAAGAACTCTCCTCGCGTCAATGACGGATGTAGAGACAACCTGAGTTCGGGCGCACCATGCAGCCTCTTAACACATGCCGGACCTCATATTTGTCATTTTTTTTTGCCACACTGCTTGTGGAAATATCTGTTGAGCATCAGTAAAACTTTTATGGTTACAAGATTGTTTATGGTTTCAGGCAGCGGCTATTTCTTTTGATTTACTGTTAGTTTGACGTTTGGTTAAATTATTTTATAACTTCTTGCCAGCAAAACCTTGAGCTGGAAGTCACAGCTTGCTAAACCTAACGCTCATTTATGGAAACGTGAGAGTAGGATAAACGTCACGAGATGCGAACGTCTCAGATCTGCGAGTAGTTCGAGTTCGAAATGAAGAAGTAAGATAGAGAGTGGGTCTGAAAGATATATCGCTATCACGATAAGAATGGATTTTGGAAAGAATTCAAGAGAAACGAATGAAGAAACAAATATACAACACCAAAGAAGGGCAAGATATACCTACCGCGAAAAATTTGGTCGTGTTTCAACATAAAGCAGTGTAAGGAGCCCTGAGAATTGGCGAAATGCGTGAAGAAAGCTATAATGAGTATACGAACCGAGTAATTTGGCGCTCGGTTCACCCTGCCTACCCCGAAAGGAACTTGATGTGAAGGTATATAGATAAGTATACAGCTTTGGTGTAAATAATAAGGAACGAATAATGTAGAAATTGATTCGATTTACATAATTGACGTACGTGTTATGAAGTACTATTTATTTGTGTATGTATGTATGTCTTCACGCCAGGTCCATTGAGGAGTAGGCTTGAGAACACAGCGCCATAAGATGCGGTCAATACATACTTTACTCGCTTCTGTAACATTCATAGATCTTTTCATGCACGCTTGCCGGTTCTTCCTTCCTTCTGATAAAACACGACCAATTTGGTCATGGTAGGTTAGTATAATATTATAATTATTTATTTATATGAACAAAAATACGATATATGTACAACAGTTGCTCGTTTAAAACAATATTCAAACGGAAAACTCAAAACCAACAAGGAAATTAAAATGTAAATACAATAACAAACGGCCAATTATAAGTTTTCGCAATTACAACGGTATAGTAACTATGTGAGTCAGACAAGCGACGAATGTTTGTCATGTTCACGTCGTTACACAAGGTCTGCGGCGTCGGCGTGCGGTTTGTGGCCGCCGCGCTCGCCGATACCAACACTATTATATAAGTCGAAAGTGTGTCTGCTTTGATTCTTCGTATTTTATTTTGTTCCGGAGGGAGTAATCTACACTTCACACATTTTGTTTTGTGGTTTTTTCGAGGCCTATACCTAAGTATTTTTTTTTTCACAACGTTTTTTATACATTGCAAAAATCTAGTCGCGTCCTGTTAGGAATATCATTACGCTTTCCCACCACTGCTACGAAGGTTGTAACTCCTCAACACAGCAATATTTTTTTTATTAATATTACGTCGGGTAGTCAATTAGCAACGGCCCGCCTGCTCTGCGGTTATCACAGCCTACGAACGCTTGTAACACAAGGAATACCGCGCTCGCGCCTTTCGTCGGTCGCTCTCGCGTTCCTAACCACGCTGCTAATGCAATAACTCCTTCTTGGTAACCTCACTCACAGAAACACAATAATCTTCTAGGAATTGTTATTTGGCTGCGTTAGAGATACATCCCCAACCGAGTTAGTGTTGCTTAACCTGCATATTTCATTAGAGTGACACGACCCAATGTTGTAATGATTTGAGAAGGTGCCTGAGAAAGCAGAATATAAGTAATATTCATGTTTTTTTTATACAACGTCGGGAGGCATACAAACATACGACCCACCTGATGTAAAGCGTTTATCATACTATTCCGTGCCCAGTGAGACATGGGCCCACACAGCGAGTTGTAGAGAGACCTAGGCTTGGGACTTCTCGAAGAACAAGGGAGTTGGACGAAGAAGACGAAGAAAATTGTCGATATAGTCATCAAAGTCAACAGGCTGAAGTGGCAGTGGGCCAGCTATATCTGATAACTCAGTGACGGCAGGAGATGACGGAAAATCCAACCAAGCTTAATTGTGCGGAATATTTTGATGTTTTCGGTCTACGAACGTTGTCTACTAAAGTTTCTCAGAAAACATAAAAAAAATTCATACTCTTTCTATCATAATCGTCTCTCACTTCCACAGGTCAACGTCAGGATCAGCTCCGCGTTGTGTACAATGAGCTATGTCTCCGAGCCTAGGTTTTGCTGCCTTGAAATTTTCCCAACATCCACACAGTTCCTTTACTCACTCGTCTCGCCGCCAGCAGTGTACAAAGTTAAATTTCCGTGCGATCGCAAAATTCCATTCTAAAGTTTCCATACCTGTAAATAGTTAAAAAAATTATGTTTCTAAAATATGTAAAAAAATGGCATATTTGAATAAAGTAATATGTTTATTTACACACTCGCTCGCTTCTTCAACATTCATAGCCCTTTTCACACATGCCAATTTCTATGGCTTCTGACGTCTACTTTAGATAAAACACGATTAATTCGATCGCGGTACAAGTCTATGCCTTCCTCGGCTCCTGCATCTCTTTACTTTTGCCATTGTATATCTTTTTCGTCGATCTTTCATCCTGTATATCTTGTACTCCTGTGCGAACCAAATGGAGTTCTTTTTTTCTTAAAATCGATACTCTAGTTCAGACCAACATTCTTTCATACGTCGTTGCGAACACGACCGGCAAGCATTTATTTTGTTAATTATTATGGTAAAGATTTTGCGCAATGTTCGCATATCAACTTCATTTATTCTATTTTTTATGAATTGTCTTACCTTATTACTCATCCGTTAATTCTGCCTTTAAAATTTACAAACATGGTAATGCGGATAATATGTAACATCGTTACTAAATAGGTGTCTGAAAACGCTTTATGTTTTAATTACATGGTGGTTGAAACACATCTGGCCGCCATTATGCGCGCTATGCGCATACAATGAGGAAATTCTAGCGCGCACAATGGTATGTTTCGCAAGGAGCGTGTAAGAACGCGCGCGCGCAATTTTGACTCGCAAATGTGGGCTTTAATTTGTGATGCGGAGTGCATCTTGGCACTGCGATCATGAAAAATTAAGAGATTCGCTTTTGACGAGACCCGTGGCGAAGAGTTGTTACCAATGTTATTAAAGCCATGGCTTATGATAACCATTTACGTTATTCTCACACAAGTTAACCATGTGTAACCGTTGTACAAACAAAATCTAGATCCATAACAGTTTGACCAGCGACGTGTGACCCATTGGTCACATTTCAAAAAGTCCAGCTTCGCGCAACATCCGACTTAAGGTACTCGTGAAGCCAAGCTGAGATCCTATTTATCGGACGTCGGGAGGCATAAAAGCATACGGCTCACCTGATGTAAAGCAGTTACCGTAGCCTATGAACACTTGCCATACATTAAGTATCAGTAGGCGCGATGCCACCTCTGCTGCTAACACAGCAACTTCTTAGGAGCTACCTCTCTTAAAACCACCCAAGGCAATTAGATATGTTCATGCACACAAATGTTTGTCCTGTGTGGGAATCGAACCCACAAGCATTGGTGTCAAAGTAACGTAACAGCGCGTTTTACCACTGCGCCACCGACCTCGTCTAAAACTACAACTACGAGTACTACATCTTCACGCGTCCTTAGGAGGGTAGGCAGAGAGAACCGAGCGCTACATGACACGGCCCTTACACGCCTGACTCGCTTGTTTAAAGTAATCACCACATCAACCCTTACTCATCCCACTGCAGGGATACGGGTCGCCCTTCAACCGAAGGAGTGTAGAGCATACTCCACCACGCTGCTCAACTGCCGATTGGCGGAGGCCAGTGTTGTCAAGCTGCCCGAGCTGTCATATATCGACAACAGCCTGGACCGATGGCTTAACGTGCCCTCCAAAGCATGGAGAAACTCGAGATAGATTAACCCATCCATATACTGGCTGCGGTCTACCTTGCTTAACCTGCGTGTCCGGTTAGAATGATACGCGCAACGACGCCATCGAGTTCTCTTTTAAAGTAATGTTCTCTTGATTTAAAGTGGCTACAGTAGACTATGAATACACACTCGCCGCTGACCGCTCCTCTTCCGTACTCAACAACCAACAAAAGAAGATGGATCTTTTGTAATGTGAAGATCTTTCTCAGTCCAGTTGCATCGATACACACGCCTTTCTCTTGCGAGAGTCTCGTTTGTTAATACAGCGGTATGCACTACGTGCAGATGAAGTCGGCTTTGACTCTAAAGATGAAAGTGAGTCACAAGTCTCCTGCACGTGGACCACCCAGCTGAGACACGTTCCAGCCTGTACTCGCCCCATCCATATTTAAAAATATTGGTAAAGCAGGCGTGGGGCACGCCGAGGTATTTTGCACAAAGCTTATCTAATATCAGACTGCGTGAAACCCTTGCACTTCGCAAAATACTCTAGACAATAATGATTACCTCGCATTCCTGCGAGTGTTCCAAAGGTACCAAAATCCAGACTTAACCGTGTTCTTACGGTTGGACGACCAAGACAATAAACAAAGTCGAGATAGTATCTGTACACGTCCCGTGTCGTGTACCGCGGTGTAGCCCAGCCCTTATCCACTTGTCTATTGTGAGCCCTCTCGCCGACCTCCACCTACGCCACAGCGGGTCTTAAGGCCTCGCCTAACTCTACAAAATATAAAACGATATGTCCATTAGTAATATTAAGTATTATATTCGCAATTAATCCTTAATTTAATTACTTATATACAATTTGATCTAACCTGCTTTGTGGGCTTACCAATTAGTTCATGCGGCCTAGCGCCGGCCGGCACCCACCCGCTACCGTTAGTAGATGCAACATGCCGACGCTGCCATGGCTGCTCCGGTAGTCTCCGCGTCGGCTGCTGCGGTCGTCCGCCATCTGGAACAGAAACCGTGCATTTGTACAGACTCCACTTCACTCAATTTTTTAATGGTTTTTTTCATATTACGAAGTATATTTGAGGTTATGTATGACAAACTACATAGTAGTTGATCGGCCACGTTTTGTTCTCGCCAAATAATATTTTACATTACATTTCGATAAGATGCACGCCGACACTGAAACATAACATTTTCCAAATATAACTTGGAATTACTTGCACTAAAAATATAATTTTTTAAATCGGTCCTCCATATAACCGGTACACTGAATAAATCAAAGATTGACATCTAAAACGGACGTATGTAACCTTTTTAACGTTGCTAACTTAACAATATACTTTGATATTAACCATACTCTATGAGCACAAAGACGAGTATTTTGCATATTGGTTATTGCCTGTCACTGTTTGCACGGTACTGCCAGATGTTTATAAATTAATACATTGATAATGTCGTAAAGAAAAAAAGAAACCAGACGGTAAAAATAAACAATAAATAACTTTGTGAAGTGGAATCTGTACAAGTGTTACATTAACAAGAGTATTAATAATATTATTTTCAAACGGCCGAACTGTTAATTTATTTGAAACATATTCAAAGAAACCTGTATTGATTTTAAAGATATACTACTCTGTGTAAAAAGTATCGGGAATATGTCAATAAAAAGACCCGCGTAAAAGAGGTCGTTCTAATTTTTTTACTGCATGTTGGTAGCACTGTACTGATTTAGCGCGCAAAATTTGAGCGGGATCTGTCATTTAATTTGTTTTAAACTACACTTTTTGTTGGTCATAGTTTTGAGTCCTCGGCGATTTTTACAATGGAAAATATTGTTGAACAAAGAGTGTGCCTTAAATTTTGTGTTTCAAATGATATTTCATGTGGTGAATCACTAAAAATGTTGCGAAATACCTACGGCGAATCGTGTATATCGAAAACAAGGGCTTATGAATGGTATAAGGCTTTTAAAGAAGGCCGAGAAGTAGTAGTAGACTTGCCTCGTTCTGGTAGACCTTCAACCGCTACGACCAGAGAAAACATCGACAGAATCAAGAAGCTAGTGCTCGAAAATCGACGTATGAGTCTGAGAGAGTTGGCTAGTGAGGTGAACATATCTTTTAAGTCCGTCCACAACATTCTCATTGACATTTTAGGCATGAAACGCGTCGCCGCTCGACTAGTTCCAAAAGAGCTCAATTTTGTTCAAAAAGCGCAGCGAAAGCATGTCGCTGAAGACATGGTTTCCCGAGCTTCTACGGATCCGACCTTTATGAAACGTATAATAACTGGCGACGAGACATGGGTTTATGAGTACGACATGCAAACAAGCCAACAGTCTTCAGAATGGCGTCTCGAAAACGAGCCGAAACCCAAAAAACCGCGGCAAAGTCGCTCCAAAATCAAGGTGATGCTGACAGTTTTTTTTGACTACCGTGGTGTGGTTCACTCCGAATTCCTTCCAGAGGGAGAAACAGTGAATAAAGAATATTATTTAGGCGTCATGAAGCGTTTGCGTGAGAGTATCCGCCGAAAACGTCCAGATTTGTGGCAACACAACTCATGGATGCTGCACCATGATAATGCACCATCACACACAGCCATTATAGTGAAAGAGTTTTTAGCGAAAAATTCAACAAAAGTTCTCGACCAAGCACCGTATTCACCTGATATGGCTCCGTCTGACTTTTTTTTATTTCCCAAGTTAAAATTACCACTTCGAGGAAAACGTTTTGAGTCGATAGAAGCCATAAAAGAAAATTCGCTGAATGAGCTAAAGGCCATACCGCAAATAGCCTATGAAAAATGTATGGAAGACTGGGTGAAGCGGTGGAGATGTTGTATTGCAAGCGATGGGGCCTACTTTGAAGGCGATAAAATAAATTTAGATGAATAATTTGTATTTTTTGTTTTATTGACAAATTCCCGATACTTAGTACACAGAATGTATATCACATATTTTTGTTCTATTCCTTTTTATGTTTCCTAAAAATGGCGTACATCTCTCAGACTATAAGAACCGACATGTCAATCACCAAAATCGGTTGGAAGATGCGGTAAACATATGTAAATACATGCCTACATGCTACAATCATAACCCTTCCTTTTGACTTTACCGTAGTCGGGTAAAACAACACGTGCCTCTTATCGCTATGGTGTAAGGTACATTTACTGATATACCACAGTTAAGTTCACATATTTATGTATACATACACATGTCGGCTGTGTACTAGTGTTTCCGTTCTGCGAAGGTCGAATGATCTCACGGTCATGAAACCTGATTTACTCCTAATGTTACTTTAATTTAATTACTTACCAGCTCGCTTTATTAATATTCAAATTACGAACTGTGGGAATAGAATAGCTTAAAAATATTTTTTTATTAGGTCTAAAATGGAGGCATTGAAATGGTTTGTGTGGGTAGAATAGGATAGAAAATTTTGGATAAAAAAATAAAGTAACCAGGCTACATAAAAGAAATGCTGTAATTTATTATGTCCTTAGATGTTTCTTAACTGTTTATTATTTTGTAAAAAAAAACATTGACACGCGCCATTTGGGGAGCGTAAACCTAAGCTATCGGTGGTCGGGGCTCTGTTTAGTCAGTATTTTGTTTCTCTTATCTGCCTCTAGGTATATTATTAATGTTATACTTATAACATCTCAATGGAAAGGCCTGGCCTTCTTCTTCTTAGCGCTATCCCGTTTTCCTAATCCAATAGGATCGGCGGGGTTCACTAGTTAAACACAAGGATTTGGCGAAGATACTGATTTTTACACGGAGCGACTGCCGTCTGACCTCCGCAACCCTGGGGGAAAACCAGATCATTCCTTGGTAAGATCACACATCTTTGGAAATAGTATTTCTTGGACGTACGAGTTTCCTCACGATGTTTTTCTTCACCGCCAAGCTAGTAATAATTACAAATTACAAATATATAGGCAGAGGTATGTAAGGATCGAGTCGCGTGGCGCTCGGTTCTCACTGCCTACCCCGTAAGGGATTTGGCGTGAAGTTATAGATAGATAGATAGACAAATATGTACATAAATTCGAGAACACGAATTTAGTGGTACATGCCAGGATTAAAACCGTGGACCAGTTCTACCTATCACTGTTCTTATTATGAATATTATACCTGTAAGATCTCAACGGCAAGGCCTGACCAAAACAAGGAAACTAGAAGATACCTTTATATCTATCTATAATTCCACGCCAAGTCCTTTGCGGGGTAGGCAGAGAGAACCGAGCGGCACATAACTCGGTCTCTGCACAATTTACACGCTTCATTTAGAGCTTTTTTCATGCACTCTCGCCGATTCCTAGAGCTTCTGCCGTCACCTTCCGATAAAACACGACTAATTCGCCCTCCATATTATACCTAATGAATATAATGTGATTCAAAAATATTCTTTTCTTTAATTTTCAGGTAAGCATGACAATCAACAAATCGTTTGGTGTGAAACATATTTGTAAGTGCTCCTATATATTAGGTAAGTATTACAAAGTATACAAATTTAAACTATATAATAAACGTAGAAATAAATATATACTAATACCGGGTGATCTGGCAAACGTGTTCTGCCATATAAATTATTTCTTATTTATTTTGTTTCTAATTTTTTGAAATGATTGATGAAATGTACTTTACGACCTATTCTCATACCTACCAAATATACACAAAAAAAATTATAAAAATCGGTCGAGCTGTTTCGGAGGAGTGCGACCACAAACACCGTGACACGAGATTTTTATATATATACTCGTAGATAGAAGGCGGTAGAGATTGAATGTTTCTTTGAATGCGCTAATCTTTGGAAATAGCAGTCGGATTTGAAAAATTATTTTGCATTCAATAACCCAATTTTCGAGGAAAGTTATAGGCTATTCAACATAGTGATACGATCCTTTAAAGCCGAAAAAAAATTTGCAAAAGCGGCCCGTACGGGATACAGGAATACGCGCGTTAAGCGTATTTAATAAACTTATAGAAATAAGTAGAAAATCCAAAAGATTCGTTCAATTCGATAAAATTCGTATAGAACAAATCGATTCTACCTGACATCATGATATATATGAAAAACAGAGTGATATAATCATACCAATTATTTGGTTGGACAAAAAGTCTTAAATTTCTATAAGGTTGGCAGCGCTGTGACAGACAGAGAAAAAAACAGCAGTGTCTAAGGTTTGTTGGTTTCGTGTGCGTGCATTTGTTTATGTATTTTCCCAATTTCTTCTACGGCCACGGTATATTAGTATATCGGAATGCTTTCTACACTTACAATTTATATATATATTACAATATATGAAATAATAGTGATTAAAAATAAAAAAGTACTCCGTTTAAATAAACATTACAATTGGCTTTACAATCGCACCGCTCGCCGAAGGCTGGCAATTCAACCTCATACATTATTTTTGTACATCGTCGGGAGACATACAATCACGCTTGTGATTGTATGTCCCGACATAATATACATGGTACTTTTTTTAACTAAACAGTTACTATACTGCTCTGTTTAGATTTGAATCCACGATCTCTCAATTGCTGGTCGAGTATCATTACCAACTGAGCGGTTTTTTATACAACATCGCGAGACATGCAAGCATACACATCATAATTGTAATCTATACCTATGAACCGGTAGCTATGAGCACTTGCAATACAGCAAGTATTGCTCGCGCGTTGATACCTCTACTGCTAACACAGCAAGCTTACTTGGTAAACCTAGCAAAGTAATAATTTTTGCTAACAAGCAAATCAAGCAAATCAAATTAGATTTAGGAGTACCAGTAACATCACTGACATAGCTGTGCTTATCTGCGAGGTGGAGGTACTTCCCCTGTCGAGCTGTTTTGATTCGCCCTTCTGTAAACACCCAGATCAAGACAAACGGATTAGTCCCTGCATACAAATGTTTGTCGTGTGTGGGAATCGAACTCACAAGTCTTGATGTTAATGTGGCATTGCGATCACTCCACTATAGGTCTTGTCAGAACTATCACGCATTTGCTTAATATGTTTCCAACACGCTTTTCGCGTGTTAAAGAAACTGCTAATGTTATCCAGTGGTATGTGGGCCCACTGCATATTCAGCGCCCCGACTTTCCCACCATTGTCCCGTGGCATTCTCCGCGGAATCGAACCATAGCCTCCTATAAATAGTACGCGGGCGGGACTGCGGAATTCGATCCCGTTACCTAACGGAGGCCGCACGCCCTCTATTAACCACTTAATCGCTACGAACTATTCAATGTTAACTTCTAGAAACTGATAGAGTTTTTTCGTTCAGATTTCTTATGTGGCCTCTCTACGTAGAGTTAATAAGATGTTTGTTAATCGAATTTTATGAGCGATAGAGTTACTATGAAGGATTTTTTGTATTTCGCCGAGAACTCGCCTGATGTGAGGCAGTTACTCTAGCCTATGGATTCTTGCAACACAATTAGTATCGCTTACGCTCTCCAAAGTTGGACTTTGTTTACATCTAAGATGCACTTTTAGTGGGGAACGTAAATGTAAGGAAACTCTCGGCAAGAGGTTGAGTACCGCGTAGTACGTGACCACTTCGGTTTTAATGCATGAGAATGAATTCCTGTTAATGGCGAATGTTACGATTGTAGAGATTCCAGGCAATACATCATCAACAATTCCTCTGAACACAATCCATTGCACAATCGGTAGAGCACACAAGAAGACTGAAAGCTACGGAAACTGCTCATGATCGTTCATACCGTACACTTCCTTGCCTCGTTGGCCTTAAGGAAATGCTGACGAGCTAGTCACACTGTTTACAAAGCTCCACTATTTACGAGAATGGTGGTATAGTGTACGTGTAGAGTTCCTGCTCTGTTGTCCAAAGAAATGCTCCTACCAGATCCACAGAGAAAAATAAACTCCATATACAAGATTCGAATGTAAACATCTTGGTCGGAGTAATTTAATGATCTCATAAGGAACGTTAATCTTTACTCGCTTCCATCGCGGAAACTTTGGAAATAAAAATCAGTGTTTATGACTTGTATGTACGTCTTGTAATGTTGCTCTGAAGAATAATATAAACATACTCCAGGAGAATAAATCGAATCCTAGTGTGGTATGTATCCATTACTTCACCCCAGATCCATTGCGTGGTGAGCAGAGAGAACCGAATGCTACGTGACTCTATCCTTACATACTCTGCCTACACTAGCCACTCACTCTGACCGAGCTGGTCAAGATTAAATTATTTTTAAATAAAAAAAAACCGCCACCGTATTACACCGAGGAACTAAAAAGCGAAAAATAATTAACCTCGCAGAAAACTTCAGCCAAATAGCAACTCCCTATAGGGTTCTTGTGTTCCTGTGAGTGAGCGACCTTACCAGTAACCTCCTTTAGATTCGCTGTATTAGCAACAGGGCAGGCATCACGCGAGCGATGCTTCCTTTGTTACAAATATTCACTCTACCGTAACCACTTTGTATGCCTCCCGACTTTGTGTACAAAAAGGTTTTCATTTCTTTCGCGAGTTTCCTTTGCATAGAATATTGGAATGCTGGTCAAATATTAAAAAAAAAAACTAAACGTGTATCATTAAAGTCAACATCAGTGAAAACAAAGCAACTGCATAACTAGGCCTCGGCTTCTCCTCTTTTTTTTTAAGTTTTTAATGTCAAAGTTGTCATTTTTAGATGACTGCCCCAAGAAAGTTGTGCAATATTTGCAGGGTGTATGTATACGTAAACCGGATTAGAATTCTTCTAGAATGATACAGTTATATCCCAACTGGCACATGAGTGCTATAAGTAGATTTTCTACAGCTCAATAGCTCTGCAATTACTGTTCAACTGCTGCTCTGTTATCCTTAAACAGTACCGGAGCGTTTGTGTGTTAGTGGAGTTGTTAACTACAGTCGGTCGCCACAGTAGCTAAATAACCATAAAATAGAAATCAGCGTATTACCTTGTGCTTTTTTATGTCTTTTAATTATATATTTTTCTATCATTGTCTTTTTATTATATATTTTCCTATTATTGCCTTTCTTATTAGTGATACTTAATATATCTCAAGCATTAAAAGGCTGCGGTACCCGCTTTACTTTAGGTGGGCCGTATGCATGAATGCGTCGCGACGTAGTATAAAAAAAAATTGTCGTATCACGAGATATTCGTGGTCGCAATATGTCTGCGATGTGAAGCAAACGATTTACTATCTTTACTGTAAAGACTAGTAAACGACGTACATAATAATGAAATAGCTGAGCCCGTCTCGAGTACCTTCACTTTGGAAGACAGTAACCAAATTGAATACATTACATTTCTATTGTGTACGTGAGCATAAACAACGGAAAGGTCTCTACGAGGTGCTGCCATTAAATGGTAATTGCCTGCCGGCTACCGTTTCCACTTTTTGCGGCAAACTGGTGTAAAAATGAAACAGGGAACGAAATACTCGATTTATTAAACTAATATATTTCGTAAACAGATAGTGCCTGCTGGCATCAGTTCAACTATGGTTCTAGTGCCAACTTTACCTTACTATTACTTATTACACAAATACTTACGTTTTCCCTTCTCTGTATGTTCTACTGACTGTACCATGAGTGTTCAGAGGAGTTATTTAATATGACACATACAGTCTCTTTTTACAATCAGAATGCTCTCCATTGACGGGCAAATCACCCTCACACATCGGACTCTAATCGAGATAGAGCTGTACGACTGCGTACTCTTACCTTGGAGAATGAATTGCCTGACAATGTTTTCGCATCGACTACAGCATGAGTTTCAAAAAAGGTGTGAAAAGATTTTACAGCCACACCAATCGTAATTCATCCCACTGCATTGATACGGGTATCTCTTAAATTAAATGGGTTTAAGCATACTTTTATTTTCTTATACAACCTCGGAAGGCGTACAAGCAAACGACCTCCCTAATGTAAAGCAGTTACCGTAGCCTATTAACGCTAGTAATATTTTAAGTATCACTCGTGCGATGCCTCCTCTGCTGCTTACACAGCAACTCCTTAGGAGCTTACTGGTGACCACTCACACGCAGGAACGTAACAACTCTCTAGGGAGTTGTTATTTGGCTACGGTTTTCTGTGAGATGGAGGTACTTCCCCAGACGGGCTGCTTTGACGCGTCTGTGTGTCTTGTGTGGGAATCGAACCCACGAGCGTTGGTGTCAAAGTTGCGTCATTCACGACTGAGCCACCGAGCTCGTCAACTCCATATACTCCACCACGCTGCTCAACTGCAGATTGGCTGAGGCCAGTGTTTCAAGCCGCTCGAAGGCCTCTGACTTAGCTTGACGACTGTCATCTATCGACAACAGCCGGGACCGACGGCTTAACGTGCCTTCCGAGCACGAAGAAACTCAAGATATATACACTTATCCAATTGAGTGGGTAGAATGACGACCAACGATGCAATCGAGTTCTTCGACTGCAGTAACTGCTTACACGTATCTGCACGCGAGATGATGACTGCTAAAGTTGTTATATTCTGACGAGCTCGGTGGCGCAGTGGTGAAACGCGCTGTTACGCTACTTTGACACCAACGCTCGTGGGTTCGATTCCCACACAATACAAACATTTGTGTGCACGAACATGTCTGTTTGTCTTGGTCTGGGTATTTTCTATGTATAATAAGTATGTATTTACAAAAAAAAATGTATTTACGTATGTTTATCAGTTGTCTAGTACCCATAACACAAGCTTCGCTTACTTTGGGGCTAGATGGCGTTGTGTAATTTGTCCGATAATATTTATTATTTATTTATTTTATTATTGTATATCCTTATTATGATTAGACGAGCTTGGTGGCGCAGTGGTGAAACGCGCTGTTACGCTACTTTGACACCAACGCTCGTGGTTTCGATTCGCACACAGGACAAACATTTGTGTTCATGAACATGTCTGTTTGTCTTGGTCTGGGTTATTTTCTATCTATACATATAAATAAAATTGAAGTGTCTGTCTGTGATTTCAAAATAAAGCCTTTATCTTAAGCTCATATTGTTATTTTCACGTTACCAAAGCTTAAACATGCATTTCTAACTTTTTGTCTGTCTGTCTGTCTGTTTGTTTGTCCGGGCTAATCTTCGAAATGGCTGAACCGATTTTGACGGGACTTTCACTGGTAGGTAGAGGACTATTCAGAGCAGAATATAGGCTACTTTTTATCCTGTAAATATTTAGGGTTCGTAAAACATCAAAAACTGTTAAAATTAGGGGAAAATATCGGTAACTTTGCGATTTTATTTTTATTATTTTCACAGAATACGTATTTTTTGGGACATAAAATAACTACGCATTTTTTATGTAATGAAAATAAAATAAATATACGTTGCCTCCCGTAAAGGTCAATAGATGACGCTGTATGAAAATTGAATCGCTCTATGGTTACATCTACGACCCTGATTTTTTTTTTTAAACAGAAAGAATTTCAGGTCTATAGAGAAATAAAGTCTACTAAAAGCCCAAATCTCATGCGTGCGAAGCCGCGGGCTTCAGCTAGTGTATAATAAGTATGTATTTACAAAAAAAAAAAATGTATTTACATATGTTTATCAGTTGTCTAGTACCCATAACACAAGCTTCGCTTACTTTGGGGCTAGATGGCGCTGTGTAATTTGTCCAACAATATGATTGGTCCAGTAGTGTATGAAGCATGCACAATTATATCAAGTGTTTACCGAAAACGTTGAACGAGAATATCACCAAGAATCTCCAATATTTTTATACCACATTGAACACCTCGTCGACATTGATAATATTTATAGACTTTAACGGTCACGCAGCATGTCATGCAGAAGCTGCAGGTCTTCTGAAGGGCGACGAAGCGAGATCTGCATGTTTTTTCTCTGCTCGATAAAATACAGATATCCAGAGGAGAATTAGGTCGACATAGTCAAAGCGATATCCCAAAGAAAGTGGAAGAATGCGCTTCTGGACTTAACGACTGAACGAATAATATCGAAATTTCTTAAAGAGCTTGCCTCGAAAATTTAGCTGGAAAGAGAAAATGAAATAGGCTATTATTTCAAAGGTGAGCTCCGCAACGGTACAGCCACTGACTAAAACTAGCTCCAATGTACTTGAAGTCTGAATGTTATTGGTATTGAGTGAGAAATGGTTTGCTTGCTAGTGGTTTACTTTGGAACTGTGCCTCCACTGAATGTCATAGTGCACGCCGCTATTGGTCTGATGTGTGTTGCGTTGCGGGCCGATGGCAAGTGCCATATATTCCAGCCAGATGGCGGAGTTTGGCGACGGGCCAGCATCTCTAACAGTTTGATGCAACGAAATGGTTAAAGTTGCATCCTCTCACAAAATATAAAAGTGACTTTGGTTTTCGTGTTTCTGGTAGAGTTTGAACGCCTTTGTTATTTTATTTTTCACACGCGTTGAAAAATAAAATAACAAAGGCGTTTTAAAAATGACGTTTATTACACATCTGGTACCTGACTAACCAAAACTAAGGGCTTTACATTTGTCTATGTTTACCATTGACAAATGCATCTTTTGTAAATACACACTTAATAACCCTTTGCTGATACTAACTCTCTGGCTGTTAAATTTTCAGAATCAATAGTTTCAGAGATTATCCAAACAAACAAACAAACTTTGCTTGTTCTTTATAAGATTTGCGTAGATTACAGCATATATATTTAAGATAAAACTGCCGGACCTTTGCGTAGTGCATACTTAGCACAATTCATAACGAACAATACCTTCGTTCTAAGAGAATAAGACATAGTTTATAATTGACCTTGAAAGTAGAATAAATGCGGTCGAGGTGCGAGCATTGTGCAAAATTTGTGGCGTAACGCTTGCTGACCGCGTTCGCAGTAATGATATAAGATAGAGAGTTGGTCTCAATGAGAATCTCGGTAATAAGATATGTAAAGGTTAAAATTCTACATCTGAACCAACGGAGCATCCGTTGGTTCAGATGTAGAATTAACGAAAGATTGGCGAATACAATGCAAAACTGGAAGAATATAAGAGTCGAGGAAGACCAATACTCACCTGTCATTATCGAATTGGTCGCGTTCTGCTAGAAGATAATGTCAGGAGCCCTAGAAACCGACGAGCGTACATGATAAAGGCTACGAATTCAAGAAGCGAGTGAGGTGTGTAAGGACATCGTGTTATGGCACTCGCTTCTCTCTGCCTGTCCCGCAAGGAACCTGACGTGAAGATATATATATACATACAACATATATACATACCTAGGAAGTTTCGAAGTTAATTCCAAAACTTCCTACTCCTACAAATTTCTTCCGATTAAATTCATTGTGAGTCCCAAGGCAGCTGTAGTTTAACCCCCGGGACAGCAATGGACTTCACTGTTCATTGCCTTTTTGGTGGTCGCCGCTGTTAATTCTGGCTACACAGGAGACACAGTGGTGGGAATGAGTCTAGTCTGGCCTTAAGTTCTGTTACAAATGAATATGCATTTCTATTTTTTTATGAAGTAATGTAATCTTAATAAAACTTATATGTACATATTTATGAAAGTCTCAGCAATAAATACAAATACTGAATCAATTCGAAATGGCCACGTTTGGCTTTTATACAGGCCTTTAATCTGTCACGAATCTATTGATTTACACACTGTCTCCATGGGAAATTTAGCCACTGCTTGCTCTAGAGATTTCTTAAGAGATACAATGTCACAGAGCAGGCTTTACGCGAGTGATATTTAATGTATTACAAGCGTTCATTGGCTATTCTTACCGTTTAACGTCAGGTAGGCCGTATGCTTGTATATCTTCCGACTTTGTAATAAAAAAAAATAAAAAAAATGGGTGCGTGTACTTATGAACGCGCGTGAGAAGTTATACTTCTTTGGCATCATTAAATAATAATATTTTAATTTATGTCAATAAATAGTACATACAGATAGTTAACCTCAATGATTTTTTTCACTAATATTTACGTATAGTAAATAATATTAATCAAAATATTCAATTTAAATCACTACTGAATATAATTTATTAGCACCGATTAGGTACAGTCCGGTACGAACGTAGATGCACGCCGCCGCCGTTGCCATGGCTACTCCGGCCGTTTAGCGGGCAGCTTCAACCTGTAACTTTTGTGTTACAGTGATGCGCGCACATCTTAAAATTTCACTCTCATCATTTTTTCATAACGCGCCTAAAGAAGTATAACTTCAATAATAAAGCATTTCGTTATTTTATCACACTCAGCAAATATATTACAAGTCAAAAAGACATATGAAAAAGAAAAAAAATGCCCTGTAGACAACGAATCAATTCAATAAATAAGGTAACACGCAACGAACATACCATCTCCTTTTTCCGAAGTCGGTTAAATAGTTTCAGTCTCAAGCTAGAGTCATCATAATCCGTCGATCAAAGTCGATTTCATCGAATCGTAGAGCAGGCGGTGTTATTGGATAAACCTCGCCGCGTAATTTTCCACTCAATTTATTTTGTTTGCGGCCACTTTCCTCGGCGATGCGTACAGATTCTTCCAAAGTAGACGGGAACGATCCGTTTTGGGGAACACTGGCAGTCCATCGCAGGCTCGCGATAATAAACACGGAACCCCATGTAAACATAACGATATGTTTGTAGGAAACCTTTCTTGATATATATTTAGATTTTATTTACACGAAATCTGATATTTTTTCAATAACAAACATGTCTGCCTTTACTCCGTATCGATTGCATTAGCCACGTGGAATGTTTTTATATCTTCATAATTTGTTTGTTTTATTTTGTATTGAAATTCCGTATTCTTTTTTTTCTACGGTACGGCTCTAACGGTGGGGATCTAATTGTGTATTTGGTATAAGGTTTAGCTCTTGTAAAAAAATGCGATTTTGTACAATAAAATCGTACTAAACGCATTGGGAAACTGCGACGGCTAGGTATGTCAAATAGCGCTCAGTACCAACTGTCTACCCCGCAAGGGGTACTTGAAGTCATAGAGTACACTGATAATTAGTATCAAGTCAACCAATCATCTAATTACCAAAGGGAGACTTTGTACAAAAGTCGTCTGCGTGGATACATCTGACTCACCTATTTCTATATCTCCGCAACGATTTAACCGGTCTGGATAAAATTTAAACATTGCTCTATTGAGTTATGTCTGAATTTGATCTTGTAGACATTTAGATAAATTAAAAAGTGATGAAAAAGTGACTTCAATTTTTAATGAAAAAGACTTAATCCACATAGAGTGGCAAACAAATGATGTGAAACAGTTGCCGTAGCCTACAACTTGCCAAACAGGAATTTAACTTAATTTTGATTCATATTTTTGAGTGTCAAAATAGCAACACAATAATCTGCGAAGTGTTATTTGACTCTGGGTAAATTCTCTACAGAAAAATCCAACGTTGAAAAATTGTAAACACATTAGGATTAAACAACAAAATAAATATTGTGAAGTTAATGATGTAATTGACACGGATAGCTAAGCGAGTGATCAATTAAATATATATTAATATTATATCTTGTCGACGTCAATAGTAGTCAATATTAGATGAAATCTTAAATCGATTAGTTATCTGAATTGTTTATTAGTTTCAGAACAAGACGTCGAATATTTGAATACAAACTGCGCAATTCTCAAACTGGTTAAAACATCGTTAATGTGTTATTATATACCTTAATATGTATATATATATATAGAGAGAGAGAGAGAGAGAGAGAGAGAGAGAGAGCTCGATGGCGTCGTTCCGCTTGTCATTCTAACCGAACACGCAGGTTAAGCAACGCGACCGCAGCCTGTCTACGGATGGGTTTATCTATCTCGAGTTTCTCCGAGCTTCGGAGGGTACGTTAAGCCGTCGGTTCCGGCTGTTGTCGATAGATGACAGTCGTTACGCTAAGTCAGTGGCCTTCGGGCGGCTTGGAAACAATGGCCTCCGCCAATCCGCATTTGAACAGCGTGGCGGAGTATGTTCTAAACCCTTTCTGTTGAAGGGAGACCCGTATCCCTGCAGTGGGATGAGTAAGGGTTGATGTGATGTGATGATGATGTATATATACTTGTTACTGATTGTGGGAAAGAAACTTTCGAGAGATCTATAGTACTTTGTGTATTTCCGTTACCAGAGCCTTTGTGTGCTTCTAGAGGCGGAAGGGAAGGAATACCTGAATTCATCTTTTTGTTACCAACATCCATGTTTATCAGTGAAACATAGGAATGGCAGAAAAAACGTGAAATTGAGGTGAATGCTATGGAAAAGAGATCTGTGAGGAGTGTGTCTCATCAATTCGATAATCAGAGCTACCAAAAACATACACCTTACCGGACTCACGTGACGTTCGGATTATGATAAATTAAAAGATATTAATCAAACAATTTTATCTTGCGGAAAATTATAGTTATACGTTTTGTGGCGATATAGATTATGAATATGGATTTCTTGTTACTTGGAGTAGGACCATCATCCATATAAGATTCATTAATTCCTTGTGTAAGTTGGTGGAGTATGGGAGAGTATATACGTCCTCCTCCTGAATTAAAAACGGCTCATTTGTCGATCCGTAATATTTTTTTCAATTTGGAACCCATTTTGAAAATTCTCTTTTTTTAGGGTTCCGTACCCAAAGGGTAAAATGGAACCCTATTACTGAGGCTCCGCTGTCCGTCCGTCCGTCCGTCCGTCCGTCTGTCACCAGGCTGTATCTCATGAACCGTGATAGTTAGACAGTTGATATTTTCACAGATGATGTATTTCTGTTGCCGCTATAACAACAAATAGTAAAAAATAGAATAAAATAAATATTTAAGGGGGCTCCCATACAACAAACGTGATTTTTTTTGCCGTTTTTATAGATAATGGTACGGAACCCTTCGTGTGCGAATCCGACTCGCACTTGGCCGATTTTTTGTTACGCAGCTTAGCCCAATTGCTTTTGGTGCTGTTCTTTCACCGCATTTCTGTGTTTTACTGAACTTTGTTGTTAGAAAAAAATCTGTTTTTATTTCAAAACTCCTATGTTTCGATTTGCTCGTAAGTATGGAGAGTTCATTACTTCAATTTAGTCTGTTTTTGCGGGTTTGTGCCTTTGTATTTATCACTTATACGAAAAACTATTCCATACAAATGCTGCCGCTGCATTGAGTTGCTTATTAACATACAACAAATATAATAAGTGATGTAGATTATAACTTCGCTTGTCAGTTGAGCGGCGGACTGATCATCTAATTACCAACGATACACCGATACACTGGTATCTAATGACTCTACATTAGTGATAAGGCGTCTGTGCATTAGTACATGATCGACACAGGTCGTTGTACATTGCCTCTCTAGTTCGAGAAGCTTGAAATGTACAAATACATAGTATACTCGACTATGTATAAATATACGCCGTGGCAGAACATAAACCATATGTTTGTTGCCTGTTTTAATACCGGTTAAGATCGACTTTAAATCGCAGATCTAGGCTTCCGTGATCGTTGTTGCATCCCCGCTGTAAGAGCAGCTCAGTCTTCTACAGTACGTACGTAAGTACAGTCACGGTCAGAGATATGTATACCAGTACCATTCATTATCACTCACTCAGCATTCCACAGTACATACTTTTGCTTCAATTAGAAGATCTAACAGATGACGCTGTTCTTTTTATCACGCCTGAACCTATCTCTACATTCGCCGTGCCCTATTTTTCTGTCGCTAGCGAAGTTGCCTGTCGCTCTTAATACACATGGTGTACACCCCACATTTGATACATCCTTTACTTTATTCTGCTTTCTTTTTGATAAAATTTAAATATATTTAATTATAAATTTGTAATATTAATATATAACACCTTCGCATCGTTTGTAAATGGCGATGCGGTGATATTATGTTCAAATCATGGCCTTAATTTCCAAGGCGATAGAGTAAGTGGTATAAAACTGAGGTCGTTATTTAATTAAAACAATTATTTCAGTATATTAGTGAAACATATATTTTATATTGTTTTACGCAACGTCAGAAGACATACAAACATACAGTTCACCTTGTGCAAAGTGGTAGTCCATGCGCGTTTGCGATACAGAAAGTATTAAGTAAATATTTTTTATATCGAATGGCAATCAAACATACGGCCTGCCCGATGGTAAACAGTCACCGTAGCCTATGGACATTTGCAACACCAGGGGTGTCACTCATGCGTTGTCGACCCTCTAAAAACCTCTTCACGCATTTCTTGACGAATTCCATGCTGTAGTCCCTTGGAGAAACCTCGGCTGGTAAGTAGTTAGAACGGCACTCCTGCGGCTAAGACGGCAAGTCCTTAGGAGCTTACTGGTAACCCCGCTCATGCGCAAGAACACAACGACCATTCAGGAAGCTGTTATTTGACTGCGATGTACTTCCCAATTAGACTCTTATGTGTATCTCTCCTCTCGTCTGTCTCTCATTATCTTCCTGATAATAATGATGAATGATTCCTGAGCCCTGGTCAATAATACGTGCACATGGTGTTCCCGCCTATTAATAAATGAGGCGCTACCGAAAGAGAATTGTGAAAGAAACAGCGTGATTGAGGCCGACCACAACCAAATAATAGTTCCCGGGTAAAAATACCAGGAACCTAGAGGGAAGCTTCTGCGTTAGGAGTATACAATACACATGACCGAAAAATTTCTTTTTTATGCAACGTCGGGAGGCGTACAAGCATACGGACCACGGCGGTTACGGTAGCCTATGAATGCTTGCTTGCATCATTCGCACGCTGCCACCTCTGCTGCTAACACAGAAACTCCTCACATCACACGACTTTCTCGGGATATGCACCTGTATTTTTCACAGATTGTTATATGTTGCTAATTGCTATTAATTTAACAGAGGAGGATATATTGTAGCTTTCAGAAATACATTCAAATGCTCTGCAATATTTTTGAAACATGAAGAATTCAAGTGGGCTAAGCCGGGTCACCCCGAGTTGCTAACGCAGCGCCTCATTGCGGGTGTTAACTCTATAATTAATTAACTTAAACTTCCAAGTTCCATTTTTTGAGAATTAATATAATTCCCAACCCGGCCTGCCTAATGTTAAGCAGTTACCCCAGTCCATGGACACAATGACGGGCTCGGTGGCGCAGTGGTTAGTAACTCTCATTTGACACCAACGTTCGACGTTCGTTCGTGGGTTCGATTCCTACACAGGATAAACATTTGTGTGCATGTCTGTTTATTTTAGTCTGGGTGTTTTTAAGAGATGTAGGGCGCATCAATACCCTCTGGTCAAGTACCTGCGCCTCACAGAAAAACGCAGCCACATAACAACTCCCAGGAGACTTGCGGTGTTTCTGCGTGTGAGTGAGGTCACCAGTAAGCCTGTCCTGAAGAGTAGCTGTGTTCGCAGCAGAGTTGGTATCTCCCGAGTTATACTTAATATATTGCAAGCGTTCATAGGCTACGGTAACCGGTTAACATAAGGTGGGCCATGTGCATGAATGCCTTCCGATGATAAATAAAAAAAATTGCAACCACCGCAAGCATTAGTATGCTTGCCTCCCGAAGTTGTATAATGTATCGACGAAGCCATTGGCAGGAATTAGTTCAACATACTCGTAAGTATAATATTTTTATCTGATGTTTTCGACTCTAGCGCGGAGTGTCGTGAACATTAAGGCAAACTAAACTAGTTGGAAGATGGCTCTGTGAACCTGTTCCGAGCTGGTGACGTAAGAGCCGGTCCGTCCTGATCGCATCAAGGACACCAGCTAATGAAACCACATCCAACTCCTCGTCGCTGCGTAGTCTGTACGCGCACTAAGCCTTACCTAAATGTTCGTCCGATGTGAAGAGCTCGTTGGCGTCGCGCCCCTCACTCTAATCGAACACGAAGGTTAAGCAACGTCACTACATACATTGACGAGCCCGGTAGTGGAGTGAATAACAGTGCCTCCTTACCAGCAACGCTTGTGGGTTCGATTACCACACGGGTTGTTGTTTCTGAGTGAGTGAGGTCACCAGTAAGCTTCTAAGGAGTATGTGTGGTAACAGCAGAGGTGGTATCGTTTACAGGCATTCATAAGTAACGATAACTGCTTTTCATCAGGTGGGCCGTACACTTGTATGCTTCCCGGCGTTGTATAAAAAAAATGCTTGACCATACTTGCATTGTACAAGATGCACCAATCTTCAAATATCTATCTATAACTTCACACTAAATCCCTTGCACGTTAGGTAGAGACAACGGGGCACCACATGACTCGACTCTTACAAACCTCACTCGCTTCTTTAACATTACCTTAAATATAGTGCACTTATTTACTAATTTGATTAATTTAACGCGGTATAAGTACTGACCTAGGCTTAAAAGACTACTCAAATAACTTCGTAAATGCTGATCAAACATCATAAAATGTAGATGTAACCAGTTTAGCAGTTTATCTCTGCAAGGTAGTGGTCAGGATGTTGAAGTATCATGTTATTTCGAATACGAGACAGGTTTCTAATGTACAGGAAAACATTATTACGCCGCGTTTCTCAGAAACACAATTTTGAGAACATATTAAGGAAATAAATGTTTTGTCGAATACAGGGTGAAAACGAAAAGAGTGCTTAGCGTGGTACTTAAATATTTTTAAATAATATTGGTACCTTCGTCGCTTAATGTAGATATTAAACTAAATCCGTCATGTCCGTCTCACCCTTCAAACCGGAACACAGCTATATAAATATAAGTGCTTGGCGGTAGAAATAGGGGAGACAGAGGTACCCATGCTGACGACTCTTGTACAAAGTTTCCCTCTGGTTGTCCCTAACTACCCTTGACTACTACTAACGAACCTTGATGAGTTCGGTGGTGCAGAGGTTAGTAACACTACTTTGACACCAACGGTTCGATTCCACACAGGACAAACATTTGTGTGGATGAACATGTCTATTGTTCTCGGCCTCAGTGATTCTAAGAGCCCGTAAATATCAAAGCAGCTCGTCAGAGGTAGTAATATTTATATATATATATATATGCAATATTATGGTCTTTGTGCATTTAGCAGAGACCAACAGGTGAATTTGAATGCATGTATCGTTTGTGTCGAAATGACTAAAACACGTCCATACAAAAAGCTATGAATGTTAGAGAAGCGAGTGAAGTATGTAAGGACCGCGTCTCGGATCTCTCTGCCTACCCCACAAGGGACCTGGCGTGAAGAAATACATACATATATACGTGCATAAATAAAAGTTCAATTGATAATAAAACTTGTGATAATGGATTGTAAGGAACGGAAGTCACGAAAGTTAAATGTGTAGCTTAGTTGGCGTTTTCTAATTCCTTTTATGTAACTAGTTAATCGATGTACATTATATGTATATTACATCAAAATTAATAAGATACAATTGACAGTCTGAACAAGTGCGTCCTCCTCACGGCCTGATAACAAATCCGTGGACGATTGTTGTG
This sequence comes from Pyralis farinalis, assembly GCA_947507595.1. Taxonomy (NCBI): domain Eukaryota; kingdom Metazoa; phylum Arthropoda; class Insecta; order Lepidoptera; family Pyralidae; genus Pyralis; species Pyralis farinalis. The sequence continues at coordinate 40,348,306 of OX382261.1, read as the reverse complement.
TTTCTGTGAGTGAGTGAGGTTACCATACTTATTTACGTGTTTATTGTATATACACTTACAACTAATAAAACCAAAACGTGTAAGGTCTACCGGAGTAACATTATTCAAAGGTACTCATATAAATATACAATGTATGTATGTATGTCTTCACGCCAAGTTCCTTGCGGGGTAGGTAGAGAGAACCGAGCGCCATAACATGCGGTCCTTACATACTACACTCATAAAATCAAATTATTAATATTGGCAATCATTTCATCTTAATATTATGTACGAAAATATTTACATATTTAATGAATATTGAGTTTTCGTAGCAAGGAATAGCTCAATACATTGATTATAAGTAATGTATTGCAAACATTCATGGGCTATAGTAACCACTTTCCATCAGATGAGCCGTATGCTTCCATACCTCCCGGCGTATTGTATAGAAAAAAAAATGAAACAATTAGTTCAGCTAGCTTTATGTCTACACTCTGTATATAATTGAGGATAAAACCAAAGTACAAATCCCTAACAATCCATTTTCATCTACCGACATTACGCAATATTGTTGGAATACCAAAAGATAATACCTACACCAAGTAGGTATATGTGTTTCGTGGAATTCAAACAATACTAACATCGACGACTGGGCGTGTACTGTCCAGAGGTACAACTGTTGTACAATGAACACTTTTTGCGCCTTTCGTGTTCTGTTCTTTGCCTTCTGTGTGGTAGTTGGAGTGCTGGACCAAAGTGGACTAAAAGAGACGCTCATCCGTCAGACAAAAGCTCCTACATCTCATTAATATAATATATAATATGTATCAATATAATATATAATAGGTAATGATTTAAAATTTCGCGTCAGTGATTACTTATTATGATTTAGTGGCACATGTCACATATGGAAATTATATACACACACTTTTAATAAATACAGCATTGACACGCCAATGTCTGGCAGTTCACGACACACTTGAGGTTATTTGGTGACAGTCATAGACAAAATTTTAAAAATAAATGTCTTGTTTGTGTCGTGGTGTGAAAAATTCGATTAGTATTCGATAAAATTAAAATAAATTCTTAATAGATACAGTCGTTATTTTGTGAATGTCAAATTTACATGCAATTTGATCTAACATGTTTTGAGCGCTGCCGCCACCAATTAGTTCATGCGTACTAACGCCGGCCGGCACCCACTCACTACTGTTAGAAGATGCAACATCCGTCACCGCATGGCTGCTTCGGTAGTGAAGCTGGTTGGATATACTTGTGGTTGGATTGCATGTAAACTAAATTCGTTTGTTACATTAAAAGGCTCGACTTGCTTTTCGTCACTTTTCAGCGACATACTTTTTGTACCAGACCGGTGAAGTCTGTACCAGTCATGTGCTCCCGCCACTAATTGGTGCAAGCAAACTAGTACCGATCGATAGCGGAAGTAGACACAGTAGTTTAGATCAAATTGCTTGTACTCGTAAATACTTTCGTAAAATAAAGGCTGAATCTGTTTTTTTTTTATACAACTATATTGGCAAACAAGCATGCGGTCCGCATTAGGTGGTAAGCGGTCACCGCAGCCTATTGACGCTCGCAACACCACGGGGATATTACTCGCGCGCTACCAATCTTGTTACCTAAGGATGTTTCCTCACAGTACCCAGTAATTTCTCTGGCATATCTCACCCTTCAAACCAGAGCACAGCTATATAAATACAGCTGCTTGGCGGTAGATATAGGTGAGACAAAGGTACCCATGCAGATGACTTTTGTACTAAGTCTCCCTCTGGTAAAACTAGCTAGTTAACTAGACTATTTCCAATTCAGATCTTAAGTCATTTCTAAAGTAACCTTAGTAATCTCTCAGGAGATAACTGAAGAATTAACAGACTCTCGAAGAAGTTCGGTTAACAAAAATAATGCACCTTTCTAAGAAAATCTTACCAGCACGCATTTACGCGGGAAATGTTTCCCCATTCCCCGCACTCTATCATCGCTCCGTTCAGAATCTATCACTGAATGCGATCGTAGGGTCGAATAAATCCATTATTGGCTACAATTGCCAATATCCGTGCGGAAGCGAGCGACTGCCGGCCTACATTCACCCTCCACACGCCGCCACGCCTGCTGGGGTTACGTAAACTGCAGGATGAGTTTTTGCAATGTTTCGCATGGATGATTTGGATGATTTGCTTTGATCGATGATGCAATTTCTTGAAGATCCGAATGTCATATAAAATTTAGCTAAGAGGGAATCGGACCTCTATTGGACTTAAGTGTGGTCGGGAACAAACAAGCATACGTACCTACCTAATGTATATTTGATACCGTAGCCAAAAAAATCAGAAATGGCGCCCACTTTACCAGTTGCGGAGTGGCAAGGGCAACCCTTGTAATCTCACTCATTCGCAAGAAAACAACATGACTCCAGAGAATTATTATTCGATTGCAGTCTTCTGTTAAGACTATCCCGGATGGGCTGCTTTGATGTCATCTACCTCTTTTGTTTTTATTGTTTGTTACTGTCATAATCTTACATTTCTCATGGCACTCGGTTCTCTCTGCTTACTCGGCAACGGACCTTCCGTGAAGATACGTATACATGCGTACATTTTTGACAAGCTTGGTGGCGTAGCGGTTAATAACGCGACTTTAACACCAACGCTCGTGGGTTCGATTCCCACATTAGACAAACATAATTGAGCATGAAATAGGCCGAATCGAAGCAGTTCCTCTGGGGAAGTACCTCCACCTCAGAGAAAACCGTAGCCAAATAACTCCCTGGGGAGTTGTTGTGTTCCTGCGTGTGAGTCAGGTCACCAGTAAGCTCCTAAGTCGTTGCTGTGTTGCAGAGGCATCGCGCGAATGATACTTAATGCACCACCAGCGTTCATAGGCTACGCTATAACCACTATACACCAGGTGGACTGTATGCTTGTATGCCTCCCGACCATGTATAAAAAAGCATAATTTTTACAACCTCTAAAATATTTCAATTGTATTTTTGTTGAATCAAATAATCAGTTTAGGCCATCCCGAAACAACCAAGTGTAGTCATTGAGAAGAGCAATGAATGTTAAAGAAGCGAGGTGTGTAAGTATCGAGTCACTTTGCGCTCGGTTTTTTGTATACAACGTCGGGAGGCACACAAGCACACGACCGACCTGATGTAAAGCGGGTACCGTAACCTATTAACGCTTGCGATATATTAAGTATCACTCGCGCGATGCCTCCTCTGGAGGGCTGTCAACTCCTTGGGACCTTACTAGTGACCTTACTCACACGCAGGAACACAACAACCCTCTAGAAATTGTTATTTGGCTGCAGTTTTCTGTGAGGTGGAGGTACTTCCCCAGACTGCTTTGACGCGCCCTACCTCTCTTAAAACATCCAGATCAAGACAAACAGACTTGTTCATGCACACAAATGTTTGCCTTGTGTGGGAATCGAACCGAAGAGCGTTGATGTCAAAGTCGCGTCATTCACGACCGAGCCACCGAGCTCGTCGTCGGTTGTCTCTGCCTACCCCGCAGCGGTCTGGACGTGAAGTTAGATAGAGTGTAGTTACAGTAATATTGTGTCAAATATCGAGATTCTTGTATTAGTAACGAGGAAGAAGCGAATATATAAGTCTTGTCGACCAGTCATCAATAAAAAAGTCGCCATTTGTACTCGCGACTGTTCGCCTATTGAATACGACGTAGTTCAAAGCAAACAAATTATCAGGAATCTTTAATTTATTAGTATAAGCAATTGACTCCGACGTCAGAGAATGGCGTACGGAGATTGGCTTACCCGTCCGACTACTTGGATAACGTACGACATATTTATTTTACAGTAACTAAACTTGATGCTTGCTTCGATTTAGATGCCAGTGGGGCGATCGACAAATGTACGACCGATGTTTCGACCTGTTTAAGTTAACTGTATGTTATTTTAAGTCAACAATTTGTTATTTTTAGTATATTTTTTTTTATAAATAACGACAGCGTCGTTCTTGCCTTTCATCACTCTGTCACATTCATGTCGCGCTCTTTCCATTATGATATAAAATTTTGTATGAATATGTACATATACGTTTACATATGTATGAAATAAGTATTACGCGATATCAGTACCATGCGTTGTATTAAGCAGGTACCTACTAAATTTTTTCATTTTGTTTTCTTGGTCAAAAGATTGTTATTAACATATAATATAGTAGTATGAGAGTTAGTAAAGCGAACATGCAAGATACTACGGAGATGCATCTGGACTTTAATATAAACATAGAAGTTAAACCACCATGTTTTATATTTTTTGTCTATTTATTACATAACCGATTATGTTTTATGTCGAGAATATCTATAGTTGTCATTTTAAAAACCTAACTCCACACGAGTAAAGTCGAATAGCAGTTAATAATGTTCTAAAATAAGGTTAACTAAGGTAAGAACTATTATTTTTGCATGTATAATCGGTCATTCATAAATTTAATACAACAGTTAACTCACAAGTATTAGCTTCTCATATTGTAGAAATTAATTATATGATTTATTTATTTTTTTATTTATTTATTTATTACATTACATGCAAGTTTACAGAGTATACTAACTCCAACGCACCAGCAAGTCATACTAATACAATAGTTGCAGATTAAATTAAGTTGATTACAAACGACCACTCGTTACTCGAAACAATATGATAGATTATTATGTTAAATTACGATAGTGTCACAAATTACAATAGAATAAGAATATCAGGTCATGTCATGATGAAGTATGTCATTCAATATGAAAATAAAACAAAAATCCTCATTATCAATATCGTAATTCCCGTTTATGATTTTACACCAAACGCTGAAAATGAGTATCACGTGAAATATGAGACAGTAGCCGGAATATGTGATCTAAAGACAAAACTACGCAAATCGAATAATTAAGTATAATTTAGGTACTGTTCTATTGTTCGGTGAGGTTGTCATATTCTATGTCTTACTCTGGCGCAAAAACGCGTTTTATTTGAGTGTTCTCTTCCAAACTGTGGACAGGCAGATGTTTGTTCGTAAGGTTTTTAGACTATGACATCATTCGCGGACGAAGTAAGAATTTTATTTTGTAATTACTTAACTTTTTTATTGTACAATGCCATAATCCAAAGGCCATCCAATTCTAATGTCAAAGTTTTGGTTAATATTCTCCGCTATAATTTGGACAACGAGTCTAACGAGACAACCAACTGTCAAGATCAAATCGATCTAGAGCTACTGTCGCAAGCGAGGAGTTTAATTTCAATTCTCATCTGTCGGAATTAATTTCCAGAGTGACTCTACTGCTTACTGGAAATAGAACTTAATCATTCGTTCACGTACGGATATGACAGTGGATTTCCAGAACACAAAATTATCTACATGCAAATATGACAGATTATTTTTGTATCTATATCTTAACGCAAGTCCCTTGCGGGGTAGGCAGAGAGTACCGAGCGCCATAAGACGCGGTCCTTATACACTTCACTCGCTTCTTTAACATTCATAGCTCTGATCATTTCATTATTTTTGTACGGGTAATTAATGATGCAAATATATTCATCAAGCAGCAAAACAAATGTTATTTCCACTTTTGACACTTATCATGTCTTAAATGAGCCATCCTTGTTTATATACACACATCAAAAGTGTCTAGGGATCAACATATATTTTTGCAATAACTTTTCTCCTGATTGATATTAATTAAAATTTTCTTTAAGGATTCATCAAATAAAGTGTTTTCGTTTGTCTACAGTAACGATAAACCAAGTCACCTTTGCATTAATAAAGAAATTTGCCATTTTCATAATAAAGGGATTTTTGACATTTGAACCACTAACATTAAAGTTCGAAAAAAAGACTGAAATATCAGTTTTCTTTAAAATTTTATTGGGTAACTTAAACAATTAATAATCCGTGTTTCTACCGCGAACACTAACAACACAAGAACATCGGTTTGGCATACTCAAAATGAGTTCATCCAAATCACGCTGTGAAATGGTCGCCCATGTTCGTTGCAACAACAAAAAAAGGTCTTCTTGCGACTGGATACCCTCCATATTCGGCAGAGCTCTTCTCTGTAGCATATCCCATGCATGCTCAATCGGGTTCAAGTCTGGCGACTGAGCAGGCCAGGGCATGACATTGATGTTAGCTGCGGCGAGAGTCTGTCTTACAACTCTTGCGGTGTGCGGTCGTGCATTAACTGAAATAAGGGACCGATTTGCACTTGTAGAGGAACGATGACGTCTGATACAATCGTCTCAGCATAAATTTGAGAGTTGAGGTTGCCTCTGATCCAAATCAACTCAGTTCTTCCGCCGATCCAAATACCCGCCCATACCATGATGGTTCCACCACTATAAGGATGGACTTCCTGGCAGGATTTTAATCGCTGTTGGCGTCCAGGGGTTCTCCAGTGTCGTATACGTCTTATATCCGGTCTCATACCAAAACGAGACTCATCAGAAAAGCACACGAAACGCCATTGTTCTTCTGCCCAATTTCTGTGTTCAAGAGCCCATTGATATCGAATCCTACGATTGTGCATTGCTATAGGTGGTACCCTTAGCGGTCTTCGGGAATGAAGGTTCACTTCATGCAAGCGGTTTCTGACTGTTTGGTCGCTAATTAAGTTCCCTGAAGAGTGATGAAGCGTCACGGCTAACATCATGGCGGTTATTGTTGGAGCTCTTCGAGTTGTGATTTGAATGTATCGGTCTTGTCTCCGTGTGGTGCAGCGATACCGTCCTCCATGGCGCTCAGCCACGGTACCAGTGCTTCGGTAACGTGTCCAAAGTCGACTGATAACACTCTGACTTGTATTCAGAGCTAAAGCCACAGTACGTTGCCGGGAACCAGCTTCTATCATTCCCACGTGTTGTTAGTATTCGCGGTAGAAACACGGATTATTAATTGTTTAAGTTACCCAATAAAATTTTAAAGAAAACTGTTATTTCAGTCTTTTTTTCGAACTTTAATGTTAGTGGTTCAAATGTCAAAAATCCCTTTATTATGAAAATGGCAAATTTCTTTATTAATGCAAAGGTGACTTGGTTTATCGTTACTGTAGACAAACGAAAACACTTTATTTGATGAATCCTTAAAGAAAATTTTAATTAATATCAATCAGGAGAAAAGTTATTGCAAAAATATATGTTGATCCCTAGACACTTTTGATGTGTGTATATAGGTATATACAATATTTCGTGTACCTCGGAAACGGCTCTAACGATATCGATAAAATTTTGTACTTATATAACCTTTGGTTTCAAAGTTTGTCTATATGGGTATCTTTCTAAAAGAATTATAAGACACCTAAAAAACGCCCAGATACTATCAAATGTCATTTTAAAGCAGCACCTTCTTTTGAGAATACGACTTAGTCGTTTGAAATGCCATATAACATTTTATCGAAGATACTAAGAAGTGTTAATTAGAATATCAAAACATAACTGTTGTCCAAAATGTCTCGAGCACTTTTCATCGTCTAAGAAAGATTAGGAAAAGTCTGGGAACCTTTGTTTTGTTTGAGAAAAGAGCTCATATCATACATGCCTCGACCGGGATTGCGATTACTGGACTCTACATCAGCATTAGCTCATAGCTCGTCCTGGTAACACCTAGTTATTGATTTTTCTATTATAGTGTTGTGCAAATGGAAACAACTCAAATATATTACGCAAATGCAGTCACACCCTCCTCTATAGCCCATCAATATGTTAGCCACTCTGTATCAGTAAGTACTGATCCAGACAATTTATTCTTCAGTTAATGAATAAACAGAGTTCCTTTAGCTTGCGATAGCGTGCCTAAACTACATCGTAACGTCCCCGCAACGTACTCGGATTAATTACCTTTTAATTAGCAATCCACAGATAGTGGAAACTCACTAGCTTGTTTGTTTGATGATATGCATGGATACTCCTTGTACTCCATATGTCTTTTTTTATACCACACCTGGAGGCATACAGGCATACGGCCCACCTCATGTGAACTCCTGTCACCGTAGTCTATAAACGGTTGCAACTCGTTACAAGTTTGCTGGTGACCTCACTCACATGTAGGAACACAGCAAACCTCTAGGGAGTTGTTATTTGGCTGCGGTTTTCTGTGAGGTGGAGGTACTGCCCCAGACGGGCTGCTTTGATGCGCCCTACCTCTATAATACTTTCGCGTTGGTATATCTAATTTGCAATAGTTTTCTGTTGATGAATAATGGAATAGAAGGGGTAAAATGTGCGATGTATTCTTTCTTCGTAGCGTTATCACGTATTCTAGACCATTAGCATTGACGGGGCCCGCTACATAAGGATTAGGGAAAATACAGATACCGACATAGAGCAACTGCCGTCAGATCTTCACATCTCAGGTCACACGTCTTTTGAAATATAATATCTTGGACGCGCGGGCTTCCTCGCGATGTTTTCCTTCACCACCGAGCTGGTGATAATTACAAATAGGTACTTAAATCCAAAAACACGTTTTTAGTGGTACATGCTCACATCTGGTTTCGAATCGGCACCGGCCGCATGATTCTCTATCGACTAGGTTATCACTACTCTTAAGATGTGATTAATTAAATATGTTCAAGTAAAAACAGAGCCTCGCAGCAGCGGGCGGCGTGAAGGTCGAAACAGTTTGGTTTGCGAGCGCGGTATGACGCTCTCCGTAATGTCAAACTATCATTGTAGTAAAAAGATTAGGTGTCATTTGTGAACGTCAATTTAACTGGCAATTTGTTCAAAACTCTACTTTTTTAATAGAGGTTCAAAGCAGTCCGTCTAGAGAAGTAAATACCTCCACCTCACAGAAAATCGCGGCCAAATAACTACTCTCAAGAGGGTTGTTGTCTTCTTGCGTATCAGTGAGGTCACTAGTAAGCTCCTAAGGATTTGCTGCGTTAGCAGCAGAGCATCACGCGAATGATACTTTTATTTCAAGCGTTCATTGGCTACGGTAACCGCTTTACGCCAGGTAGCCGATATGCTTGTATGCCTTCCGACGTTGTATATAAAAAAACAAACTCATTGTGACAGACACAATTACCAGAGCATAAAAATAATAAACATAAAAAAAATATAAATATTAAACTATGTATGTATTAAACAATATGTTTCTTATAGTACCATTAAAATTTTCCAAACAAACACACAATGAAGCTGGATAATGTATTTACTTATAAGTTTTATACAACGTCGGGAAGCATACAAGATACGGCCCCTTTGTTTCAAAGTGGCTACCATACCCTATGAACCTGTTGATACATCAACTCTTTAGGACCATATTGGTAACGCCACTCAATCGAAAGAACAAAATTACCCTCCAGGGATCCCTACATGATGCTGCAGTTTTCTGTGAGGTGGATGTCTACTTTGATGCGCCCTAATTTTTTTTCATTATGTTTACGCCTACTTACCTCAAATAGTAAGTATTGCGTTTATATTTTTATACTACAAGAATTATTTCAAAATAATTCGATATCACTCAAGTTTATTACTTTGTATCGATTAATTATTTGTTACGATACACGATTATATCGATCGAACTCGCAACGTTCGAGTGTTAGTGCCGAGGCGCCGATTGGATTGTGGTATCGTGATTTTTTAATAATTGCATTTAAATCGATTTCAAAATTTAATTATTCGTGATTAGTTCAATTATATAAAGTCATTTTGAAATAAAGGCATGAAACTGTCTACTATTGACAAAATAATATTTTATCATTAATTTTGCTGTTGAGCCCCTGTATATTTATCGAACCAGAGGGACAGTGCTTCTGTCGTTTTGTGAATATCTTATTTTTATCAGGTATGATAAAGATTGTTTTTTTACGTCGGGAGGCAAGCATACGGCCCACCTATGAACGCCTGCAATATCACTGATCCGATGTCACCTCCGCTGCTAACACGTTAACTTCTCAGGAGGTTACTCACTCACACACAGGTACACAACAACCCTCTGGGAAGTTGTTATTTGGCTGCGGTTTTCTATAAGGTGGAGGTACTGCCCTAGACGAGCTGCTTTGATGCGCTCGACCTCTCTTAAGATAACCTTAGAAAGCAAAGCATAAATAAAAAAAGTTGCTCTTTTAAAGTAATATGAAATAATAAGAATGCCGAAATTTACTAGTAGTATTTCTTTCTATTAGATATAATAGAAGAATGTCAGAATCTGATATGAATATACTTCATGTTGTGAAGTCAAATTACACATATACCAGTGCATTCTAAAAGAATAAAAAGAGAATTAAATTAGATTATATTTCAAAAACTGTAAGACGTGTCTAAGTGCCCGCGAGGGCCCAATGGCAAATAAAGAATTTTTATCTTATCTTATCTTTATTCGTTGCGTTTTTCGACTCTACAACAAATCTTTTGTCCAAAAAATTTTTCGTTTATATACGCATTTTGTTGTTTAATTTTGTTCCGACCCAAGAAAAAGATTATTTCAAGTAATTTATTATAGAATCAATATTAATTTAATACTTGTTCCACATGGCGGGCTTCGTGCCTGTTTGTCACCCGATCAGTGTAAAACCTGTATACAAATTGAGTAGAATTCAATTTGCAGCAATGAATATATAGTCTAGAACCTGGCGAGAGTACATGACAAGAGCAATGAACGTTAAAGAAGCGAGTGAGGTATGTAAGGATCGAGTCGCGTGGCGCTCGGTTCTCTCTGCCTACCCCGTAAGGGATTTGGCGTGAAGTTATAGTAGTAGAATATATAGTCACTAAGCTACACTACCGCATATAGTCATTGTATAGGATGTGTGGTTTGTAATCGGTATATAACATTGCCATTCAATATATATCGGTAATAATTTTGTATAAATTATCAAAACCGTGACAATGGCGCCGGCCGGAAGCGGCCATCTTGTCGGCGCGTGACTTCCGCAGCCTTTCACGACGCTTGTAATGAGTGCTCGTTAATTTTGACATGTTAAATGTCATCAGTTCCGATGTACGCTTGACATTATTTATTGTGAGGATGCAGAGTCGAAATTAATGACTCACGGAAAACAATAATTATCGACGATGAAGCGAAAAGGTTCGAGAATATTGACTACGATTCGTTTGGTCCAACAAGTTTACGACCAAACCTATCGCACTAAATCCTAAATATGAACCGGATATCACAGAGTAGTATTCACTAAAGTTCATTCAGTTAATAGAGGTAGTGTGCATCAAAACAGCCCGTCTGGGGAAGTACCTCCACCTCACAGAAAACTGCAGCCAAATAACAACGTGTGAGTAAGGTCACCAGTAAGTACCTAAGGAGTTGCTGTGTTAGCAGTAGATGTGGTATCGCCCGAGTGATACTCAATGTATTACGAGCGTTCATAGGCTACGGTAAGCGTTTTACATTAAGTGGGCAGTATGCTTGTATGTCTCACGACGTCGTATATGAACAGAGAAAAAAAGAGCAGATATTAGCCGATACTTACTAAGAAAGTAGTGTCGGCAACGCACGAGTGACACCCCTGGTGTTGTAAATGTATATAGGCTACGATGACTGTTTACCATCAGGCAAGCCGTATGCTTGTTTGTCACCTTGGTAGTATATAAAAAAAAGAAATTGCTGACAGACTTAATTTAATTTATGTCGTCCCATAATATCACTACATTTTACTTCTAGTCGTCGCAATTCAAATTATCAAATCATTTATAATAAAAAAATCGTTTGGGTGTTTTTATTTGGCCCTTTTCCAATACATCACCAATTTGATCTATATGTGTGCGTCTAGGGCGGCGCCCACCGATATCTCCATTCACTCTTGCCTGATACACTACTTTCGTAAGTCTTTTGTCATTCATTCTTTCTAAATGACCAAACCATCTCAGCATACCCTTTTCAATTTTTGTCACTACATTATCTTTCATTCCACAAAGTTCTCGTATCGTGTTATTTATCATATCAAACAAGGTGGTGTTTATTTAAATTCTTGGTGTGGCATGTATATAGCTTATATACAGATCTTAACACTAGTAGAGGTGTATAATGTCGCGATTTAAAACACGAGTTACCGTCATAGCTGATTGCATCACGCAAGTTTAATTGGCATCACCGAAAATGGCGAACTGTCGTAATACCCGTTGACGGACGGACGGAATGACCGGCGTTATAGAAAGTCCACGGATTTAGGTCGCTTTATTATATCAGGTGGTAAACGAACCGCCACATGTGAAGGGATAATGGCTTATTTTCGCTCCTGGCGCAGCAATTCTTCAAGAACACTGGAGACAGTCTCTCGTAAGAATACAGTATCCCTACGGAGATCATTTGCGTCTCTAGGTGAAGTGAAGATATTTCTACAGCTCTATCTGGTAAATATCGCAGTGCTGATACTCTTTCTCCAGAACCCTGCCTGGCAATTGATTGAAATGTGGAAGATGTTTATGCGCATTATTAGCTTCCCATCACTCGTATACCCAATCCACGAAATGAAGAATTTGTGAAGACATGCAGATAGATGTTTGAGAATGGTGACAGCCGAGGGGTTCCCAGTTGGAATCCTGGTGCCACTCAGTTCGTGTTATGTACATATTGTCACTTGTTTTTCGGTAAAGGAAAACATCGTGAATAAGCATGCCCAAGAAATTACCAAGACGTGTAACTTAACTTAAGAAAATTGGACGGCAGTCGCTCTATGGCGAAGTCAGTATGTTCGTGAAATCCCTAGACTTGTGTAGCGGATCCAATACTAATGGATTAGGAAACAGAATAATGCTAAGAAGAAGAGTTTATGGTATACTAAATACCCATCCAACGACAAGTTGCATTAAACGTTGTTTAACTCGTTGTTTTTAACGCTCGTGGGTTTGATTCCCACACAACATAAACATTTATGTGCATGAACATGTCTGTTTGTCTTGGTCTGGATATTTTAAGAGAGGTAGGGCGCATCAAAGCAGCCCGTCTGAGGAAGTACCTTCACCTCAATGAAAACCGTAGCCAAATAACAACTCCCCAAAGGTTTGTCGTGTCTGCGTGTGAGTGAGGTCAGAGTTGCTGCGTAAGCAGCAGAAAAGGCATCGCGCGAGTGATACTTAATATATTACAAGCTTTAGCAGTAGCTGCTTTACATCAGGTGGGTCGTATGCTTGTATGCCTCCCGAAGTGCCTCCTGACTCAATACTTGGGTGATATACGCTTTATAACGTTCTGCACTAGAAACGACTTCCATCCAAATAAAAAAAAAATGTTTGTCTGTGAAGTCGGTTTACGGACGATAATTTTACGTGGTAACGTCATAAGAAAACATTCAACAGCTGACAAAACAGTTCACGTGTAGGTTGTGTGCTGCCGCTGTCTCTCTTCTACTCGGACGCATCGGCCGATGGAGTAGAAGAGAGATAAATGTGTTACAAGCCGAACGCTTAGGCCGAGCGTGCCTCTCTATCGCTTGTTCCGCGCTCTCGCTCGCACGCTCGGCTCACGCGGAACGTGACACTTTTTCGTGCATGCAGCCGGCGTTCGTCGATTTATAAGACTGTCACGTCAAAAAAAATACGAGTAGGACACTCGCACGATCAATGTATTGGCAAAACGGACAAGCAGTTCATAAAAAGCGGTTCCAGTCCGGCCTGGCTTAGTTAACGGCTCGACCGGCACAGTTGCCGACGCCGGCGCGCCGCGATCGCGTGACTGCACACATTTAACATAAAGTATCGGCTCGAGAACTAGATTTTACTTCGGAATCCATTACGAACACAATCATAGACGTTAAAGCATGGACCGTGCATTCCGCACTTATTGCGGCAACACACCTGCAATTGAAGGCGCGGAGCTGAGCTGACATTCACGTTATATTGTCTCTGTTCTACTCTATGACAAGCACAAAATCACCATTGCGTATTTGTGCACTATGGTCGGTGTAATGATAAATGGTATTTTCGTATTTACTAGCTCGGGGAAGGAAAATATCGTGAGGAAATCCGAATGTTCGAAAAAATATATTTCGAAAGACATGTGACTTAACTAAGGTCTGATTTCCTTTCTGAATTGTGGAGTACTGACGCCAATGGCTCCGTGCCATAATCAGTGCCTTCGCCAAATCCTTAGGCTTAGGTGTAGCTGTCCCCGCCAATCTGGTATCCACGGATTGTAATCCCCCAGATTACCACTAAAAAAATTTTAATTAAAAGTAACCAAAAAGGACATTTTTGCTTACTTTTCATTTAAAATTTTCTAGTCGAGTTCGATGGATATTTTATAGGCAATTTGATCAATACATTTCTTTATGCATCACCAAGTATTTATCTATAACTTCTGCCTTGGGTAGGCAGAGAGAACCAAGCGCCATAAGACTCGGTCCTTACACACTTCACTCGTTTCTTTAACATTCATAACTTCTTTTCATGCACACCCGTCGGTTTGTAGGACTCTTGACATCACCTTCTGATAAAACATAACCAATTTGGTCATGGTAGGTTAGTCTTGATCTTCCTTGGTTCCTACATCTTTCCACATTTGCATTGTATATCTGGTTCGTCATTCTTTCATCCTGCATCCTTTCTACATATCCGAACCAACGCAGCATACCTTTTCTCATCTTAATGCCGACACTCTCTTTCAGACCAACTCTCTTTCTTACATCATCATTACGAAGTATGCATCACCAAGTAGTTCATAAGAATTAGCACAGGCCGGCACTACTTACTCATCTCTCAACATCTCATCCTGCCAACCCTAACAGTAACAATCACAGTCAGATCTGGCCACGTAGCCAATTAATCATTTTGCGGTCTGGTCTACATTTAATTTAATGATATTAAATAAACAAACTCAAATTCCGCCACTCGCCCACAGTTCTGGACTTACACGTGTAGTCTTCCTCACTTATCTCTATGTACAGAAACACGTGTACCCCTTCCCTCCTTCCCATTCCCACTTAACTAACTCCAGTATACTTAGATAAATACTAATTTGTATATAGCCGCGGGTGGGTGCCGGGGAGATCTGAAATACAGGAATCGTTGAGGTAAGTCGTGTCTACAGACTATCCTCGCCCAGGAGGGAGACTTTGTACAAAAGTCGTCTGCGTCGGTACCTCTGTCTCACCTATTTCTACCGCCAAGCAGCTATATTTATATAGCTGTGTTCCGGTTTGAAGGGTGAGATATGGCAGAGAAATTACTGGATACTGTGACGAAAGAGCCTTAGGTCACAAGATTGGCAGCGCGCGAGAAACATCCCCGTGGTGTTGCGAGCGTCAATAGGCTGCGGTGGCCACTTACCATCTGCAGCGGGCCATGTGCTTGTTTGCGAAGCTAGTTGTATACAAAAAGAAGGATCCATGTATTGTTTATATTATATTATAGGTGGAAAATATATTTATTTTAATTTTCAGTTTTTCTCGGAACAACACTTAGTACTTGTTTTGAGATGTCTTGTATTACCACGCAAAATATACATATTTGGACAATATGTATATTTGCGAAGGATATAGGATAGAAAAACAAAATAATAAAAAACCCATACGCAAAATATATAAAAAAATATTAAAACTGCATCAATGTTAGTTTATAACAGTAAAACTACTTACATTGTATTATTTTTTTATACAACTTGATTGGCAGACAAGCATGCCCGCCGCATCAGATGGTGAGCGGTCAATCTAGTGACCTAAGCCTCGTTGCTGTCACATTTTTGTTATGTTAGCTATGTTTAGCCACAGTACCCAGTAATTTCTCTGCCGTATCTCACCTTTCAAACCGGAACACATCTATATAAATATAGCTGCTTGGCGGTAGAAAAGGTGAGACAGAGGTACCCATGCAGACGACTTTTGACAAAGTCTCCCTCTGGTATAATTTTTAAGGTATATCCTGTGCATAATGAGTAAACAGTGTTACTTAGCCACACGTGACAATATATCGAATGACGTGAAGATTACGTTACAGTCTTGGAAAAGTCATTATAAATATTGATATTCATGTATTGAATTCATATGAAAGTATTATTCCGCACTTCAGCCTACCCAGGTGTATTAATGGATTTGTTACGATGTAAACTCTACCAGTGAATGAGTTCATATGCGTCTTTACTAAGACTCGAAAAACTTACTACCGTGACCAAAATATTCTCTAGGAAGTAGACGATGTGCCTCTCTTTATCCTAGGGCCTTGTTTACAGGCTACACCACAAGCGCGCCAGGTTGGTTTGGATCCTAAAGATGAGTCTGAATCTACTTATACTCGTCAATTAAACTACATGTATTCATCAGCAAATACGAAGGTATCATACCAAATATAGAATAATTGCTCACCAATTACTGATGTCGTTTAAATGCATTCCTCTGTACAGACTTTAAGGCCATCTCTAATTGGTCGGTGTATAAATCAGAATATTACAATGTAATCCTTTGTACCCATATATTACCGTACTACTTATTATGTCTTTGCTTTGTCACGTCTAACAAGTGGGTAGTTACAAAAAAATTGACAATTTAAATCGCTATATTAATTGCATGCGAATTATAGCAATGATATCCCAGTGGATAAGAATAGACTATCGGTCCCTGATTGGCATGTACAGCTTAATTTTTGTTATCGAATTTATGTACATATTTGTAATTATTACTTGCTCGACGGTGAAGAAAAACATCGTGACGAAACCTGCACTGTTGGCTTGGGCCAAGTGACGTGAGATGGCTGGTGTCATTTGTGACCCCAGAATACCGATTAAGCTAAAGGAGCAGGTTTATAAAACCATCATTAGACCTGTCCTTTTATATGGCAGCGAAACGTAGTATGTACTTGAGCGGCACAAGCAGAAGCTGCGTGTCACGGAGATAAAAGTGCTGCGCTGGAAGTGCGGAGTGCCGCGGAAGCTTCGCGTAAGGAATTCCCGCATTCGCGGTCGCCTACGCTGGTACCGCCACGTCTTACGAAAACCGGCAAGTTCAAAGGTCTGACCATGCCGCCTTCGCCAGTTCCCGGCAGAAGGGGCAGACTTGACGTCGTGAAGGAAGACATGCGTGGTGTCACTATGCCGGATGCTGAAGACGCCGCGAAATGGAGAAGCACTTAAAGCTGACCCTGGGCTCCGAAGCGAAAGCGTAGGACGCGACCGGGTTTAACGCACGGATGATGACGACGAGCTCCTCTCGGGAAAAAACGCCTCACTCGCATAACTATCACCTATGTGTGTTATATTCATCTCTTTCTCAAAAAACCTGTACGTTTTCCCACGACACACCATCTAACGCCAGTATACAGCACGCACTTTACTGAATACTACGATAACCTATGCTACTTTTGTTATAAACAACAACCCAACGACACCTCGCACTTTGCAATCGGCCAAATTGTTAAGGTAACAAGCGTTCGCAATAGAGAGACATACATACATAGTCTCGGAAAATAAATAAATATAAATATATTATACTAAATTTTTGTCTGGTAAAAAATGAGAGAACTTACGAGTATGCTTAACTGTATCCCTGAAATATGTTTTGTAACTTGGTTATTATTTTCTGTATAAAAAATAGAAATAGTATATATATATTTTTAATATGGTGCCAAACATCGTTGTGCCTCGACCACAAACCAAATACGCATGAAGGCACCCACGTTCACAATAACGTTGTGTTTTAGCGCCTACATATCTCAACGATTCGAACCTCCTGACCAACGGGAGAATACTGTAAGCAATAAGTCGATATTATTGTCTTAGGTTTAGGTTAATTTTTAACGGAAGTATCGCGTGTTTTATTTATTTTGTTGAACCTGACGTTTCGAATGCTTTGCAGCGTCCGTGGTCGCAGGAAGACTAAGGTGACATTTGTCTTACATTGGTTATTGAATTATTACATCTACCGACATGCATGGAATAATTATATACGTTCCGATTCACACAAAAATCGCTCACGGTGTGTGAATGTTTTTGACTAGATCTCTGGGTTTGTGAATTGATTATTTTTAGAACTGGATCCCAAGCAGGTGGTACTCGCCAGGTTCAACAAAATAAATAAAATATGCGATACTTCCGTTAAAAAAATAGTTTAATTCAATAAGTCGATATTTGCCGCGACGTTGATCCACGAACTGACCAATAAAACCTGCTCGTTCTCTTTGCCTCCCGACTCGTAGCGGTTAATTGAGTTTAGTAACTCAATATCGATCTCATAGGATCTCCATAGGTTATTTTCTTCATGGGCCCACCTGATGGGAAGTGGTTCGCGTGTTCTGTGAGGCTGACAAAACTCGGATTATTATCGCTCGCGTAATGCCACCCCCGCTGCTAACGTAACAAATCAAGATAAAATCAGGGAACCTCACTCGCGGACATAATTATTCTCCAGGATGCAGTCGAGCAAGTAGGTACTTTGAACAATATTCTCTTGGACTCGAAACCAGCGGAGACTATACGGCACTGTTTCATCGCCAGCTATAACCTGGAAGCGAGTAGATATTTCTTAAAAGCCGATTGGTAACAAAGGGTGAATGATTATGTTATGCTATGAGTTCTCCGCATTATATCTGGACCACTTTATACGGAAGTGACCTCGCCGTTAAGCCTCCCTCGCTCGCTTCAATCCCTATTTATTGACTTGGCAGAAGCATATTCACGCCAAATCCTCTGCGAGGTAGGGGCCACTTACTTACTTATACCACTTAGGGCTCCCGACACCATGTTCTGCCACCCGAAAACACGGCCAATTCGGTTGCGGTCGGTTAATCTTAACCTTCCTAGGCTCCTACATCCTTCAACTTTCACGTTGTATATCTACAACTTTATTCTTTCCTCTTGCATACGTTCTACATGTCCTAACCAGTGGAGCATGCCTTTCTTATCTTTACACTGATCCTACCTTTCAGACCAGAGAAAGACTTTGTACAAAAGTAGTCTGCGTGGGTACTTCTGTCTCACCTATTTCTACCGCCAAGCAGCTATATTTATATAGCTGTGTTCTCGTTGAAGGGTGAGATATGGCAGAGAAATTACTGGGTACTGTGACGAAACAGCCTTAAGTCACATATATACACACATCCTTAGATAATATCCGCGTGGTGTTGCGAGCGTCAATAGGCTGCAGTGACCGCTTACCATCTAATGTGGGCCGTATGTTTGTTAGCCAATCTAATTGTTTAAAAAAAGGCCAACTCGATCGCTCGATCTAAAAATATTACGTCGTAGATTTTGCGCAACTCTCGCACCGGATCTTCAACCGGGTTATATAAATTTAAATCCCCCGTCACATTCAATTTCCTCTTCAACCTTAATCAGTTCAATAGGTATGTTTTTATTGCATACTTGTCAAATACCATTAGCTCCGAGTGCGCACTGTGCCGACCTTGGCGGCCGTCAAGCGTTATCCATTTAGCACGGCGCTCGGCTTGAAACATACCATGGCCCGTGGCTTACTGCTTGTTTACTTGCTTTTTGTATTTATTGTTGGGTTCCGTAGCAAACCGGAAAAAACTTTATTCTCTAACACTACGTTCTTTTTTTATAATATGTTGGGAAATATACAAATATGTAGCCCACCTGATGTAAAGAGGTTATTTTTTTTTATATATTTAATTGCATATGTCATAATAAGTAGTACATGACTCTAATTAGGGTACCGCAGCGTTGGTGAACCTTTTTATACTTATTACAATTATATACCTAATCCATATATACGTTAACATAGCCTATGAACGCTTGCAAACCGGGTGTATCACTTGCGTGTTGCCACCCCTACTGCTGCCACAGCAGATCCTTTTGAGGACACTGGTAATCTCACTCACTCGCTGGAACGTCACAACCCGCGATAGTCCTATTATTTGTCTGGTTTTTGCTTTCATTTTTGCCTACCGCAATGAGAGACAGGCGTGATGATGTCTATGTATGCACGTTATCCCGTTTCTTAATTCATTAGGTCGTGGCGGGGTTCGCTACCTAAGCCTAAGGATTTGGTGAAAACAATGATTTTGCAATGGAACGACTTCCGTTAGTCCTCCACGACCCATAATGAAAACTAGAATTTTCATGGGTTAGGTCCCACGTCTCTCGAAATATATCTTTTGTTATTATTTTATTATCGTATCGCTAGTTCCTAGTCTGTTTAAAATCATCGACCAATGAATACATTCATGAAGTGTCGGTAACTGCTTAATCATTCGATGTTATGTACGCAGATGTAAAGAGGTCACGTTTGAATGGTCTTTATTACAAACGCGAATGAAATCACCTGATTAGCCGTTATAATAGGAGACGTCGATCAACCTTATTCGATGTTCGATATATACAACTTAATTTACATTCCCGATGCAATAAACGCAATAAGTGCACAATTGAAAACAGATCGTTACTCGAGCGTTACGGTGAAATGTGGCCATTATGTGTGGCGACACGATCACGACACGACACAATCGTAGGATGTAACGAGCCGATCACGACTCTTGCTTCACATTTACACAGTGTTCTAGCGTCGTGAATTGAATCAAAGTATCTTTTGTTGCAAAGATAGTGACACATTGTATACAAATATGCATATATTTTAACAGAAGTAGAGTGCATCAAAGCAGCAGCTGGGAAAGTACTTCCACCTGACAAAAAAGCGTAGCTAAATAATAACTCCCTGAGGGTTGTTGTGTTCCTGCGAATGAGGTCATCAGAAACTATCTATTCGTGCGGTGGCGGAGAAAGAATACTGGAATCATCGCCAGCTCTCTTCCCGTGGGTGTTGTAAGTTAAGGGATTTCTTGAGGTTCAAGCATCTCAGCCGGTGGTAGGGCTACCCGCCTGGTTGGCGACCACCGTACATGCGGCGAAACACTCGTGAAGTGGCGTACCTATGAGTATGTCGCGTTGCGGGATCAGCTGGCGTATAACCAGTGCTCGGGAAATTATCAGGTTTGGATCTCATTAGTAAGTGGGGTTCGGCTTCTCGAGGCTCTCGATAGGTTACAGCGGCGGGCTGGCCGCATATTTGACGACGAAGAAGTCACCAAAAACCTAGAACCTCTTCAACTTCGTATGGATATTTACTCGCTAAGCGTATTGTACCGCCTTGACCATGGTGAGTGCTCTGAAGAACTGTTTTCCCTTATTCTACCCTCGCCCTTACAGCATTGAACCCCACGTGCAGGCTTGCGATGTCATTCTTCCACTGTTGAGAACATTTCCTCGCGTACTAAAAAGTTCGGCAACTCATATCGCTGTGGTGCCATTAAAAAGTGGAAGGCCCGAACATGTGTTTCCTCCTTCCTACAATATGGGATCCTCCAAACGAAGCGTGAAGAAGCACCTTACGGATCAGCATGGCAGCGTCAACTGACAGGACATTGTAGTCTTTTGCTAGTTGTCGTTGCGATTTAGGCTCCTCTTTTCGCTTAACATTAGGCGAAGCGGAGCCATAGTGGCTCCGCTTCGCTAATACATATATAAAAAACGCTCCTTAGGAGTAACTATGTTAGCAGCAGGAGAAACATCGCGCGTGTGATACTTAATGTGTTACAAGCATTAATAGGCTGCGGTAACCGCTTTACATCAGGTGGGTTGTATACTTGTATGTCTCCCGATAGATAGATCACTTGCTCGGCGGTGGAGGAAAGCATCGTGAGACAACCCGCACGTCCAAGAAATGACATTAGACGTGTGACCTAACCTAAGAAAAGTCCGGTCTTCCCTCGGAGCAGCTTGCAGGTACACAACAACCCTCCAGGGAATTGTTATTTGTCTGCGGTTTTCTGTCAGGTGGAGATACTTTGCCTGAGGGCTACTTTGATGCGCTCTAGCTCTCGTTAAAACACCCAGACTAAGACGAACAGACGTGTTCATACACAGACGTATGTCCTGCGTGGGAATGGAAGCCACAAGCCTTGGTGTTAAGCATCCACTGCTAACCACTCGGCCATCGTCCAAAACCATGGTAAGCGATGCTGCAGTACTGCCGATAATGCATTCTTGAGCAATTATTATTATACGCAGCATCATTTCCTTATTTGCCTACTTGTCTCGGCGGCCATCTTCTGACCACATTTTCTCCAATTCAAGCTGACCTTTTAATTCGGACCTTGCAATTTGCTCCTCCGTAATGAGATTAACTTGTTACGAGTGCAGGGGTCCTCGTGACTCACTCGCCACGTGACCCACTCGTAAACCTCGCCGTCCATTGGAATGGCAGCAAAAATGTAAACACATACTGCCAGTAAAATTGTTCAATTATATTTTTGACAAATGCGTTTATCTATATGAAACCAAAATATTTAACCACTTACCAGAATTTATTAAACCATTAGACTATAAACAATTTAAGAGTGCCAATGAGTCATTTAATAAACAAATGTCATTATAATTTAAATGAATTTTGCAATGAAACGTATAATACGTTTCATTGCAAAATTCATTTAAGTTATATAAAATATTTAACCACTTACCAGAATTTATTAAACCATTAGACTATAAACAATTTAAGAGCGCCGATAAGTCATTTAATAAACAAATGTCATTATAATTTAAATGAATTTTGCAATGAAACGTATTATGTACATGGAATTGTTTAATTTTAAGTTACGTTATATTGTTAGAGATAAAATTAGTATTTAAATTTTAAGTATACCGTATTTTTTTATACTACTTCGGGATGTATACAAGTATACGACCCACCTGATGTAAAGCGGGTACCGAAGCCTATTAACGCTTGCGATGTATTAAGTATCACAGCAACTCCTTGGGAGCTTACTGGCGACCTCACTCACAGGACTTTTTTTTAAATAAAATCATACGGAAGCAAGTGGTTTTCTGTGAGGTGGACGAAAACCATATAACAACTCCCTAGGGGGTTGTTGTGTTCCTGTGTGTAAGTGAGGCCACCAATAAGCTCCCAAGGAGTTGCTGTGTATGCAGCAGGGAGGCATCGCGCGAGTGGTACTTAAAATATCGCAAGCGTTAATAGGCTACGGTACCCGCTATACATCAGATGTGCCGTATGCTTGTATGCCTCCCGCCCACACACATGAACACAACAACTCTCTAGGGAGTTGTTACTAGCGGAGGTACTTCACCAGACGGGCTGCTTTGATGCGCTCTATCTCTCTTAAAACATCCAGAATAAGACAAACAGACATGTTCATGCGCACAAATGTTTGCCATGTGTGGGAATCGAACCCACGAGCGTATCTGTCAAAACAAAGTCTGAGCCTGTGATAATCTGAGTGAAACTATTAGAATGTCTCTCCGAGGCAATATGAATAGCCACCGGTCTGGTGCAATGGGTAGACACCTTTATGTTGTCCTGTAAGCGCACGCTGTGGATGTCTCGTCTGTTGTGGCCCGACACGTGATTCGTCCTCATTAGCTGTACATTATGTACTTATGATGACCTTGTGAGATAACAAATTTACCTTTATATATATAACAATACAAGTATAAACTACCAAGCAAGTTTTTTTTTATACAAAGTCATACATACGGCCCACCTGTTACCGTAGATAAGAACGCTTGTAATGCATTGAGCATCGCTCGCGGGATGCCTTCTCTGCTGCTAACACAACTCAGAAGGAGCTTTTTTTATACAACTAGATTGCCAAACAAGCATGCGGCCCGCTTTAGATGGGACACCACAGGGACGTTACTCGCGCGCTGCCAAACTTGTGACCTAAGGTTTCGTCACAGTACCCAGCAATTTGCCATATCTCACCCTTCAAACCGGAACACAGCTATATAAATATATCTGCTTGGCGGTAGAAATAGGTGAGACAGAGGTACCCACGCAGACGACTTTAGTACAAAGTCTCCCTCTGGTAAAAGCTTACTGGTGACCTCAATCACGCGCAGGAACACAACAGGTCTCTAGGGAGTTGTTATTTGCTTGCAGTTTTCTGTGAGGTGGAGCCACTTCCACAGCTTTGATGCGCTCTACCTCTCTTAAAAAGCATAAGTGAGATAGGCATAGGTAAGAGGTAGTCTACCCGGCTAAAGGTAATATCTACGTGGTATTTAGTCAGTAGGTGTCTGACATAACCCGTACGGCCGACCGTAAAAGTATTCATGTAGAGTACATGACATCCCTCCTATCGGGCCCCGGAGAGTGCCCCCTCTGGGGAATAACTAAGATACGTTTTCAGTAGCTTAGCCCTCCTCGCTTACGTCGGGCGTAACCCTCGGTTACGTAGGTTGAGATTGTTTTGTTGTTGTTTCGATGAGCCGGGCGATTATGTGGTTGACTTCTTCTTCTTCTTAGAGTTATCCCGTTTCCCAATCTATTAGATCGGCGGGGTCCGCTAACCAAGCCTAACGATTTGAAGAAGACTGATTATTACATGGAACGACTGCCGTCAGATCTCAGGAACCAGAGGGACCAGATCATTCTTAGATAAGGTCATACGTATTTCGAATCGTCGTGTCCTGGCGGTGGATGGTTATATGGGACAGATGGGTTGTAAGTATATCAGGCTCCCATACGGTATGAACCACGTAAGTGTAAGGTCAGACGTTACCTGTCTTTGTGTACTCTACCAATTCAACTTAGAAAACATGGATAGCAGGTAATGTATCCATCAGTAGCTATTCTTTAGCGATTTTGTAGAGCTCGATGGCCTGTCAGTCTAATCGAACCCGCAAGTTTAGCAGCATCGATCGCAGTCTATCGATAGATGGGTGTAGTTGTCTCTACATCTGTATTTGGATGGCTTTTTTCGGTAGATAACAATCGTTAAGCAAAGAGAGGTAGGGTACAACGGACTGGAGAATACTCAGTCTCATAGAAAAACCGTAACCAAATTACTATTTCCTGGAGGGTTGTTGCCTTACTGCGAGTGAGTGAGGTTACTAGTAACCTCTTGACCTCTTTCTTGTGTTAGAAGGAGTGGTAACGTGTGAGCAATACTTTCAGTAATGTAAGCGTTTATAGGCTACATTAACCACTTTACATCAAGGCCGTATACTTATATGCCTCCCGATGTTGTATAAAAACACGCATAATGAGTAGGCACTAATCTTTAATCGAGAAATCGAATAGACGTTCTGGATATCTGTTTTCATCGTTGACAAAATACGCACGTTTGCACGCTATTATGATTATCTAAAGAATGACAATAACGAATTGTCGCTTTCCATTGCTTTCTTTCTTCATTACTACCACTGTTTTTTTATGATACAGAGCGCCTGTAAATTAATGATTAAATTAAAAACAGTTGTTTGCTTCGTTATTATATGCAGCATTTTTAACAAGAGGAGTAATACAAGCATACGGTCCTCCTGATGTAAAGCGGATACCGCAGTCTATTAACTTGCTTGCGATATATTAATTATCACTCACGCGATGCCTCCTCCGCTGTTTACACAGCAACTCCTTGGGGGCTTACTGGTGGCCTCACTCACACGCAGGAACACAACAACCCTCTAGGGAGTTGTTATTTGGCTGCGGTTTTCTGTGAGGTGGAGGTACTTCCCCAGATGGGCTGCTTTGATGCGCCCTACCTCTCTTAAAAAGCATAAGTGAGATAGGCATAGGTAAGAGGTAGGCTAAGGGCAATATCTACGTGGTGTTTAGTCAGTAGGTGTCTGACATAACCCGTACGGCCGACCGTAAAAGTATTCATGTAGAGTACATGACATCCCTCCTATCAGGTCCCGAAGGGTGCCCACTCTAAGGAATGACTAAGATACGTTTTCAGTAGCTTAGTCCTCCTCGCTTACGTCGGGCGTAAAAAAAACATTTGACGAGCTCGGCACCGCAGTGGTTAGTAACGCAATTATGAGACCAACGCACGTGGTTTCGATTCCCACACAAGACAAACATTTGTGTACATGAACATGCCTATTTTTCTTAGCCTGGGTGTTTTTAAGAGAGATAGGGTGCATCAAAGCCCATCTGGCGAAATACCTCCACCTCCTGGTGGGTCATTACGTTTCTGCGAGTAAGTGAGGTCACCTCTGAGTTCGTAAGGCGTAGTTATGTCAGCAGCATAGGTTGCATCACGCGAGTGATACTTAACAAAATAGTAAATGAATCATCATTTGCCTTAGCAATAGCTGCATTGTATTGGTGTAAAATTGGTCGATAGACCATGCATATACACGAAGAAAAGGTAAAAAGCGATTATAAAATATTGTCACACCTTCTCAAACAGTTGTTTTAGTGAGTCAATTTAACTGTAACTGTGAACACAGATGTGATAACTTTGGCAAACATGTGCAGTGCACATATAGTGACACCTCAGCTAAACTGTTCGACCTTTGTACCGTTCTTATTTCGCACGCTATAAGAGCGAAAATGGCGCTGCAAACATCTAACATGGCTTGTCGGTGTACATGTATGTTACGCTAGGACGTTCCGTTCTGAGAAACTGAACCACAGTTGCTACTGGAGCAGTGACGTCATGTCTGGTGAAGTCATCCTCGTGTTCCTGGAGAAATGTACGCCACAATGAGGCATATAAATCCAGACGAATCCCGTAGGAGATTCGTCTTTGCTATCAGATCGCTTAAACTTCAAAATGTACGCATTTTAACACACGCCGCGCTGCAGTGCAGTTGCAGTTTTTTAGTAGAATCGGCCTTACAGGTCAAAAGGAGGGAGAGGAGAAACGAGGGAGTATTTTCGCGGGGTGTGTATGTTTTTAATGACTGAATATGTTTATTTGTCAGAGTAATACAGTTTATACAGTGGCCTTGTACATGTTACATTGAGAGCTGCATGACATCGTGGCACGTGCCATTCTAGGTGAACACGCGGGTTAAGAATCGTCAACCGCAGTGTGCCTGTGTATGGGTTTTATGTATCTTATCTTGTCCGTGCTTCTAAGGGCACGTTAAGCTGTCGATCGCGGCTGTTATCGATAGATGATAGTGTTAAGCTAAGTCAGTGGCCTTCTGGCGGCTGTAAAACTCCTGCCTCCGCCTATCGGCAGGTGAGCAGCGTGGTGGAGTATGCTCTAAACCCGTTCGGTTGAAGAGAGACCCGTATGCCTGTAGTGGGATGAGTTAGGGTTGGTGTAGTAGTGTATATGTTATCTCCATTGAACTCTGACCTTGAAATGCGATGCAAATACTGAAATTTTTTACTGTCTTTCGTCGTCGTTTGAAATAATAATAATTTGTATAAATCTTCTTTCTATCGTTATCCCGTTTTCTAACCCATTAAGATTAGCGGGGTCCGCTGCCTAAGACTGAGGATACCGATTTTGACAAGGAGCGACTACCGTAATGAACTCAAGCTAGGTGGACTTAAAATGTTTTAGAACAGTCTATGCTTATGTCTAATTCATCGTACCAGTTCTATGGTACCATCAAAATGTCTTTTTTCATCTGACAAAGGGTATATTACAGGAGACTCCGCTCTATTTTTTTTTTTATTATTATTATTATACTAGATTCGCAAACAAACATGCGGCCCGCATTAGATGGTAAGCGATCACCGCAATCTATTGACGCTCACCGCCAATTTTGTGACCTAAGGCTGTTTCGTCACAGTACCCAGTAATTTATCTGCCATATCTCACCCTTCAAACGAGAACACAGCTATATAAATATGTCTGGTTGGCGGTAGAAATAGGTGAGACAGAGGTACCCACGCAGGCGACGTTTGTCGCCCTCTGGTCAAACTCTACCATACTTCTTCTTTTTTCTTGTGTTATCCCTTATAATTCCTTAGGATTTGGCGAAGATATTAATTTTAACAAAGAGCGATTGTCTTCCGTCCCTAGGTTAAACCAGATCATTTGTAGGTTGGGTATTTCTAAATATAATTTCTGGGACGTACGGGTTTCCTGACTATATTTTTCTTCATTACAAATATGTACATAAATGCAAAATCACGACTTTAGTGATACATACCCTCACCAGTATCGAACCTAAACAAGTCGGTTAATGGGCTATACTTGCATAATGAGACTTATCACCGGTAAACTTATACATGTTAAGCAACATTATGTTTGCAAAACATTTGGCGCTCCAAAAAATTCGCTACCATCGAGTATAAATCCATTGAAGGCCCGTCTATATAAGGCCAATTGCCGAGAGCAAACGTCAATGACACCGCACAAAAGGAAACTTGATTTATTTTGTGGCCACTGTAGACCGTCCTCGGCCATTTCGTAGGAGTTTATAGAAGTATAAATTATCTTATTTAATAGTAATGTGCTAAACAAAGCTATTACCGATGAAATGTGACGATTTCCTTTCAAGCGTCTGCGTCTCCATGGTTGGCTGGAAGATCCCTTCCGGGATAAATCCACCATTCATATGGAAAGTCCATATGCACTTTAAGACTATATAGGTATATTACGTATATAAATTTAGTACATTAATTTTCATGGAATCTTCAGATCAACCTGGTGGGTGATCCTGTGGCTTCTGGTAGCAGTCACCCTTGTGATGCCGGGAGTGGGTCGTTAGTTTAATATAAATACTATTGTCCTATTTGTTTATTGTACAATAAAATTTTACGTACAAACAAAAAAAATTATACTATTTGTATTAGGTATGAAAAGAGTATTGCATATCACATATCAATAGTCACAAGATCCTATATCATTTTAAATCATCATCATCATCTCAGCCCGTATTCGTCCACTGCTGAACACAGGCCTCCTCTCTAGAGTGCCACTCGTCCCGATCATGTGCCACCTGCATGGATGCAACTCCCTGCAAACCTCTAGAGGTAGTGGCTCCATCTAGTGGGCGTTCGGGTCTTCCCACACTGCCGTGCACCAGTACCGGGACGCATTCGAAAATCTTTCTTCCCCAGCGGTAGTCGATTCTACGAACTACATGGCCGACTAGTTGTTTCTCAGCTTGTTTATTCTTTGGGTTATGGCAGTCACCTCAGTTCTACTGCAGTTATCATCATTTCTGATTCCACACGCAGAGGAACCCCGAGCATAGCTCTTTCCGTAACACGCTGAGCGACCTTCAGCTTCCCATACGACCCACAGTGAATCATTTTAATTGCTGTAAACTGTTTTTCAACCCTTTTCTTGGTACGGCCCTATTAACACACAAAAATTTTTCGCCCATCCACGGTTGCTTATTAATATTCAGGAACACCGTTCCTATATGAATTCTATATGCTTGTCTGTGTGTTTGTCTGTGTGTTTGTCTGTCGCTTTTTTTTCGAATATTCGAATTTTGACTTCAGATTCGGATTCAGCATAAAAAAGTAGAATAGGAATGTTCAGGAACACCGTTCGAACATGGTCAAAATGGCCGGCAAATTAAAAAAAAAATTGAATTGTTATATAATTGGCGAGCCAGGTGTTCCTCTGGTAATGCAAGCTTGCGCATTCTCAACTGGTTTTTATATCACAAATATATAATCCGTACGACATATTAATTTATTTTTTCTAAAATAGACATAATTCAACATTGACTGCGTCATCAAACGTCTCCACAGAAAGCCAATAGCGACAATAGCTCAATCCACGACCCTCTTAAAGAGGCTTTGCGACCCCCCAGTTGAAGAACACTGCTGTAGATTAAATATTTTTAATCGATGACTTTACATATCGACTGTATACGTGCCGACATCACATCAACCCTTACTCACCCCACTGCAGGGATACGGGTCTCCCTTCAACCGAAGGGGTTTAGAGAATACTCCATCACGCTGCTCAAATGCGGATTTTTCAAGCGTATTTTCAAGCCGCCCGAGGGCCACTGACTTAGCTTAACGACTGTCTTCTATCGACAATAGCCGGGACCGACGATCCGATGACTCGAGATAGATAAACCCATCCGTAGACAGGCTGCGGTCGACGTTGCTTTCGAGCTGTCTCGTACCGACATACTTAAGTCTAAATAGTGTACTTTATAACTTGTTTGCGACGCGGTGTTACTGTGCCGCGAGACTGGAAATGTCGCCGGGGTGGTGTGAAAGTCAACAGTGCAGTGCGTGGGCGATGCCACGGAACGCATTTATACCATTGACTTATTATGTACTAGAGGAGCTATCCTAAGTAAGTCTTGCTCCTTTTTGGTAATCATTAAAACTAATGTCCGCTGCAGCGCTGAAATCCCAAAGATTCGAAGTTACAGCACTAAATCGCTTCCAAGGCGCACTTTTCCCGCGACCAAAACGTCAAAAGCGCCGTGATTTTCATGGCGCTTACGCGTTTCGTTCAACGTAGTACAGCAATGAGTCGTCGCCGATATGAGTTGTTATTTGGCAGCGATTTTCTGTGAGGTGGAGGTACTTCCCCAGACGGGCTGCATCGATGCGCCCTACCTCTCTTAAAATACCCAGACCAAGACAAACAATCATATTCATGCACACAAATGTTTGGCCTGTGTGGGAATCGAACCCACGAGCGTTGGTATCAAAGTAACAGCGCGTTTCGCCACTGCGCCACCGAGCTCGTCATAAATACCATAAGATACCAGCTAGAGCCTTGTGACTCGATTCGGAGACAAGCTGTAAGAATTAACCCTAAGCGCTTATGTTTAAGGAGAAACTTTACATCTTGTACGTTCTACCATAGATAGATAGATAGATAAGCCATTTATTTGTATCTCCATGACACACAACAGTAAATATCAGCAGGTAAACAATGAGCAAACACCATATACAATAGTAATCGCACAATAAATTGTGTGTCGCAGTGATACAAAAAGGCAGCGGCTCAGTGTATTATTTGCTCAAAGAGCAAACCACTGATTTTCAGCAGCTGCCTGAAAATTAAGGAGACGCATGCAGGAATAACGCCACGGATGTTATGTTATACATATACCAATTGTACAATGGCTTGTATTTCGAGAACTTGTTCAATATGAAACCAATTGCATTTTTTATACCACCTCGGAAGAGACATACAAGCGTACGGCCGACCTGCTGTAGAGCGGTTACCTATGAACATTTGCAATACATTAAGTATCGATGTCACCTCTGCTGCTAACACAGTAAGTCTTTAGAAGTATACTGGTGACCTCTCTCACAGGCAAGCTGCCAAATAACAGGGCGTTCTTATTTGCCGGCTTACTTCTACAACCGCATCGCTCCCTGTAACCTGGATACATCCCATCACACATTACCATAGAAGTTTTCAACCAAAACTTTTAAGTTGTGAAACGACTACAACATCAGGTTTTTCAATGACATCTAGAGGTTTTCACAGTGATGCCAGAGCACGAGTGATGCTTCTAATGTTTTAACTGTACCTGCTTACCGTCAGGTAGGTCGTATGCATGAAGGAAATATGGAGAACCGGTGACACTGAAATTACGATAGTTACTCAATTCACAGCTACCGCTAAAGCGGCATCTATTGATTTATTGGTTAAAATATTCTCCCGCAAAAATATTTTAACCGCAGCCAAATAACAACTCCATAGAGGGTTGTTGTGTTCCTGCGTGTGAGTGAGGTCACTAGTAAGCTCCTAAGGAGTTGCTGTGTAAGCAGCAGACGAGGCATCGCGCGAGTGATATTTAATATATTACAAGTGTTAATAGGCTACGGTAACTGCTTTACATCAGGTGGGCCGTATGCTTGAATGCCTCCCGACGTAGTATAAAAAAAAACTCTCGTCGGTTACAATAGAATCGCTGAAATATTTAGGTACTAAAACACAACAATTTTGTGAGCGCCGGTTGCCTTCATGGGCAATCTAAAAGTTTACTGGTCTGTGGTCGTGTGCTTGTTTACCACCTTCGTTGTATAAAAAGTAACACGTAATTGCCAGCTACCAGGAACGCATGGCTAGCAGTGTATTATTGGTGACAAGTAACATACACAGCCGTAAAGCGAGCGTGTGTATATGAACCGTTGCCGGTTTACGACCGTGTAAAACGAGGCTTATTACTGCAATAACACTCGTAAAGTGCCGATGAGAGCGTCCAGTCCACGCGATGAGATCCGTAAGACTTACATGTATACTACACTACACATATTATATACTTGTCATGAGTATGGATGTTTAAAAAGAAACGAAAGCGCGCGAACGGTGGTGCGCTTCGGCAGAATCAAGAGTATATTATTCTTATCGGAGATAAGCATTTCCTTTTCATTTTGGTGGAATGCTTGTTGTTGACACCGACTAATTATTGATGCTGCAATTGTGAATTTGTTGATATTGGTTGTGCACCACTCTCGGACTAAGCTGATGCATAATTTTAAGCCTTAATTCAAATTTTATTTTCATTGTACTATATCCTAGCAAGTTCTCTCTGTATGTTACACCTGGGAAGGATTGTGCCATTTGAGATACAGTATTTTCATAATACTAGTTCAGATGGCATACACCGAATTAAATAACTATAACTCCTTGTAGTACGGCTGGGAGCAGGTCATGCTTTATACTCGAGGTGTGTTTGGAACTCTTATTGTATGCGCATAAGAACAGCATAAGGGTCAAAGTGTTATGCTTGACGTGCGCTTAGCTGTGCTGTATTATTACTATTATAGTACTTTATGTGAATAATTTATATAGTTATAATGTGCTGTTATTATGTATGAAATAAAATAAATTAAACCTCAATTAAACCTCAATTAAACCTAAAGAGGTCGACACTGGGAGGAAGGGAGAGCTAGTGCAAACGGCGGCAAGTGACGACGTCTTGGGACTGTCCTCTCGTTTCGTATTCTCCTGAACATTGATTACAAGTGTTGATTTAAAATTATAGTGTGATACTAATTGCATTGTATTTCTCATTGCACAACTACCCACCATACGGCCGCATTATATCGGTAGACCGAAAAATCATACGAATACGACATACTTATACTCGTACTTTCGCGTTGTATATTCTGTTTTGTAATTCTTTCTTAGCGCATTCTTTCTACATGTCCAAACCAACGGAGCATGCCTCTTTTTGTTTTACCACCGACAGTTTCTTTCAGACTTTTTCACTAAACGTGTACGTAGAGTAAAGTGTGATGCAGAGACCGGTGGCCTACTTTGACACCAAGCCTCGTGGATTCTATTCCCACACAGGACAAACATTTGTATGTGTGAACATATCTGTTTGTGTGTGTTTTAAGAGAGATAGAGCGTATGAACGCAGCCTGTGTGGCGAGGTACGGACAACTCCTTGGAGGGTTGTTGTGTTCCTGCGAGTGATTAAGGTTACCAGCAAGCTATATGCTTGTTTGCTTCACGACAATGTATAAAAAAAACGGGTTGCACTCCGGGAGTGCCGGCAGAAGTGAAAACTTGAACATTAACGTTGTGCATTTGTGAATATTTTTGAATTGTTAGGGAATAATTTCGCACGAATTGCTTTATTTATCAGTATAAAAGTACTATCTCGAGCCATCAGCAGTCACCATCCGTGGATACGCGTAGCAGGCTGTAGTGCAAACAAACACACACACACACTTGCGCAAGCGCCCTGCGCCGCTTAAACCAAACAGCGATGTTAATAAACTACGTTGAACGAAACGCGTAAACGCCAACAATTTCATGGCGCTTACAACGTTTTGGTCGCGAGAAAATAATGCCCTATGAACGATCTAGTGCTTCATGTTTTAATTGTTTAATTAGAGGTAACTAGTGTTTTAGCGCTGCAGCGAGCTTAAGTTCTAATTCTCACCAAAATCTTACGGCCAGGGTCACGTGTCCTGACGCGAGTTTAACATTTTTTACTCATCCCAAAAAGTGCACAACGCCGCTAAAGAAGTTTTTACTTCAAAAACTATATTGCCGGTCCGAGTCCGTGATGTTACCTTCTAGTTAGCCTCTGTTTCAGCAACGGATGTGGCAACTCAAGCGGTAGTCTTTATGCTCCAAGCGTCTAAGGCTACGATAACGGCTTCACATCAGTCGGGCATATGCTTATTTGTCACCGTCAAAATATATAAAATTCGGTTGTAGAATGGATGTTTGAACAAATACTTGTAACTCACAATCGACACTCTCCTTCCAAGCGTTACCACGTTTCCTTATTTATTAAGCCTGGCGAGATCCGCTACTTAAGACTCATCTATCCATGGATTACATTTCAATTGTATAATGTGAACTATCTGTTCAGCATTTTTATTTCAAGTCTTCAAGCTTAGTTTTTGATGTTAAGGCGACACCTCGATCGTGAAGCTTTAAAATGGCTCCGCCCAATCACCCCGCGCCCCTCAATTGACACTCGACGCTCGATTTGTAAAATTTGAAATTAGCGCCTAATAGGTAACCTGGGGTCAACGTATAGTCAATGCAAACGAACAGAAAAGCTACAGAGTCGCGTCACACTTAAATAAAATTTATAATATCAATATTTAATAAAAATTATTGATTTAATTATTATTTAGCTTTATACATACTGAACCAAACATATTTATTTAAGCTAGACGGAAAACAATAGTAATAATAGTAATAAAAAACTACAGAAACGTATTCACTTTTAAAAGTTTATTGAAAGAGAAATCAATGACATCGTTTTATGTTTATATCTCTACAAGTTAACATGTCTTGGTATCTATGTTGT